>OY744522.1:20826932-20931932 GCA_963556195.1 Sepiola atlantica | reverse complement strand
CGCGGGTCCTAATGTAACAAAGTACCGATAATTCAAACTTTTTTTTGGGGGGGGGGGGAATCAACGATATTTATTTGATGTTTGATTTATTTCAATAAATCTATTTAATTTTAACGTATCCTCAGAAGTTTTATTTTTTGCATTTTAAATTCGATAAAAAAAAATCCCCCTCCCCCCAAATGTAAAAAACAACAGGTCTTCTAAGTTCAAATCGTTTGCGTCCATTAAGTTTGAATTATCTCCCACTTTCGGCCGCATCTCTAAACAAGCACCGAACGGCCTCATGACAACAGAACAGATACTACACTACACACCCAAAAAGGTAATGCCTGGGAGGATGGTATCATGGCTAACAAACATATACTACCCCATCCCATGGAGATTTGGACAAGGATATCATGAACAGAACAGATATTACACTATCCTCCCACTCCTGAATTGAGCATTGAAAGATAGTACAACAATACATTAACAAAAGCAATAGTATAGCTCGGCGTCAGACAGATACAAAATCTCCATTAGTAATTGAGCATTAATAGTATAGTTCGGTTTCAGTCAGATAATAGATTTGTTTTCTTCATGAATCAAACAACACATTTTAAATTAAAATGACAGTTTTTCATATGACATTTTAAAAATATTTTTCTTACCTTTCCGTTTTTGCTAGAGATGGGGCATCCTACCGTATGCCAGACATTCACCGGCTATTTCAGACACTTCAGCCTAGAGATCTTTTTAAGATTCTAACCGTCCCTTTAAATGCAATTGTTTGTATTTCTCTTGCACTCGGTTCACCGAGTATACTCGCCAGATAGCTTTTGAAATTCTTTTTCATTAGTCCTGTTGCTCCTATAATTACTGGTATGACAATAATGCAATGTTTTGTGTATTTTAAAACTATGTTAATCTTAAATATTAAGAGGTAACACAATTGAATGCAACAACTGCATATGTAATCGGAAACACACATGCACTTGATGGCAGAAATCAGAGAGCCACCAATTTATTTATCTACCTCCCACAAGGTAAGATGTGACACAAGGTCGGGAAAGTGGGATTTGATAAACCAGCGCCCGAGAAGGTGAGCACTCTGGCATTTAAAAATTGCCTGGGCAGCCCCGTCGGCATTCCCCGGTAGCAGCGCCTCCTCCAAGAGGGGAGGCAAAGCCTGGAAGGACAGACCCATAGAACGGCGTAAATCAAGCCCTGAGAGGCCAAGACAATACCAGTTATGGGGTGCAGTATCCATCGGAACAGATACTACACTTTGAAAAATCTATTTGCAGAAAATATAAAAGATTTACATTCAAAACAAATTAGGCACAAGATTCTTCATTCTAATGCCGTTTTTTCATGCATTCGATTTTTTAAGCCAACGGGTTGAAGACATTGAGTAAATCAACTTTTGATATGAAAGTAAATGAAGAAGTTAATATACTGACCATTTCTTAAACGATAAGTCCCAACTTCAAATGTTTCATCCAGAGCAATGAATTTACTAGAACAAAAATCGTAAGAGACATATCTCCCATGAATTAAAAAAAAGGGAAAAAGATCACACGACAAACAACCATTGCAAAGCTTACAGAAGATAAGAATCTATTTTGAAAGCAAAGAAACAAAATGTCTTTGTGACGTCTTTCAATGTCTAACATTACAGCAAAATGACACCTGACACCATAAACATAGTTTTACATCATAAAACTTTAATTCGAATAAAACCTTCGCTCACGCCATTTCTTTCTTCTTTTCGTTGTATAGATAGGTTTCAAAATTAAAATCTTTGAATAATGGATAATTGGGTAGCTTGATTTACTCCTCTCCAGGAGTTAGGCACAAGGCCAGTTTTTATCTTACTCCCACAAGTAAGATGTGACCCAAGGTCGGGTCGGGAAAGTGGGGTTTAAAAATTGCCTGGGCAGCCCCGTCGGCATTCCCCGGTAGGGGCGCCTCAGGCAGTAAGCAATAAACTTACTCCTCCCCAAAGAGGGGAGGCGAAGCCTTGGAGGGTGGACCTCCTAGAACTGCACAGGACAGACCCATAGACCGGCGTAAATCAAGCCCGAAGGCCAAGACAACACCAGTATGGGGTGCAGTATCCATCGGAACAGATACTACACTTTGATCTTAGCCAAATGGATAATTGGGTAGCTTGATTTCAAAAACTTAAAATTATATACAAATAATGAATGACTAATGAACTCGACTGATTTGTAATTTATTCATCAGAATAAAAACTAAAAATGATTTTACATTAAATCATTTTTTTTTTTTTTTTGCTATAGAGAAACGGGGTGGGAGTCTTCTCGCTTTTATAAATACCGAAAAAGATATTGTGTGTGTGAGTCTGTTAATATGAATAAAAGTTAGTTTGGATATTAAAAAAAAAATTTAAAAGCGATTAGTTATTTCATTACTTTAGTTTATTTATTGCAATTTCCGGTGCCGTTTCGATATTCGTAAGATAGAAAAACAAAAACAATCTAACGACGTTTCTAAAAATCAGATTTACGATAATTATTTTATTTATGCATTGCGTTCGAAGATTAAACAAACAATCATCTGAACAAGAGGGTACGTTTGCTTTTTAAATTTACAGTTTTCCATTTGTCTTTTCGAATCTTATTTACATCGATTTAGGTACGTGCAACAATGGCCGTCTCTTGTACGGACTATGCTTATTAAAAAGCGCTTATCATTAATTATTTAATTAGTTTCCGTGTAAACTTTGATTGTGTTTGAAAGATAAAAGCCTAAACTGGGTATCTTTTACAATAATCCGCAGAGTGAAAACGCTATAAAAAAAAAAATATACAACAAATAAAAGTAACTGTAGCCGATAAAAGTTATTTTCCAACTTATCTGTGACATTTGTTTGTATTTTTAAGCCGTTTCAACTGCTATTTATTAGAAATCAATATTTTTGTCACACGAACATTGGACAAGCGATTTGGGGGGGGGGGGTATCGTAACGAGGTAAGGCTGGGCCGCCATTTTTTAAAAGTAAAAGTCCGTGCCAAAAAAAAAAAAAAATTTTTTTTTTGTACATCTAATAAAAACCCATTTATAGTACGTAAAAATACAAACAAATTTTATAGGTAAGTAGGAAAATATCTATTCTCGACGTAGGTCACATTCACTTGTTGCATATTTATTTTTTTTACCCCGTTTTCGCTCGTTTTTTGGACCTCGTTGGCGACTCTGCGGATTATTGTAAAAGATACTCCCTAAACTTAATCTCTAAACGGAAAAAACTGCATATTTACGTGTGAAAAAGAAATTATAATGAAATATGTTAAAAAAACAAAACAAAACAAAAAAAGCACAAAATTCAGTGAATTTTGAACTTTGAAAAAATTACTTGTAAAAATCCCTTGAAAGATAAATATAAGTTTTTGGGAACTATTTCAAAGATAATTATTAAATTATTTATAAAATTATAACTTTATAAATAAAGATTATAACAAAATTATTTATAGCTTTCTAACGTTTTTGTTTGCTTACTAATTTCATTATCAAACCATACTAATTCGTCTGTACGAATTTAACAAACTCTTCAGAACTCTACTTTAAAATAAAACTTATATTTACAAAAAGTACTTTACGAACCTCCAAAGTGCACCATAGAATTTACCCCCCCCATATGTAACACGCTGTAACTTTAATATAGGTTAATATTATCATAACTTTTGTACCATTCAAAAGAAGAAACCTAAAATAAACTACTAATGATTTTTAAAAAGTTTTTTTTTTTCCAGCGTACAAAGCTAATAAAATGAAAAACTAAAATTGTATTTACATTATCGACGCCTTAAAACAATGTTTCTATGTAGTGGCCATTTTTTATGCGTAGACATTAGTAGACATACTTGTGTTTAATAAATCTAACAAAAATCAACTAATGGTTTAATTATATTCCTTGATTGTTAATTAATAAATATTGAAAATTTCATTAAAATTGGTTGATTTCCTGAATTTTAGTCAATTTTTAAGTGAAGCGGGGGCTCAAAATGTTTTTACACTTTGAGAACCGGCCATTGATTTTTCACGTACCTAGTAAACATACTTGTGTTAAATAAATCTAGCAAAAATCATCTAATGGTCAGATTTTCACAAAATTTTTGATACTTATTCACTTTTGGATTAATTTATATTTAAACTGCAGTTTTAGTAAAATATATGAGGGAAACATTTTTTTTTTATGAAATATAAACAAAATATATAATCGATTGAAATTTTAATATTATATAAAGTTGAAGAGTCTAAATAAAGATATATTCATTTTTTATGTTTAATCAAACTATTATTTTGTAAACTTTCCGTGAATTCGTAAATAAAAAATAGAAATAAATTCAATAATCTCTTGAATTGCAAAAAAAAAAAAAAAAAAATTCTAAAGAATGACTTTTTAAGAGATTTAAATGATTTCATCCTTCGAAATGTTCAGTTTTAATCGTCGATTTTGGAAAAAAGGTTTCCCAACTTTTCAAAATATTTTAATATAAATGTGACTATTGTCAATTGTAAAATATTAAAATCGACAGCAATTTCAACACAAGATTACAATAACAAAATCAGTTATAGATAACAATTTGGTTCAATTAATAATTCCTTTAACTAACCATACCGTTAATTCTTATATTTAACTTTAAAAATACTATTTAAAAAATATTTTGTATAAATAAATGAAGAAAGGCTTAATTAAAAAAAAAACAAAAAAAAAAAAATGCCAGTTAAAAGACTCCTGGGCAACGGCGTATACATACAACTAGTTGTCAATGTATTTCTACTTTTGTGTTGAAGTTAATTCAATTTCATGCTGACGGCAAACATAAGTAACGAAGACTCAACGCTTTAGAATTTAAGACTGAATGGACCAAGTTCATTTCCCAGAAGAACAAAGTCAAATCCAAAATATTGGGATTACAAGTAGAGATGCTGGTCAACAATGTACTCTTTCTTTAATGCAATAATCCAATTATTTATAAACACTAACAGCTGAGCCTTGAAACCAAGTCAAGGTTCAAATCAATAATGATGATGTCATCTACTTGTGATCTCTTGTGATCTCAAAATGATCTCGGATTCAAGGAGATTAACATAAATCTCGCTGAGGAATAAAGGATTATATGCGATTTCATTGGGAAACAAAGTACATGAAAAGATGGATGAGTTTTGAGGTTTTTCTTGAGTTATTAGAACGAGAATAAAACGGTGTTAGATTTATTGGTTTTCTCTTATATTACAAATGTCGAACTGATCAAATTCTTTCAAACAATGAATAGAAATCTATGCAATTGATTTAAAAACTTTTTTTGAACTATGACTTGAGCTCGTTGCTATTGAGGATGAAGACATGATTACAAATACAAGCCAACGTAGGCTCGCTCCATTTACATATTGTTAGATGATGAACGTAACGCTTACTTAAACGATCTAAATAAATGAATGGTATTAAATTAACATTTCTATCAGTTTAAGTTTATATAATAGAGATTAGGTGTCTGTTTGTAAGTGAAACTATATGCCACAATTCCCCTCCTAGTTTTTAACGTTTTACTTCTGATGGTTTTATTGTAAAACAAGCCGCGCATGCGTGGTCCCCCTCTGTATGTGACTCAATGTGGCGAGTGTAAAATGCAATAAATTTGGGCAATTTGGGGCATTTTTGACCCCCCCCCCCCCGGTAGTAGCTCGTGCATTATTTCTGCCAAGCCAACAAGCAAATAATCGGTCCCAAATGCATTAAAAAAAAAACAGAATTGAACTCGTCGTGTGTTTATTTCGAAAGGGAACAAGTCAACCCTTGAAATAAGGCTCGTCTGACCGCTGGCATTCCGGACGAACATTTAACTTGCTTTTCCTTGTGATGAATTAGTTTTAGAATTCCCATACTATCATTGGATTGGAATGGTAACTTGTGAGCAGTATCTTGAATGGTTTAGTTTTTTTTTTTGGGGGGGGGATTTCTTCATCATTGTGCCGCCCGACGTGAAAGTGTATTATCGCACATTGTTCCGTTTTTTGGGTTTTTTTTTTAATGCATTTGGGACCGATTATTTGGTTGTTGGCAGAAATAATGCACGAGCTACTTTTCTAAGACATTTTCTAGGACTTTCTTTTTTATCTTTGTTCTTCCTTGTTTTTTAATTTTAACTTTTATTTTTATTTTTTTCCTCTTCTCTTCTTAAGTGACCTCAACTATTGCAACGCCACATTGTGTATTGTCAGCAGTTGAAACCCTTATTCCAGACATTTAATTTCCCTGATGATCTGCCAAGCAAGTACCTGCTTGGTAGTGAAACGCGTGTAGGAAAAAACATTTAATTTGAATAAATAATATTTGTAAGAAAAAATATCTTTAATGGTGATCATTGGTGTCCTGAAAGGAATGCTTTGGGAAGCCTTTATAAAATCACATATAAATGCTCTGTACTCTGTAATCGAGTATCAACGAGCTTGGTTTTATTGGAACAACCCCGGTCATCACTGAATGATCTAATTAATAAGTGAAAAATCTAAATATATATATATATATATAATTGTGCACACCAAATTTGAAAAACAAAACTAACTGAAAATAGTAACCTAACTTGAAGCATCCTTAACCCCCCCCCCCCAAAAAAAAAACAACAACAACTTATTAATTACACAAGAGAAGATATAGTGTATATTTATAAAGAAAAAAGGTTAAATTTTCTTTACATCCAAATAACCCCCAAAATAAAGGAGATATCGCAAGTTGAAATTGAAGAGAATTTTACTATATTTACCCGTTTGTGCACTCTAAACTAGGCTGGTTTGTGATACCTACTTTAAGGGATTCTCCCCAAATCTTCTGGCATGCTCTCTATAAGAATAACTCTTCAAATTCTTTTTAACTTGCTTTAATCATTAAAGTGTTGTTTTTGGTTCATGACCAATCAATCATTGTTAGGTCATTTCTTTTAATGGAAATCGCTCCAGACAAGGCATCAAGCCATTTGATGTAAGGAGCTAATAAGAACGAAAGGTGATTATTGTAAAGACAGAGATGCCTATTGGCCTTAGTCTTGAAAAGACCAAGGTTATAGGTAGGAGGAAAACAGTCAGCAGGAAGAGAGTTCCACAAGCCTGCAGTTCTTGGAAAGAAGCTACTGGAATAGGAAGCTGTATTACAATGAAGTATCAAAACAGTGAATTGATAGAGATCAATAGACTAACGAGTCAAACGAGCTGGAACAAAAGAAGCAAGGAATATATCACACAATTCCGAAGAACACATGTCATAATAGTATTTATAGAAAAGACTGAGACTAGCAACATCACATCTGTTAGAGAAAGGGTGCAGAGAAGAAAAAAGGGTGTGGCCAATCAAATTACAGATACATTTCTGCACCTCATCAAGAAACCTCGTTTAGAGAAGAGAAGGTTTTATTTCATTTTATGATGTTTTCTTTTTACGAAGGTGATTTTCAGGTTTTGAATTCTTTTTCATATCATTAATGCGAGTGATTTTTTGGATTTTTGTAGCTTCAAATTTGTGTATATAAGTTTGTTTCTTTTAGGAAATTTAAGATATTTAGGTCAGTCTTTTGAAAAAGGTATTCCACATTGTTTGCTTGGTAATATTTAGAACGATTTCGTTATGGCTGTTGCAGTTTATGGCGATATGTTTTATTGTAAGGAGTAATTAGCATTTGAAACCAGTCAGGAGGGTGTGTGAACAAAATAGGAGGGGTGAGATGAGCATGTCCAATGCGAAGTCTACTCAGAACTTATTCCCTCATTTTTCTATTTAAGTTATCAATATAATTGGTAGTTTCTACATTCACTAAAGGAATAAATAAAGAATCGTAGCACAAGTTTTGCAATAGAAAACGTTAGAAAATGTTTTTCTAGCTTTTTTTTCTATCAAAGTTTTGAATTCAACCAAATGACAGAGAATGTCAAAAAGATCAAAATAGAAATCACATCTAAGCAAATGACACGAAAAACAAAATTCAAAACATTAAACATTTAAAAGGTCAAAACATAATCAAACAGAGATGGGGACTCAGACTCCCCACTTCTGCAATTAAGTAAACATTGATAGTGGAACGCAAACATCCCTATAGATAGAATAGAGAGAGTTCATTTCACCCTAACCCTAACCCCCTCAAATGTCATCAATTTTGATTGACACATGAATGAAGACTGAATGATACAGCAACCGAAATGTTGTGACGACAAAAACAAAATAAAACAAATAAATAAGGACAGAAATTCAAACGATCTATGGTAAGATTTTTTTTTTTTTTTTTACTAGCTTTCCCATTGAGGCCAAAATTTGACACAAGGTCAAGTTTTAATGTAGGGAAAATGAAGATCCTATAAAAAGGGGCAAACCTGTATAGTCCTGACGTGCTCTACGTGAATAGCGACAAATGTTTAAGCTCGAATCAAAAGTGATGAATCAAAGAAACAACTGTTGAATAATTAAATGATTTCATCTTCATTTACAGCAAATTGTAACAATGATACAATTTGCTGAATTTAAAGTGATTATAAAACCAGATAGACCATTAGTTATTATTACAATGAGAATAATGCGAAAGTCATTAGTTGAGCGGACAAAGCAAATGACAAAGAAAAATTGCTAGATTATTTGAATAATAAATCAAAGAAATTTAGAAGGTGAAAAATTGGCCATAGATCAAAGTCAGATGAATGATCTTGACGTCACTGAATCTGCAAATGAAAATATCATGATGTATGGTGTTTAGTTTGATACTAAATTAAAAGAACTTGACAGATGGAATTAAAAGAACTTGACAGATGGAATTAAATGTTTTTCGTGAACCAGAAAATACTGGTCACAAATGTAGATACACTCAGTTTGTGACTTAAACTCTTCACAGTTAATAGAATTATAAAAACAGATTCCAGAGTCGGTTTTAAAAAAAAGAAAAAGAATTTTCTTTCCTACTTCAGTGGGAAGCCAATTAAAAAATTACCAAAACTTGCCAACCCCGCCTCTGGATCGGACAAGATTTGAACCTAACTTGCTTATATCTCAATAAATGACTCCTCCAAAAATGGCTGACTCAACTTCTCATCTGTGATTATACTAGTATTAGTCCCCCCCCCCCCAAAAAAAAAAAATCACTAACTTGTGCTCATGAGTTTTTACGGTTAATAATAGTGATTTCAGCTCAATTCAAAGAACATTAAAACTGCAAGGACAAAATATGAATACAAAGGTTTATATTAAACCAGCAAAAGAAACCAATTCAGATATAAAGACGGCTAAAAAAAAATAATGGTGTCACGTTGAAAATGGATTCCAGTAGGTTCTATTGGTCAGAGAAAACAAGCCAGTTAACATCCTGATCCACAAACGTGATTGAAATAATTAAAAAAAAAACATGAATAAATGATGTATAACCATCAGACAGCAGATATTCTTAGAGATGCATGAACACATTAACAAATTAAACATGTTTAGCAATGAAAATGCTATTAAAAAATTAAACATGTTTAGCAATGAAAATGCTATTTTAAAAATAAAACGTGAGAAACTGACAGATCTAAAATCTATTGTAAAGAGAAGGACCGTTCTGTTGAATTAAATAAATGAATCTGATTTTTCCACAGAAATTCAAATTGTTTTTTTTTTGCATTAAATGAGAGATTCAAAAAGAGAAACAGATTCATATGATAAAATTATCTAAGGAAACGGAAAGGCGACGCCACGTTCCAATAAGAAAGCGTGTACTATTCACTCTCCACTTTTAGTGATGAAACTTCCATCGCAAACATGAGCGTCACAAAAATGCTATTTCAAGCTTAAACGTAACATGCACGGGCAGACAGAGCCTCTTCATAGAGATGCTTGGATGCATCTAAGAATCTACGACTTTAGAAATGGTCTTCAGAATCATGAAAAACCATTAAACAAAAAAAATGTATGTTTTAAAGAAAGGTTATGTAAGCTAGAATCTATCCTTTCAAGGTTTGTGGACCTCTTATTCAAGTATGCATAAAATTTATGTAGGCCAAACAGAAGCAATAAATAAAAACTGAATGTAGTTAAAGAAAAAAATAAATCCCTAGCAAATTATGGAAAGACATAATTATGTGCGACAAAGGCATGGGTTACATTAAAACTGTTTTCACTAGCAACCTATTTACTTTTGCCATGCTATAAACTAATAAAAAAAACTAATAAAAATGAGTTCTTTGATATACGAGTGGTGTCAGAGAAAATCGCTGTTTTCCTTTGATTTAGGGGTGCAAAAGAACCATGCTACTTGACTTTTGTCTTTAAACTTTTATACAAGCAAAAAATTACTTTATTCTATTCAACAATTTAAAGTCTTCAAAATTACTTTTCATTAATAAACCCATTTTTAAATATATTATTAAACAAATGGTTGACATATGTTTACTATGTGACACTAAGCATTTTTATGCCTTAATAGAAAATAATTTATCGCTTAAATCTTTTCTAGATTTCCAGAGATATCTTCTATTTTGATACTTTTTTTTTTTTATCCAGAAAATACTTATGTTATAAAATTAACTTATAACAGGATAATCATCGTTGCTCTAGCTTACTGCATTATTCTGACAGCATAAGCTGTCTACAGAATTTTATAGCTCTGGTATTTTCTTTTTTTTTTTTTTGTCAGCTTTCCCTTTTATTTATTAAAAGATTGGATTCAAAACGAAACATTTTTTCCAATAAATAATTCAACTGGAATGTGGTTAATGGCAAAAGCTATGGTTTAGTTGTGGCTCTTAAACAAAAGTAAAATATAAATTTTCTTACGTGCCCCTACTGTATAAAAGAACCTAAAAACTGTTTAATTATTAAATGATTAAATTTTTCAGAGATTTCTTAAACCTGTGACCTAAAGCTGAGATTCTCAGCTAAATTTTTAAAAGTAAAAAAAATATTTTTTATTTATTTATTTATATACCAAGAAGTATATTTACAAGGATCACCTTTATATTGTTACTGTTTTCTCTATTTACTTATATCCTTATCTATTAATGTTGCCTATTGTGATATACTAGTGGGCTACCCAGCGTTGCCCAGGATCATGGAAAAAAAATATAGAATAGTTCAAAGAAAATTGGTGTAACATCTTTTTTTTTTTTTTTAAACTTCTTTCTCTCAGGTTACTTTTAAAACATACTTCTCACTTCGACTACTTTTTTCTCATGCACAAACTTTTGCAACTGTTTAAATATGATAGGAAAAAAGCAATGAATAACCAACGGGTTGACATAGTTTCAGTGTTGTTTTTCGAACATTTATCAGTAAGAATGAAAGTAAGTAATTTTTTTCTGACTATCCCCCATTCACTAATTTGGTCGATAGTGACCGCAAGTAAATGGATATTAAAGTACTCTGTTTACCATAATCAGTTCGAAGACTGAATGAGGAACTTTATCTCCTCCTATCCCCGGCCCCTTATATCAGATTACTTTTTTTATTCGTTATATTTTATAATATGCAATTCTGGGAGAGAGTCCCAAGGATGTATTCAGCATTGATTGGATGAGGGGGGGGGGGGGTGTAAGTGACATTTATTGAAATAATTTTTGGCAAATTAAAAGTTGTTAAATGTACAGTGTTTTTCCGTGTGTAATCCTGCTTCAAGCCATAGAACCTCATATTATTAGGTACTAGCAGGACCCGGCATTGCCCGGGTAAAATCGAAAAGAATGATTTTAAGCAAAACAGATTGTTTATTTTTTACACATGGACTTTCTGCAGGGGGTAAATGAACATACTAAAAAGTGTTAAGTCGCTGTTTCAATGTAAATAATTTACGTGATTAAAATAAGATTTATCCATAAATAGTCTGACATTGCAAGTAGTGACAGGACAAAATAATCCACATCAACAAAATTGTATTCATGCAGAGGTTATATTTTGCCACATGAATTATTTTTTTTTTGTCACATGTAATTCCTGCCGGAGGTAAATAAATATTAAAAGTAAAGAGCATAATAAAGTCGAATATAAAAAATTGCAAAAAATAAACATTGAAAAATCGAGTTTAAAGTGTGAAAATAGGTAATAGTGAAAGTCCCTTCAATTTCAACTTTCCATCTCGTTTGTTTTGGGGGTTATTTTGATAAAATTTACATGTAATCAATTGTTATCTTTTCTCTTTATAAATATACAATTTTTTTCCCTTGTGTCATTAATATATACTTTTTCCAGACTACTTCAGGTTAGGTTACTATTTTCATTGAAGGACGATTTATTTTTAATGTTAGTGTTTTTCAAATTTACTGTGCGTGCTATTATGTATCTATATGCATGTAAAAATAGGCCATTCGTCAGTACGGTGGTCTTAGTTAATATAGGGTTTTTAAGTTGGTTTTCAAAAAATTTTTTCAAAGATTCCAAGTTGAAAACTTTAGTGAATTAATTTTTTCCCCTATTATCAAATTGGGTTTCCGTCTAATCTGACGTTTTTTTTAAACAAATTATTATTGAAGGAAAACTCCACCTTGATCTCGAATGTGCTATAAATCATATTAAGATTCAATGTGTTAGCTGTTGAAACGAATCTTATATGAACAGTCAAAGTTGCGCTTGTATGTGTCAGTTTTGCATATTTTTTCGATAGGGTAATGGGATTTTGCTCAAGGTTAGTTTGATCTAATAAGTATTGCTTCTATTATGAGTAATTTTTAGCTTGCATTTTTAGTTATATACTATGAAAAATGGATTTTGAACTAATAGTACACAAGACAGCACATTGGTGGCTAATTGAGTTACTAAAATAAATTTGGTAGTATTGTTTATGCTTTACAAAGATCTATGTGGCCACATCAAAAGTTTTTATATATAATGAAATAAAATTTTTGTTTGGGATACTTAATATTGTCATTTCAATTCTTAATTATTCATTTCTACCATTTTTAAGTTATAAATCAAATAAAATAAAGCAAAAAGTGGTCTTTCATTTTTATGGATGTCAGATGTGAATGCAGATCCCAACAGTATTATTGTCTTTTGTTTGATCAAAATAAAATATACTTATCCAAGTACCTTGGGTAATGTAGTTTAAGAATATTATTGGGGTCTATCTCCAAAATCGAGTTAGTGACATATTTCCTTTTTATGGATGCCCAGCACGAACATAAACCTTACAATCTGTGCATGCAGGCCAGACAAATATTGTTGCTCACATCAAAATTGCCCCTTTTGGGGAAGCTAGATTCCCCCACCCACCTCATTAAAACAGTAAATATGAAGAATCTATTTCCTTTAAACACCCGATTCTTTCTTTCTACCTACCTCTCTCTCTCGAAAAATAAATAAATAAATACAAAGCTAACATTTTATGTTTTATGTAGATGAGACTTTTGCCACTCTTTCAATAATAAAAAGAAAGACGTGGTTTGTATTATTTGAATTATTCGGACTATTCTCATCTTGATTGTTATATTCACAACGTTTCAGCCAATGTAACCTCTGACCTTCTTCAGGTGCATCTTTTCGAACTTGAGAATCTTTTGTTTAACCCACGAACCACTACGGAATTTCAAAAAGTTGCACCTGAAAACACTCGGGGGTTACAACATCAACCAAAACGTTGTGACTATAACAACTAAAATGAGAACAGTAGTCTGAATAATATAAATCCAAATTATCAAACCTCATCTAAAAAATTCCAAAACAGAAATATATTCATGAGTCAACTTTAAACCTAATCTTCTCTCTCGTTTGTCATCGGATCCGGCAAATTTGACCTAAATAAAATGTTCTATTTAGAATGTTTTAATAACACTTGAAAATAAGTCATTTTTTTTCTTGCATTCAAAATTTTTTTTACCACCTCACGCACGAATCTGGTCCCTGTGGGCCCTTTAGCATATGAGTATTAAAATAAATTTTTTTTAACATAACCTTCTCGGGTCCATGCTGAATCTCATGATGTAAGAATTATAAGTGTATGTTGTAGATTCTGACATCCTGCCGGACTCACACATAGAAAATCTGACTTTCTTTGAACATATTTTTCACCGATACAGCTTTTATTGATTTGTATGTCAATCACCCGTTTAGAGTTATTTAAGCAATATCCATTGTAAATAATTCCTTGTAGTTGTATACAATTAGTTGAACACAAGCTGCTATTTTATCCAGCATGTAATGTTCATACCTTTCCTAATGATATTTGGGTATAAGTGAATACGGACGAGATTTGAACTCAGTAGAGCCGATTCTATAGTCTATGACCGCCCCCCTCCTCAACTAGCATACATTTTTTTTTTACTACTAATCGATAATTTTTTTTACTACTAATCGATAATTTTTTTTTACTACTAATCGATAATTTTTTTTTGCTACTAATCGATAATTTTTTTTTACTACTAATCGATAATTTTTTTTTGCTACTAATCGATAATTTTTTTTTACTACTAATCGATAATTTTTTTTTACTACTAATCGATAATTTTTTTTTACTACTAATCGATAATTTTTTTTTACTACTAATCGATAATTTAACGAAATCAAAAATGCAATAGCGTAAAATGAAACGAAATTTTTAAAATCTTATTTAAAAAATAATTTGAACTCAGTAGAGCCGATTCTATAGTCTATGACCGCCCCCCTCCTCAACTAGCATAAATTTTTTTTTTTACTACTAATCGATAATTTAACGAAATCAAAAATGCAATAGCGTAAAATGAAACGAAATTTTTAAAATCTTATTTAAAAAATAATTTAATTACAAAATTAGAATGCATTTCCATTTCATTGTAAACAAATCAGCTATTAAAATCTTGTTAATAGTTGAAAAAAAAAAGGGGGGGAAAAAGAGAATGAATTACTTTGTGATCTTTAGAAATTTGGAAGCATTTCAACTGTTGAATAGAAACTCATTTAGACTTTCGTGAAAATTCTCAACAAATCCTCATGTATGAAAAAATTTAGACTATTTGCATCAAATAGTTTTATAGAGATTAAAACATTACCGTAACAAGATTAGTTATAATTGTATAAAAAGTTTGTTCAATTATTAATTGAATGACCAACGATACCATAGTAATTAAATTTAACTTTCAAAATCCTAAATAAAAACAAGAACAAAAATATGAAAGTAAAAAAACTCCCGAGCAATGCTGGGTAAGTATAGTTAATAAATGAAAAAAAAAAAAAATTATGATAATAAATTAGATGCCAGTATAAGAAAAAAAAAAAAATTATGATAATAAATTAGATGCCAGTATAAGAAAAAAAAAATTATGATAATAAATTAGATGCCAGTATAAGAAAAAAAAAATTATGATAATAAATTAGATGCAAGTATAAGAAAAAAAAAAACATTATGATAATAAATTAGATGCCAGTATAAGAAAAAAAAAATTATGATAATAAATTAGATGCCAGTATAAGAAAAAAAAAATTATGATAATAAATTAGATGCCAGTATAAGAAAAAAAAAATTATGATAATAAATTAGATGCCAGTATAAGAGAAAAAAAAACATTATGATAATAAATTAGATGCCAGTATAAGAAAAAAAAAATTATGATAATAAATTAGATGCCAGTATAAGAGAAAAAAAAAAAAAATTATGATAATAAATTAGATGCCAGTATAAGAAAAAAAAAATTATGATAATAAATTAGATGCCAGTATAAGAAAAAAAAAAAATTATGATAATAAATTAGATGCAAGTATAAGAAAAAAAAAACATTATGATAATAAATTAGATGCCAGTATAAGAAAAAAAAAATTATGATAATAAATTAGATGCCAGTATAAGAAAAAAAAAATTATGATAATAAATTAGATGCCAGTATAAGAAAAAAAAAATTATGATAAAAAATTAGATGCCAGTATAAGAAAAAAAAAAAATTATGATAATAAATTAGATGCAAGTATAAGAAAAAAAAAAATTATGATAATAAATTAGATGCCAGTATAAGAAAAAAAAAAAATTATGATAAATTAGATGCCAGTATAAGAAAAAAAAAATTATGATAATAAATTAGATGCCAGTATAAGAAAAAAAAAAATTATGATAATAAATTAGATGCCAGTATAAGAAAAAAAAAAAATTATGATAATAAATTAGATGCAAGTATAAGAAAAAAAAAAATTATGATAATAAATTAGATGCCAGTATAAGAAAAAAAAAAAATTATGATAATAAATTAGATGCAAGTATAAGAAAAAAAAAAACATGATAATAAATTAGATGCCAGTATAAGAAAAAAAAAATTATGATAATAAATTAGATGCCAGTATAAGAAAAAAAAAAAATTATGATAATAAATTAGATGCCAGTATAAGAAAAAAAAAAAATTATGATAATAAATTAGATGCAAGTATAAGAAAAAAAAAAACATTATGATAATAAATTAGATGCCAGTATAAGAAAAAAAAAATTATGATAATAAATTAGATGCCAGTATAAGAGAAAAAAAAAAAAAAAATTATGATAATAAATTAGATGCCAGTATAAGAAAAAAAAAATTATGATAATAAATTAGATGCCAGTATAAGAAAAAAAAAAAATTATGATAATAAATTAGATGCAAGTATAAGAAAAAAAAAAACATTATGATAATAAATTAGATGCCAGTATAAGAAAAAAAAAATTATGATAATAAATTAGATGCCAGTATAAGAAAAAAAAAAAATTATGATAATAAATTAGATGCCAGTATAGAGAAAAAAAAAAAATTATGATAATAAATTAGATGCAAGTATAAGAAAAAAAAAAACATTATGATAATAAATTAGATGCCAGTATAAGAAAAAAAAAATTATGATAATAAATTAGATGCCAGTATAAGAAAAAAAAAAAATTATGATAATAAATTAGATGCCAGTATAAGAAAAAAAAAATTATGATAATAAATTAGATGCAAGTATAAGAAAAAAAAAAACATTATGATAATAAATTAGATGCCAGTATAAGAAAAAAAAAATTATGATAATAAATTAGATGCCAGTATAAGAGAAAAAAAAAAAAAAATTATGATAATAAATTAGATGCCAGTATAAGAAAAAAAAAAATTATAATAAATTAGATGCCAGTATAAGAGTTAAAAAAAAAAAAAACGGAATTTTTTTCATTAAAATATTTTTCAGCAGTGGAAAAAAAAAAATCAATCAAAAAGATGTTTGGCAGACCCCCCCCCCCCCCTCCCCATCCTTCCTTACTTTTTAATTATTTATAATTCTACTTGAAGTATTGGATTTGTAAATTCCATTTTCTATGGAGATCCAACATAAGCATCCAAGAATACCTACATAATTATTTACTTTATATTCAGATTGTTTCTGTATAGACCTTAATTTAGTGTTTGTAGTCATTTCCCCCCCTTCACGAGGGCAGAGTTAGACACAAGGTAGGTTTTTATGTGGCAGGTATCCAACTCCTCAAAAGGGGTGCATCCTGGAATGAATAAAAATAAAAATCGCCACAGAAAGGTTTCTCCCTCTTTGACTGAGGACAGAACAGATACTACACTTTGATTAGAGCCCAAAGGCACGGAGGAACTTAATATCAGCTGTAAAAAAAGTGTTTACCTAATTTGAAAATTTGTTGAGTTTTCATTTAGTTGATATTTATAAAAATGATTTCAGTATCTGTTAGGAGAAATTAAACTTGTATATCGTCTATGTTAATGCTTATTTCATTAAAATATTTGTGAGTGTACGCAATTAAGATTTTATTTATTTTTAACTAAAAAGATTCATATTGGTATTAGTTTTTAATTCAGTAATACTCTGAAATTATTGATGACGTCTGTTTACCAATGTTTTTCCTTAGAATTTGAAATAAAACTTTTTAAAATGTTAAAAATTATTTTTACGTTACGAACTGCGTCAATATTTTTAACATGATGTTTAAAAACTTTAGTTATTCGATTTATTCTTAATTTTTTTTAAAAATAAAGTGTATTTTTTTATTTTAAGTGTGAAAAAGTAGATTAAAATCAATGACTACACTGACAATTTATTCATTGAAAAAAATTAAAACATTAACAATTATTTATAATTAAATAAATAGAATTCAATTTTTAAAGAAAATGTCATATTTGAACTATTTATTTATTAATAAATAATTTGAAACTTTTTAAATAATATTTATTAATGACAAAAACAAAGACAAAATTACGTTTTACCAATGAATTGTGAAAATTAACGAAATCGATGAATCTATGAAAATAAAATTTTGAGGGAAGTAGTGTGAAGTCTAATCGCGCCTGTTTATTACACAGCGTGACTTCCAAGTGAATCGTTAGTAGAAATTATAAAATTTTTAAAATTCTTTTTTTCATTGTTCCTGAGTCTCAAATTTTTAAATTTTTGGTTCATTTTCAAGATTATAAAAAAAATTTCTTGCGCTGATGATGCCACGTTCATGTATGAAAGGGAAATATAATTATGTCGCATTTTTTATTTTCCCAGAAACCCTAATCATTAAAATCACATGAAATATTTTTTGCAATTATATTATTTTTTTGGTGAAAATATTGATTAAACAATGCTTTATTCAATAATAATATCACTAATTCAAAAAATTAATTTTTCTTCGAGTCATAGTAATTTTATTAACACAGTATTTAGGGGCCTTTTTCGTAATATATACGAAATATTTAAAAAAAATGTTTTTAATTGTTAACATCTACAATGTTTTATTTTCATAAAAAACATAAAAAAATCATGCATTTCTTTTTTATTAATATATAAAAATATAACTTTAGTAAAGGTGTATTTTGTTTTAAAAAATAATACATTTTCACTAAGATTTTAAAAAAAATAATGCTTTCATTATATTCCGTGATTGTTGATTAATAAATATTGAAAATTTCATTAAAATTGGTTGATTTCTTGAATTTTAGTGAATGTTTAAGTGAAGGGAGGGTCAAAATGTTTTTACATTTTGGGGATCGGCCATTGATTTTGCACGCATCTAATATATACTAGTGTATACCTTCTGTAAAAAATGACCGAAATAATTATGCTTTGCCAGTGTTTGCATTGGCTATTCATGTAGATACTAGCGGGACCCGTGTAAATTACACGAAATGATGCTTTCAATACTAATTATCTTGTTCCTAACCTATACATGTTTGAATAAAATATCATAAGATTTGGTTTTAGAAATAAACAATACATGAAACAATTTACAAAACTTCTTTATATACAATATTTCTATTGAAGGTAGTTCCTCTTCTCTGGCCATGAGTAGAATTATTCTGAGGACAAATTTTCACTCTTACACTGTTCACAGACCTTGCTCTTGAGAAGGCTACATAAAGTTGTCGATGAGTAAAGCAAAGTGATGGTAGGTAGATCCCAACCTTATCGAAAGTTTGTCCTTGAGCTTTATTAATGGTCATTGAATATGATAGGCGGATGGGAAATTGAGTCCTGTGCAAAACAAATGGAATATTTGCGTCACTGGGATTAAGTTTAATTCTTGGAATTAAAACTCGCTCCTGAGCATGAGATCCACTTATGATTGAAGCTAGAATACTGTGGTTATGAAGCTCCAATACTTCTAAACGCGTTCCATTGCATAGTCCTTGCGTTATTGACAGGTTTCGAAGCAGCATAATAATAGATCCTTTAAGATTGAGACGATGAGGAGGCATTCCCGAAGGCGTAAGTGAATTTATGAATTCCATTGGATAATTATTGGCTTCCATTTCATTGTCTGATGATACTGAATCTATACTTAGATATGTTTTGCTCTCAGTTGGTAGTATACTTAGAATATCTTCATTAATATCCAAGCAATCTGCATTTTTTGGTGACAAAATAACTCTACTTTTCATTTCGTCTTGGGTGCAATTATCGAATATGTCTGATACTAAAGAGTCATTGCATACACATTGTTCTGGGATATCGATAGTATCATCAGAAACGTTATCAAGTGAACTCTGCACTCGACTATTTCCGATTTGTAAGAGCCACTGTGAGAAAACTTGTTCGTTGTCATTAGTCCTCATATTCTGAGAGAGTTTAAGTTGATGAAAACTGTGCCACATTGGAGACTTCTTTAGACATACATCCAATACTGCAGCAGGTGGAGCTCTAGGAACCACAGGCAGAACTTGCCTGAAGTCTCCTCCTAATATGAAGACTTTACCACCAAATATGCTATTATTATTCATAATATCTTGTAAACAATTATCAATGGCATTTAATGCATATCGAGGGATCATCGACGCCTCATCAATAATGAAGAGCTTCACCTGCCTGAGAATATTTGCTTGGTCAGAATTAGGCGGAATATTGCAGGTAATTGTCTCAGTGAAAGGAACAGGAAGTTTTAAGATACTGTGAAGTGTTTTTCCATTTTTCAATAGTGTTGCTGCAATACCTGTCCAAGCAGAAGTACTAACAGCCACATTTTGAGCCACCAGGTAATCATGAATCATGTTGAATAGAAAAGTTTTGCCAGAACCGCCAGGTGCATCCAAGTAAAACAGTCGATGGTTAGTCTCCAATCCTCTATCTAGTTCACTAACAGCGTTAATGACACTATTAAATACACCTCTTTGCTCAGTATTTAGTATTTCAGGATTAACTTCTTGAATTTCTTCCATATGTTGAATGGCAGGAGGCTCACTGATTGGTTCTGGTAGACCAAGCATCGCACAATTCATGCCGGTTTCATTCAAAATCATGTTTATGTGATGCAGAGCGATATTCTCTGCAACATTATCATCATATTGGCGTAAAAGGTCCTCTATCATAAGGTGTTTGTTATCATTCCATAATTGTAAGGCATCTTGTGGTGTATTGTATAATCATTGCAAACATGTTAAGAAGCTGTCGTGGCATTTGATATATAGCTGCCTCACTTAAAGCCATTTCTAGTTCGTTGTCATCTTCAAGCAGTTGCAATCGAATACAGGCACCCTTAAAGGTCGGCAATTGTTCACCTCCTACAGTTTTCAGGTTATTAAAAGAAGTTGCACCTGGTATATGAAGAAGAAGCATCCTTAAATTAAATTTCTCAGCATTTCTAGGACTGGCAGAGTACATTCTCGTTACAATCTGGCGGTGACGTTGTCTTCTGGTCCAAGTTTTGCTTTGCTTATTAAATACATAATATTCAGGAATATCAATATAAAGGTGGGCTCTTGCATCCACGTCTCTTTGGTTAAGTTTGAACCATGCAGTTAATTGCGTGTCTCGTCCTTCTGCGCGGGCAGCAGCTTGTCCTTGTTCACCCGGCCTATAATAAACTTGTTGCTGGTCAGGTAAATGGAGGGCGAGTCGGTAAACTATGTGTGACTGTCCATGCATTTTGTATTCTGACAAACGCCAAAATGCTTCAGGCGGAGATACGTATCTACACGAAATATATTGCTTAATTTCATTATATTCATTTGCATTAGTTTCATTGTTATTCATATTCATTTCCATCATTGCGCAATCATGTCTTTTATAGACATATTTGAAAAGATATTTCACACTTTTTACTGAGATACACACCTCTACATTAATGTGAGCACCATATTTTTTGAGTAAATACTTATTATATGGTACTACAAACCTGCAGTCAATCTCATGGACACCCACTCTAACAGAATCTCCATTATTTCTGCGTCTGTAAAGAGGATATCCAGAAACATTTGTAATAGTCTCCTCCTGATATGGCATTGGAAATTTCTTCTGACACTCTCCCCCTACCATACAGATTGAATTGGGATTAAATGTACCACAGGGTCCATGAATCATGAGTGTTTTCACTAATTCTCTCAATTCTGGATCATGTTCTGATGGTAATTCAGCTGAAACAATATTATCAATTTGTTCCCTAGTTCTGATTTTATATTCTTCTTGCAGCATGATTAGCATGTGACAATGCGGGAGACCTCTTTTCTGAAATTCAATTACATGTATCGCAGCAATAGGTACCCCAAGTACATGTCTGTCCTTTATGTCAATCATTAAATCATTAAGATGTTGTTTGAAAACTCGTGCCAATAAATCTGGTCTGTTCTGTGCTGTTTCATGAGGCTGTAAGTTTTCAGTTACTTCTCGACATTTTGGATTGCAAGTATATGTTATAAATAAATCAGGCCTTCCATACTTGCAAACTATTGCCATTGCATCTTGGTAGCATTGTTGCATATTTCGTGGGCTCCCTGTGAAGGATGATGGCAAAATGACAGGTACTCCAGGATCTTCATTTTCATTATTTCTTGCAAGGTGATCCATCAAACCTGAATACATTGCAACTCTTAGTTGTGCTTGATTTTCTGCAATGAATTTCAAACGACAACCTTCTACTTTAACGTAAGCATCGACTATATATTGTTGAAATAGTTTTCCACCACTGTGTATTGGACTGAAGTCACGTCTTATAGATAGACGATATGCATAAAATTCCTGCATAGTCACCTTGTTACGAACTCTAGTTTGCCTATTTGCTACATGAGGAATGTTTATATGCCATCCGAATTCACCATGAGGAAAGAGAAAAACGCCAAAATGAAAAACAAAAAATAGTTTTAAGTTTTAAGCAACACAAAAAGTAGTTTTTAACCAGGTGATAAAAAAAAATAAATGCAAAAAATAAATAATAAAATTGTATTTATTGCCAATTGTTGGTAAATGTTTGATAAAAATAAATTTTAAAATTTTTTTAAAAATTTATTTACACTGTATTGTGTTCGTTTTTTTGTTATTTGCAATGTTTCTTGAAAATAAAACTGAAAAAGTTTACGAAGTTATCATCTGCCACACTGACCCTAACTCTAACGACGGCGTCAAAGTTAGCGCGGGTCCTAATGTAACAAAGTACCCTCTATTTGTTAGTAAGTTGCTTTATTATGACCCCCCCCTCCTTCTGGATAAGAGTGAAATAATTTGTTGTTCGTGTACGATGGACATTGCGCATATCTACTAGAAAAGGTTGATATGCCATCCGTTCAAAAAAAAAAATAATAATAATACTGGCCCTTCTCTACAACCAAAATAAAGGAAGTAAATTGTTTTCACTTTTTTAAGAAATACTAATGATATACAAATTTTTAAGCAGTTAACGTAATTTAATAGGCAATGCCCTTAAAAACGCCAAAGTAAAAAACAAAAAATAGTTTTAAGTTTTAAAGCATCAGAAAAAAGTACTTTTTAACCAAGTGATAAAAAAAATAAATGCAAAAAATAAATAATAAAATTGTATTCATTGCCGCTTGTTGGGAATTGTTTGCTAAAAATAAATAAATAATTTTTTTACTTTTACTTACACTGTGTCGTGTTCGTTTTTTTGTTAGTTGCAATGTTTCTTGAAAATAAAACTGAAATGTAGAAAAAAATCTTGGAGGTTGGTTGGGATCGAACTATAAACCAGTCGGACCGAAGTAAAAAATACTACGTCGCTAACCGTTACGCTAAAGGGAAATACATTAAAATTTAGTTGAAATTAGGCGTATAAAAATGTTTGTCAAAATCTCGGTGCGGTACGCATGCGCAGAGGTTTTGCCGGAAGCGTGACACACGAACACACACGCTATCGTATTAATATATAGATATTACTAAAATATTCATATAAAATCATAGAAATGCATCAGTAATTTAATTTTTCATATATGAATTATCATTTCCGATGGTAATACAAAAAAAAAAGAAGAACACCCACCGTTGACTTTATTATAGAGTGGTAGATTTCTTTCCAAATTCATTTCAGGTGACGGGGGGGGGGGTAAGGGGGGTAAGTCTAAGGTGGTTGTCTGATTTATGATTTGCTTTATCGCTTCCCCTCACCACTTGAAATGTTTTTTGTTCAGGGCTAGAAAAGGCACTGTTTTACTCACTAACTTTTGCATGACGAGATGAAAGTATGTATATACAAATAAATACATATTTTATTATCGAGTGGACGATGTGTGTTGGAGGGAAAGGGGGTGACTTTCAATTTTTTTTTAAAGTAAAAGTTGAAATAAAATTGATCAAAAGTCCCAAAGACGCACAAAATATAGATTTTTTTTCCAAGTCTCTTAACTGAAAGAGAAAACATATCAACGTTAAGTCCATTCATTTACACAGACAGTAAATCTCGACACCAAAACATTCACTATGAGAAACAATTCTGAATTAATCAGCATTGCCGAGATCCGGACAAAGATCACCCAGGAAGAAATACATTTCACAGGATGAGTCCAGACAACATTTCAACTTTGCTGATGTGTTGACAAAAAACGGGCAATTTCTGATAGTCTGCTCGGGCATTCTCGTCAATGGAAAGCTTTCTCTTGACCACCAAGACTTCTCTTTAGAACTGTACGAAAGTTTCAAAACGAAATAGATTTTGGGAATTTATCTCAATGTAACTTTGGTAGATCTTTAAACTTTAGAAATAAGGGGGAAAAAGTTAGGATTAATTGCCTACCATACCCCCCCCCCCGGTCATTGGACTAATCAATAGCAGGCTTGTCACACCTGCAGATCAAAATGAACTCAACACATAAGCTACTTCAAGTTCTCTCTCAGTAATTCTATGTTAGTTGTTTGTTTGATAATGCTTCCTACCTCTCCGATTAGTACCTACCTCTCCCTGATTAGTACCTACCTCTCCCTGATTAGTACCTACCTTTCCCTGATTAGTACCGCCCTCCTCATTCTATAAATATGAAAACAAAGCAGATTTGCTTGAAAAAAAAAAAAAAAAAAAATGCACATCTTGACAACAATCTCGTGTGCATACAATGAAACAAAATGACGAAAACAAAAGGTTTTCTGTTGGCCACTAAGACTTATCTTTATAAACAAATGATTTAATAAATAAATCATTTATAAATGAAACAAAATTATAAAAAAAACCTACATATCTGTAGAAACTCAAACTTCGTCTCATCACCAATCAGTCATGCTAGTGTCACGGATCTTCGACTCTCATGCCATTTCACTCTATCCTCCATCACACATGGTAAGACTTCATCGGCGCATAATGCATGTTCTGTGCGATCTCCCCACTGAGTTACATCCTTGTTTTGGCATCCACAAAAGAACATGGCTGACGATTTCATCTTTAACCCTAACTCCAACCATCAAATCTGATTCTTCTTTCTCTCTAATCTAAACTGAGACTTGAGGAAAGTGTTTCATCTAAAATTCATTAAATTTTGTAGATAAATTCTGTTCACTGAATTAAATTTTGAGGTTTACTTTGTATTTTGATTTGTTAATTGAAATTGACGCCTTCCAGCCGAACATGTTGTGCATATGGGTTTAGTTAGATCTTGCAGTGTTGCATGCGCGATGCACAAAACCAAATTGTTGATAAGGAAAGAAAGCAATTCTAGAGGAGTGTGGACCATTCCGATGTTTTAGAGGAAATGAGAATAAAAATTATATTTTATTATATTTATTTTATTGTTCTCAAGAATGAGTGTTTTTATGTTTAGTTGTTCAAATACATTTTTCAAGCTTATTGATGTCAACAGGACTATACTAGGTTCATGCCGGTTGGCACTGAGAGTTGGTCATGTCTACATCTGTTTTTTCAATCATTATTTGAAGAATGGATAAGTGTAAAAAGCAGGTCATATATATATATATATATATTTTTTATCATAGTTCACCCCCAAACAAGGCAGACCGCCACTGTAGACGTAAGGAGCTACTGAGAAAAAAGGGTGAAGGTTTTTTTTCGGGGAGGGGGGAGTCAACCTAAATTAGAGCTGCGCAGCGAGATGTCTGTTTACATTAGTTTTAAATTTCTGCATGTCAGTAACGTCAGGAAAACAGGGAGCAAGGAGGGAGTTCCAGAGTTCAGCAGCACGAGGAAAGAAGCTTTTGGAGTAGAAAGCTCTTCGGCATCTGGGAACCTCCACAGTGTATGGATGGGATTTGGCAGATTGACGAGTTGGTCTAGTGTATTTATGTCGAGGGGGGTACCAGAGCAGCAAGCTCATCAGAGTACAATCCATTGAAGTACTTGTAAAACTGGCATAAGGAAGCAACATTGCGGCGATGGGACAGGGGCTGGAGCTTGGTGGATAGTGAGGGACCTATCAAGTTGGCGACTCTTTTTTGGACCTTGTCTAAGAGGGAGAGACTAGCGGATGATGCCCCAGCCCAGATGTGGCAACAATACTCCATGCATGGGCGGATGGTGGCTTTGTAGAGATATAGGATAATGTCAGGTGTGAGAAGTTTACTGGCACAGTAGAGAGAGCCCACCTTCTTTGCAGCAGCCCTGGCAATGTTTTCAATGTATTTATTCCAATTCATGTTATGTGAAAGTTAGGCCGAGGAGTTTGAATGATGAACTCTCAGGTAGGGTACTATTTACCATGACAATCGGTGGTTGAAGAGGTTTCTTGTAGTTATTGAAGGAAAGTAGCTTTGTCTTTGCGGCATTAAAAGTTACCATCTATGTTTCACCCCATTCCACTACAGACTAGAGGTCATTTTCTAAGAGTTCAGCCATTGCCTCAGATATATGCGCATTGGTTTTGCCCACATGATGAGAGTAGTGCGTGGTATTGTCAGAAAATATTCATATCTCAGTCGCAATGGCATCAGGGAGGTAATTTATGAAAATTAGGAACAGTAGAGGTCCAAGAATAGATCCCTGGGGTACACCAGCATTTATGCCATGTTGCTTATAAGAACGGCCATAGAGTACAACCTGGATATTTCGTTTAGTTAGGAAGGATTTAATTATATTAAATATTTGTCCAGTAATACCATATGAGTACAGTTTTATGAGAAGCCCTTCATGCCAGACCTTGTCAAAGGCCTTGGATATATCAAGCGCTACCGCCCTAGCTTCACCTGCCTTGTCCAGTGTATGGTATATGCGTTCAGAGATGACCGTTAGGATATCTGCAGTAGATCGTGCGTGTCTGAATCCGTCTTGATGATCAGAAAAAAGTTTAGCATTAACTAGGTGCCTGACTATATATAGATATATATATCAAGCATCTCAGCAAAAGTAATCTACTTAGTGACAAACAATATGGATTTCGTCCTGCTAAATCAACTGCTGATATGCTAACTGTAAAATCAACATAGGATCAGTGAATCTCTTTATGGAGGTTTTGTTTCTAGGGCCTAGACATATCAAAGGCCTTCAATAGGGTCTGGCACAAAAGATTGCTTCACAAACTTTCTAGCTATGGAATATCTGGCAGTGTTATCGTAACCACTAAATCCAATCCTTTCTCCCCGATAAGTCTATAAAAGTAGTTGTTGATGGGTAGAAGTCTAAAGCACATCGTATCAACACTAGCGTGCCTCAAGGATCTATTCTGGATCCAACCCTCTTCCTGATCTTCATTAATGATCTACCACATAATATTCTGAGATCATTTGTTGACATCTGTCTATGGCAGCACTTTAAAGAGCATTGGTGATCACGATTTTGCCAATTTTCTTTTTTCTGATCTGGAGCGCATAGTGCGATTAAAAAAAGTGGCTTTTTAATTTTAACACCTAAAACCAAACCTCTCTTTTCACCACCAATGCTCAGATCCTTGTTTTGCCGCAATTGAAATGAATGGCTCTCTCATTGAGGAAGCCCCTTACTTGATAAGCTCCTAGGATTGACTGTCACTCTAGATCTGAAATGGCAGACATATCCAATCTTTTGCTAAGGTTGGGAAAATGGTTGGATCATTCCACTACTCCAGAAAGTATCTCACTCCTGATGCAACCCTCTACCTATATAAGTCCTAAGATGGAGTACTGTTGCCACATCCGAGGAGGTGCCAATCAGAGCATTGTTTCCTGACAGAATACAAAATCAACTCAATAATTTAGTGGGGGATCATCTTTTCTATTCTTTACACCCCCTTTCTCACGCAAGAGATGTTGCTAGTCTTTCTCTACTCGATCATTATTTCAATGGAAGATGCTAGATTGAGCTTCAAACTCTGGTTTCTTCTTGTAAGACATTCACAGCAAGAACTCGTCTTTCTACCACAACTGAAAAAGAACTTTCCTTTCCTAGCATCAGGCGGAATTTCCACAAACAGAATTTATTTCCAAGAACTTCACCTGTGGAACACTGTCATTTTCAATCCTTTCATATTCTTCTTCATCATTAAACCGACAATGCATCCATCTCATTAACCCTTATCCTAGAGTGGCTTTTGGTCTTGATGACTCATTAGTAAAATAACATAAAAAATAAGATGTCAAACAATTTCAAATTTATTTGTGTAAGTGCAACCTCCGAAATGAATTGATTGATCATTACAATTTTTTTGATAGCTTCTACGTGTAACAGTGGGTAATGTGTGCTATATTTAGTTTAATTTAGTATTATGCAAAGAGAGCAAAATGCCCGCTCTTGAAAATGTACCCATGGATTCAAAAACTACTGGATAGATTTTTATAAAATAAAAGGAATAAAGGAAGTCTCACAAGTTATGTTTTATTTATTTTTGAGGAGAACAAGGGGGAAGAATGCCTCCGTTCCTCCCTTAAAAATAAATGTACTCATTAATTAAAAAAACTACTGGTCAGAATTTTCATGAAATTTGGAACATAGTAAATATAACAGGGAGTGTAATGAGTCATGTTTGATTTATTTTTGAGTGGAGAGGAGGTGACAGAACAGATTTTTGATGATAGCTTCTAGGCGTAACAGTGTGTAATGTGGGCTATATTTAGCATTATGCAAAGTGGGCAGAACACAGATAGTAAACATAATAGGAAGTGTAATGAGCTGTTTTATTTATTTTTGAGGGGAGAAAAGGAGGCAGAACCACGACCTACATTAAAGGAGGCCAGAGCACTGGAAAATGACGTCATGTTCTAAAGTAACAAACGAGAGCTGTCGAACAGTCAGGCATTTTGACCCCTCTCTTCACTTAAAAATTCACCAAAATTCAGCAAATCAACCAATTTTAATGAAATTTTCAGTATTTATTAATTAAAAAATCACTGAATATAATTAAACCATTACTTTATTAGAAATCTCCGTTCAAATGTATTATTTCGTGTAAATTGTGTAGGCTAGACAGCAGCAAACATTAAATTAATACTTAATAATAAAATGGTGTTGTCATAAATTTTTTAAATTGAAAATAATTTGTCTGATTGAATATTCAATCTTTAAATAAGTTTATTTTTTCCGGATTATTTTTTAATGTTTGAGTTGATTGTTATGACAACCTGGTCTACATCGAATGAAAAGACTAGTATCAGTTATACTGCATGGAAATATCTTTTATAAACACAAGACAAATCCTCTTTTTTAGGGAGTTTTATTCTTTATATGAACATTTAATTATAATTAGTTTTAGCTGAATAATAGGAGTTGCTCTTATTTCCCCCAAAAATAAATGATGTTTCTTGATTAAAAAAAAAAAACAACACCTTTACTAAAGTTATATCACAGAGTACTAAAAAAAAAGTACATGAATGTATTTTTTTATGAAAATAAAGCATTCGTAGATGTTAACAATAAAACACATCTTTTAAAATATAGTTCTCATTACGAAAAAAAAAAGCCCCTGAATTCCGTATTAATAACGACCAATAGATTAAAACATTTTAATAAAATTATTTATTTAATAAAATATAGTTTCTGAAAGAAAAACAAAGTTTATTTTGAATAAAGTAACATTTTGGCCAAAAGATTGTAATAAAATATAGTTTCTGAAATTGACTGATTTTTTTTTTATAATTTAAAATGTTATAAAACGAACATAATAATAATAAAACTATATTTTATCACAATGTTGTGTTTTTTTAAAAATCTTTTAAAAATAAATCAAACATGAAAGATTGTGAATTAAGTAAAGAAACACAAAATCAATAATTCAGAATAATTAATCGAACTGAAATAAATTAAAATGTGTGTGTGTTTTTTTTTTTGCAAAACGAAGTTTTCTACAACGTCATAAAAATTTGTAATAAATTAAAACAGTCATTTTTGGGGGGAGGGGAGGGGGAGATTTGGATGAAACTTATTAATTAGTCTAAAATTGTATATTTTATCTCGAAATAAAATTCTAATTTTTTTTTTTTAACTTGAAATTCGATCTTTAATCACGGCCATCGTAATATAACGCAATGTCTTATCTTTGAACGCCATGATGGATTTAAAAAAAATGTCTTCCACTTAAAAAAGGAAATACGTTTGAAAAAATGAACAAGTTAACAACGATTTCCAATTGAATGAATAATCCTTAGGAGGGTAGCCGTGTTCTTCTTAGGGGAATAAAATCACAAAAAGTAGGAACAATTTAAATATGATTTCCAAGTGAATGAATAATCCATGCTGTATATGAACTGATTATAGACGAACGCATGCGCATTAATTCACGGCTAACTTCCGGTCCTGATTGATCGTGGCTCTAAGAACCACGACCAATGACACCACCACCACAAAATCTCGAGTCAGTTACAAGGCCTGCTACTATTACGACGGCCACAGCAGGACTCATTCTTTGAAAAAATGTATGCATAAAAGTTACTCCTTAGTTTTTACTATACTGGGGAACACCGGATAACCCTGCTAGTTTTCTTATAAGCAGACAACACAACTATTACTGACGAATAGCTATGTCTCCTCGTCTGTAATTCCCACTTGACCTTGCTTTTAGCTTCGCATTTCACTGTGATCTTCAAAGTGGAGGAAATTAGTTAAATTGTTTCTCTTATTAACTTGTGATTGATTACGGCTGAATTTAGAAATGGTAGAATTATTTTGTTTTAGTTTTTGGAAGGAGATTTTCGTTTAAAAAGAAAACTTTTCACCATTAAATTAAATTAAAATGAATTACATAATTAAAATAAAATATTTCATTAATCTTGAAGACTTAAAAAAAAAAAAAAATTTTTTTTTTACAGACAACATTCTCGTCCAAATATTAAGACGGATAGACGTTTAATATCAGCTTTGTTGTTCCAAGAAAGTAAATTCATTTCCTCAATTAAGATAGATGCTATTGATACTTAGAAGAAAATGTTATATTAAGTTCAATACTTTCTTTTTTCTTTATTTTGAATAAGTTTTTCATTCAACTTCATTGGAATGTTGGATGGCGGCGCCATATTACTATTAAAAATATTGACTACATCTTAGGAATGTTTAATTATTCAAAACAATCACGAGTATAAATTATACTTGAGAAAATCTAAGTTTCATACCAACATTAATTGATTAGTATGGCTTTCTAACAAAAACCTGCATATGCATATCTGCTTTGGCAGCCATTTATACCAATTCTTGATGCATATTTTTGGGAAATATTCATTTCTTTTGTTCACTTTTAATAATTTTTCAATTTTATCCAGTTCTTCAGCTTCTCCTAACCGACATCCATACAGGAAGTTGAAGGAATTTTCACACTCAGATCTACTAGCACTGCCATCCACGTACAATTATTTCTTTCCCCCTCCTGAAATACATATATACACACACAAAATGTATATCTCTTAAAAAAAGCGGACAGATAAAACACAGCTGTCAGTTTCTATGGCAACCAACATTTTTGGTATCAGAATCTGTACGATTTTAGCTCGGAATAAGTAGCTGCAACACATTTCGTCACTATGACAACAGATAGTGAGACTGCTGCTGTTAGGTGGATGGTACAGTAGGGAATATCAATTGTAAACTGTTATTCCGAGAATGTAAAAAGAGGTCTGCTTTGAATTTAAAATTGCTATGTGATGATTTTAACTTTGCGACAAGCAAAATTACTTGTTAAATGTGACCAGTGTTGTTTAGGAAGCTGAATTTTGTTATGTGAAAGATATGAAAGATAATGTTTGAAAAATACAAAAAAATTATATTATGTTGTAAGAATAATCGAAGTGATTGTTCATTAGCCATTTTATAAATCATGCCAAAATCTGCTGTGTGTTCGAAAATGTGAATTCTGCTATTCCGTTGAATACATATCATAGTAGAATTGCGTAAGCACATGAAAAGCAAAAAAATAAAAACATAAATAGCTTAATGTACCCGGTATGAACCGAAAATATGTTTTTTTACATAAATCATATGATTTGAAAAATGTTAGAGGAAATTAAAAATGAAGATTTGAAAGCCAATCTGCTATTCATTTATTCTGTCAATCGGGAATGTGAAAAAAAGTATTTAGAATAGCCAATCAAAGCACTCCCCAAAAGAAGGTCTAGTTGAAGAAAGTGGTTCATATTTAGGTTGAAATGTTAAGTAGATAACAGACAATAGCAAGAATTAAAAAAACAATGATGGTGCTAGAAAGAAATAATTGTCCTAAAGAAGACTTCCCGATGTACGTGGGTGGCAGTGCTAGTAGAAATTTAACTTAAAATGATCACCCACTTCAGGGTCACCAGATGGTAATGATCATCCAAGATACATTTTGTGTATGTGTGTTTTTCTGTACTTTTCTTTTATAGAATAATTGTAAATAGTCTGAAACTTAGTGGTAAAATAAAAAAATATTTTAGAATTTTGTTTCGTTTACTTTGCATGTTTTATGATTGTCTCATCATTTTTGACTGAAAATTATTTTTGTGAAAAAAAAAAAAAAAAATGAAAAAATAATCACATGAAAGGAGCAGACAGTTAATTTAGAACACTAAATGCATCTGATATGCGACTAAAGTGAGTCAGGAATAAAAAAAATAGTGCTTAGAATAAAATAAAAGCCTAAATCACATTTTTTTTATCTATATTTAATCAGATTTAAAGAATAGTGCTATATTTATCCTAAGACAAATGCAAGAGAAGTACCTTGGTAAGAAGAACCTGCATTTTGCTTTTATGTATCTAGAGAAAGATTTTGTTGACAAAGTGCAGGTGGAGTTTGTGTAGATCAGGGGAAAATGAGTGGTTGGTGAAAGTTGTTCAAGTAACGTAGAGAAATGCTTAAAGTCGTGTTAGAATTTAGCATTTAGTGACAGCTTTACTGCTAAAGTAAGAGTACGTCAGGGTTATGTACTGATTAGCAATACACATGAACAAATTTAAATTGCTTAAAATGTCTCAATGATGGCATATATAGAAAGAGCTTGATGATCTAAGAAAGAATCTTTTTTTAATTTTTAAATCTGACTAAAAATAAGGAAGTTATGACTGTTTTTTTTTTTTCGCAAAGACTTTTAGGGTGTTTACACGTAATCGCCTAAAAAAGTAGAATCTTATTTTTTTTTTTTAATTGGCGACTAGAAAGTCATTACTACTCGAAGTTTGAAAGTTAAGTGAACACCAGTATTTCTTGAAGTATTTTTTATAAAAGAACCACAAACAGCATTAACTTTTTTAGCACAAAACATATTTTTGTCTTTTTTTTTTCAAAAGAAGTTCTTAAACGAATTTTACAAAGCTTTATAAGCTTTACTAAGTTAGTTTATAGTTAGCTGCTGCTGCTGCTGATTGATTGTTATATCAGCAATACTAGCAGCCATTGTTGACTTTTGCTCAAAAAGGGACAATATTTTTTCGGATAAGGTAATTTAAAATTACTACTACCAAAAGACAAAACAACATACAATTATAATTTTAATGCATAAAAAAGATAAAAGATAGATTTATTTACTAGTTGGGGTACGAAAAATAGTTTTTAAAAAATGTTCGATACACGTCATGTTGAAGGTTTATTTTTAAGATTACAAAAAAAATAATGGATCAATTAATTTCGTACCCCGACAATAATTGAAATTGATATTTTTCCAAATTTCATGACGAAATTTCCCAAAGACGAATGGTACAATATCTTTAAAAGAAGAGTTAAAAAAACAACTGACGTAAATGGCCAAAAATGATGTTAGAATTGTTATGACTTTGTTTTCTGAAAACTCTTCAAATATATAACGTAGATTATTATTTATTAATGCATGTGAAACGATAGTCATTTACGAACAAAATGGTGGTATTTTGACGACTTAAAGTACTTTGGTTTCTAAAATATGACTATTTTAGTAGAACTATCTTGAAATCCGTGATTATCCAAACTGTTTTATGGTCGATGGGTACATAAAATTGCTTCTTGTTTTATAACATCAACAAATGCAAAAGAAAAAAGTTGCTTTTAAATAATTAAATTGCTTCTTGTTTTATAACAACAAATGCAAAAGAGAAAAGTTGCTTTTAAATAATTCCACTTACTTTATGGTTGTAAATTAAATTCCTCAAAAGAAATATACATCCGTAATTCATTTTGTGGATGCGCAAATCATCTGAAACGAGAAAAAAGAAAAATGAATTTTGGAAAAACAAAAAATATTAAAAGAAAAACAAAAACTTTAAAGAAGCCAAGACAAGATTCCATTGATTCAACCAACTCTCACCCATATTATTGCTAAGTCAAAAACGTTTAAATATCTAAAAAAAACTTTAATTACTAATATAAAACATAAATCAAAAGCTTTTAAAATTAGCAAACATTTTTTTTACTACCAACATTTTTTTTATATCAAATCAATCGTTAATATATATTAAAAAAAAATATTTTAATAAAAAAAAAAAATCACATATTCCAAGTTTCTAGCAGATAATATTCATATTTTTGGTAGTGACAGAACAGCGATTTTAAACAAAATTATTTAAAAAATTTACTTGCGAAAACTCATTATTGAAGGAATTGGCTAACTAAAATCTATCCAATAATACATTAAAGCAATTTCATGTTCGTACGTACAATGCAACATAATAGCTCTCGACATATCAAAGGTTTTTGATAGAATTTGGCATAAAGGTCTACTTCACAAGCTTGCTAGCTATGGAATATCTGGAAATGTCCTCTCAACCAACAAATCATTTTTCTCTGATAGGTTTATAAAAGTAACCGTTGATGGGCAAACGCTTGAAGCACATAGTATCAACACCAGCGTGCCTCAAGTTTCCATTTTGAGCCCAACACTCTTATCACATTCTAAGATCATTTATTGACATTTATGCAGATGACAACCATCTATGGCAACACTTTGAATAGCATTAATGATCAAGATCTTTTTGATTCTCTCTTCTAACCTGGAGCACGTGGTGCAAAAGTGGCTCGTTACTTTTAACACTTCTAAACTGCAATTTCCACGGGCCCCGCTAGTTATATTATACTAGTTGTCCCTACCCGGCGTTGTTCCGGAGTCCCTTTCTGTTTCAGAAATCAGAGTTTAAGTTCAAGTGGTTGCCTTATCTTTATAAAAAGATTTTGAAAAAACAGCAACATGAAAGTAAAGTCTAACATTAACACGAAATAATAGTAATTATAATGATAAAATAAAAATTATAAAGATAGGATATTATAACAACAATACAACATGAAAAATAGACTAAGCATACAGGTTAGAACTAAATATAGGTCAAATAAAAGTTTTTAGATGATAAGTAAACTATAAGTATTGTTCACAAAATATATGGTTAATATAAACAGAAGTTATGATACACACAGTAAACATATAGGTATTATATATAAATATACATACATATATTTATTTATCGGTTCTTACAAAAATATATATTTATATATTCTTTATAATACCCGGAAATGTTCCAAATTGCAATTCCTTTATCTTCATATATCGTTGAACGGCCGCAACCAAACTTCTGTTCTTTCAATCTCACTACTTTCATATATCAGCGAATACCTGTAATTCTTCTTTGTCTTACAGGCAAAACAAAATCTTTTTAATATGTTTATATTGTATTTTTTTAATTTTTTTTATGTTTATTTTTTCCAAATTCAATGCTTCTTCTACATCTTGCGCGCGTTTTCGACTGTAAGTGATGGTTAGACGTATCGCTTCAAGTTTTGGAAGTAAGTGTTTCCTTTTGGAGGGGGGGGTTCTTAATTTTGTCACCATTTTTCATGTGAGTTTTTTCATGTATTTTGACTTGCCGTTACGTTTGTTGGGAGCAGATTTTGAACTTTTTCTATCCTCTTTTCCCGTGTCTTTGGATCAAGGTTTTTTTTTCTATTGCTACTGAATGAACAATTTCTCTGATGAGCAACAAAGTTAAGATGAAGACTATGTATTTCGATTGATTCTGCTGCGAAACGTGCATAAGATGTAGAAAAAGCATTGAATTTGGAAAAAATAAACACAAAGATTAAGAAATTGAAAGGTATGATTATGGATCGATTGTTTTCTTGGTCATTGGAATGCACCTATAATATATATATATATATATATATATATATATATATGTATATATATATATATGTGTGTGTGTGTGTGTGTGTGTATATATATTATTTGACCCATTGGTTAAGTATTATTAATTTTAAAATCTATATTTTTCTTGGGATAAATACAATGCCATGACCGTGGATAAATACCATTTCAGTCATGTAAATTATTTACAAAAAATCCGCTAACGCAACAAAATTACATTCTGGTTCCTGAAACAAACAAAAAAAGAAACTCCCGGATACTAAATAAAAACCTGGTCAGAGATAGGTTAGTTTCAGAGTCAATTTCTAAAAGCCGTCCAACGAATGCCAGCATATGAAACGGACGTTAAACTGAATATGATGATAAATAAGAATTTAAAAGTAAAATTTAGGATAACAAACCAATGAGGGCATTTGAGAATCGCTCATCGAAAGTTAAAAGTACAAAAATAATATTAGACCAGTTTACTAAATCTTATGAACAGACATTTTATGAATATAAAATCCAATACAGTATTAAATTATACCAATATCGTCAACCTCATGGTATGTATTAACAATACAACTAAGTTAATAAAAGATAACTTTGATTAACAATCAATATTGTGTTAAAATTTAATTTACAGATATTAGGTTTAAGTTGTGTAATATGAACTCGAGATAACACGTATACCAGAAACAGATACAGTTTCCACATGAGTTTTACAAATGAGTTTATGTGGAGACCCGGAGGTAGATATGAAGACAGCAATACATAGAGAATATTAGTTTATCTCTAAAGACAGCAGAGGCATACTACAAGTGATGTCCCCCAATTGGCATTAGAAATAATATTCATTTGAGGCTACTTGTGATCTCAATTAAAGACATAGAATCTATATCAGCTAACTCCTAAAGGCAGAATGTACATACAAGAATATTAGTTTTAAAAGTAATGGCGACCGGAGGAGGGAACCCATTTAGTGAATAGACATAAGTTAGCCTGATACACTGACACGTTATAATGAGAGCCGACTAACAACCAGGTGCAGTTGGTAACAGCATGCATAGTTTCTCCATTGCACATTCCCTTTCACAGACGGTTACTTTCCTGACACACCTTCCAGATTGTGCGGATCAGCAAGCCTCACTTCTCGACTTATTCTTGACTACACTGCCTGAGACTTGTGTGACAGAGGTCCATAGCCTATTCGGAAGGCTGATCATCTTGTGGTTAGGGTTGATATCACCCTAAACTTTCGATCACAAGCCGAAGAGCCGTTATTCAAGATGACGAGATACTACAAACAGGTCGATTCGAAATCCAGAGATCACGTCAGAAACACCCCATGGAGTAAAACCTTTTCTTTCCCAACTGAACAGTGTGCAAATGAGGTAACTGGATGGGTAATACTATAGCAAGCCTCCCCCCTGCTCCCCAATGGTTCACTTCAACTTGTGCAGTTGCTATTGTGCATAGACAGCAGGTATTTTGATGATTCACCTGCCATTAGTCAAATACAAATAGACAGAATTCATAGCATCAAGAAATCATTGTAAGACTGAGTAAGTATACTGAGATGATGAGAAAACGAATGAATAATGGGTAATCAAAAATGACCCCGCTATCAAACCACAATGATGTTGCTTGCACAACAATTGATAAGGCTGAACTGTTTGGCCAGCGGTTCACCTTGAACCCCATCTTAGACTCCACAAAGGACTCCCGCTCTAATTTCCCGCTGCAGACAGAAGTCATACTCGGTGATCTGATCATAAGCATTTCTCATGTCTGGGATATCATAAAAACCTTGACACGTCGAAGGTGTGTGGACTTGAATAAAGAAATGCTCTGCAGAGCTGGGCCCTGTCCTCTCCAAACTCTACAACAAATGCCTTACCGAATCTTGCTTCCCTGATAGCTGGAAAATTGCCTATGTGGTACTAGTGTTCAAGAATTCTGGTGAAAGAACTGCCTTCTAAAATTATCATCCTATCAGTCTCCTCCTGCTCTTCGCTAAAATCTTCGAATCATTAATCAATCTTGCCGTAGTCCACCACCTACAAAAATGCTAAACTCCTTTCTGACCAACAGTATGGATTTACACAAGCCCGTTCTACAGCGAATATCCTAACGGTCAGCTCTGAATGGCTATACAATACACTGGACAAGGCAGGTGAAGCTAGGGCAGTAGCACTTGATATAGTCAATACCTTTGACAAGGTCTGGCATGAAAGTCTTCATGAAAATTAATTTGTACAGTATTACTGGATGAATATTTAATATCCTTTTACGCCAAAAGAAAGATCTAGCTTGTCCTCGACGGCCGTACATTTGACACCTTTTTATTCTCGACATGTGGGCAAAACATTTAATGCTACTAAGACAAAGCTCCTTTTCTTTAACAATTATAAGAAACCTTTTCAACCACCGATTGCTATGGCTAATAATAGCACCCTACCTGCGTCCATCATTTCCTCAGCCTAACATTTACAGGTAACATGAATTGGAATAAATACATAGAAGACATTGCCAAGGCTGCTGCAAGGAAAGTGGGCTCCCTCTACCATGCTAGAAAACTTCCCACACCTGCAAGTATCCTATATCTCTACAAAGCTACCATTCGCCCATGCATGGAGTATTGTTATCACATCTAGGCTGGTGCATCAACCACTGGTCCCTCCCCCTTAGACAGGGTCCAAAAGAGCCTTTAATCTGATAGTTCCACATTATCTACCAAGCACCAGCCTCTGTCCCATCACCACCATGTTGCATCCCTCTGCTTGTTTTACAAGTACATCAAGTGAATGTGCTCTGATGAACTTGATGCACTTGTACACCCTCGGCGTAAATACCCCCGGCCAACCAGACAATCAGCAAAATCCCACTCCTTCACTGCAGAGGTCCTCAGATGCTAGACAGCTTTCTACTCTAATAGCTTCTTCCCTTGAACTACTAGCCTTTGGAATTCCCTCCCAGTTTCCCTGACGACTGTACCAACATTGAGAAATTTAAATGTAATGTGAACAAACATCTCGCTGCACAACTCCCCACTTAGGATGCCCCTATGAATATGGATCCAAATCTACAGTAGCTCCTTACATCTCAGTAGCAATGTGCCCCCTTGTTTGGGGTGAAGTTAAAAAAAAAAAAAAAGAACTAAGTACGGAAATGATTTTGGTGACTTTTCAAATCAGAGACTACTAATAAACATAACATCAATATATAATTTAAAATACAGAGAATTTAAATTCAAAAAAATATCTCAATAATATGGACACTCAAATTAAATACATTGTTATATAGGTAAAAACATGGGTGGAAGTTCCTGTGATGTGTTCGTAGTAGGGAGAGGGGTAACGATATTTGAGGAGAGAGAATTAGTACACTGGGCTAAAGGAGGGCTGGGTGAGAGGGTGTGGCTTAGGCTGATCTCAATGAGGCCAAAGAGAGCCATGAGATCAGCTATTAATGAAGGTCATAAAAAAATTCCACTGTATGGCCTGAAATATTTAATTCCTAGCCCCCCCCCCCTCCCAAATGAAAGACTCCACCCTACCGATGTGAACTTCATTTCCATTTCTTTGGATTTCTTGCTATGATTCCAGAAAGTATTTATTTACCTCCTCTCCAGGAGGTTAGGCACAAGGCCAGTTTTATCTTACTTCCACAAGGTAAAATGTGACCCAAGGTCGGGTCGGGAAAGTGGGACTTGAAAAGCCAGTGCCCAAGAAGGTGAGCACTCTGGCCATTAAAAATTGCCTGGGCAGCCCCGTCGGCATTCCCCGGTAGGGGCACCTCAGGCAGTAAGCAATAAACTTATTCCTCCCCAAAGAGAGGAGGCAAAGCCTGGGAGGGTGGACCTCCTAGAACTGCACAGGACAAACCCATAGACCGGCGGAATCAAGCCCCGAAGGCCAAGACGATACCAGTCTATGGGGTGCAGTATCCATCGGAACAGATACTACATTTTGATCTTGGCCAAAAGGCCAACTGCCATTGTTGAGATTTTTTCAATTGAAACTTATTTTTGCTGTGTATTAACATTCAACATTGTAATACATCCAACTCATATAAAGACAAAATGATGATTCATAAATTAGCCACGTTACATGGTTCTCCCCCTTGGGAGATAGAACTCTTTAGAATTACATTACTTGTGTTTACATTAAAAACAAGATACAAGGCGTATTTCTCTCGCATTTTCAAAGCGTAATTGTCACGTTGGCCTAATGGTTACGAGATCGTTCGACCGGCGATGCGGTTACGTAATTCCATACTGACGAGCGTAAAATTAAAAAAATGCAAAACATATCGATGAATAAAATATTTATTTATTATTAATAGTATATATATATATATATGTATATATATATATATATATATATATATGTTGTAGTACTACCTCCTTTTGTCAACACAATTACAGACTCACAACCAGAGGGTGTTTTCAGACCAGAGTTATCTCACCTTTTGAGGCCAGGTGGCATAGCTATTCGGTAATTATAAAAAGCGCTCTCTTTTTCTCTTCCGGCATCGACAGTGACACACACCCAAGGTTTGGGGGGAGGAGGAGGAGGAGGAGGTTGCTTTGATAAACATCTCACACACAAGCACACTATTATGGTAGTATGACTTTTCTCTACTTAAACACACATACGCACACATCCTTCTACTCAAACTTTCTCAATGGACACTTTGCCTCCATGTGTGCTCACACACAAACACACAAATCGGTACATAAATGCACACATGATTCTACTTCGTACCCATTCTCATGAACACTATTTTATAGCGAACGAATCTAGCCGTGTTCGTGACAAATAACTTTTGTTGTATACTTCTTTGTTTCTCGAGTTGTTGCTATGTTTCCATCAGCATGCTTGTCTATTAAACACACAAACATAATAGGAGTAGTGGCACTCACCCGAAATACACTTTATAGGACTGGTCCACAATACAGAGACACTCTTGGATCCTTAAATGCAGATGATTGGATGCCAAAAAACTTTAAAAGAATCAAAAACGTACTGTAGTATAGAAATCAGAGCTGTGGAGTTGGAACAAAATTTTGACTGACTCCTTTGCAGACTGATTCCTGTTTATGTAATTAAGTGATTCTGGCCCACAAATTTCATAAATCCTATGCAGTTTTACTGACTCAGATTCGAGTGACCCCTTAATTGCTTCCAACTCCAAATCCTATTCTACAGTCCTGATAAAAACTGCACTGAAATAGAGCTAATATGACTTTAAAATTTTTTAACTTTGTGATCGAAATTTGATTTTAAAAATTTGCTGGTAAAATTAATTCTCTGAACAGAACAGTTTTGCAACACTATCATGCCCCCTTACGCAGATTAAAATCAACATATAATGATACTAAACCTTATGTCTAGAATCCTTATTCAAATTTTGATCAAAATCTATTACATCTAAAATTTTAAGCTTAAGGGGTCTTAAGATATTGAAATTAAGGGAATCTTGCTTCATTCATGTCTAATGACTTGATAAAATTCAATGCAAATTCGATATATTTGAATTTTCAAATGGGAGATTCTGTCTATATTATGCCCCTAAAAACGATTGAAATACTCGAAACAAATTGAAATTTGAGGAATATTTATTAATTGATGTTTAATATCGACCGTTAAAATTTTACAAAAATCAGAGGTATCTGAATTTTCATGAAAGACTTCCATCCCCTTTTTACAAAACTAAAACTAAATACAGCCCCCCATTACGACCCCTTACACCTAACAACTGTGCTAAAATACATAAAAATCGGTTATTTTTTTTTTTTTTTTACTAATGGGTCATTGTTGTTACGGTCATGTCTTGTTGGGAAAAACAAGATGGTTACGCAACAGAAAGAAAAAAAAGAAAGAAAAGATATTTTTGGTCCTTGGGTTCTGTGGTCTATCCGTGAAAGGAAAGTTTCTTGAAAAGATAAAAAATCTGTGATTTCTCCAAACTGCGAACTGCCTTCTGCCCCTCTTTCGCTCTCCACTTCACTCAGCTCACTGAGCATTCGCACTCTTCACAAAAGAGTACAGTTTTTATGCTGCTTTTTGCCCCACCTATGCAAATTGACTGTTAACCAGAGCCATCTAGCGTTCAAATTCTCCAAACAGCCAATTTGCAAAGGGGGACAACTCTGCTAACCACAGAGAGTTAATGAATTAACATTGTTGTTTTCATTTTCCACTACAGGTTCGAATATGTATGCACACAGAACAAGAAGGGAATGGGAAACTTTTCTCGTGACACCTGTAAAGATGATGAGACAGACAGCAAACACTTAGGAATGAAAAGCCAATACAAGTTAAAAGATTAAAATAACAGAATTTATTTTCATAAAATATATAAATAGGGACAGGATATAAAAACAAAACAAAACAAAAATAGTATGGGATGGGATTTTAACAAATGCTTAACTAGATCGAGCGAAGATATATATATATATATATATATATATATATATATAATGCAAAAAACTATAGCCTGAGAGAGAGAGAGAAAAGGGCCGACTTACAAATTGTTTGGGCACCTTTGAAATTCATGAAAATAAAATGTTTGAATCTTCGACATGTATAAATAGTTGTGGTGGTGACGCAGAGGTTCAAGTAATTCTTCTGTGTCATCGTTCGATAATTCAACGGTTTTCAAGGCGCAAGGATTTTGCACAAAATGCACGTTCAAAGTTTTCTTTTCGGTTGTCGCGTTTCTTCTGGAGCGACGAATTTTGCATCTGCTACACCCAACCTTGGGGTAGATTCTGTAGCAGTCTCGTCTTTTTTCCTTCCTCTTTTTCTTCTTTCTTTTCTTATCCGTCAGCAGTTGGGGTTGAGCCGGATGCCAGGTTGGGGATCCAGGTTACTGAGTACAGCTGACCTACACAGATATGGCAAGATGACTAATTCTTTTTTTTTTTCAACGGTCACGTTCCTTAGAAGTGGAGGGAGGTAGTCAGGCCTACTGAGGTATACACTCTCTCGGTGATACTTTCTCTCAAGCTATGAGATTAAATAATATTTTAAAAGAAAAAGAATACATCCTTGATATTTGAATTGATTATCCAAGAGAATGGCGTAACAAGTATTTGTTTACATTAGACTTGAAGACGGCCATGCTGTAGTCGGTTGGAAAGCAGACTCGTGGTATCTTGTTCCATAGATGGGATGTTCTTGGAAAGAAACTTTGTTCATGGAAGTTTCGTTTGATTTTTGGTAAAGAGAGAAAGGAATTATTTTTTTGCTGTGGTTGTAGCTAGACGAGTTCTTGCTGTGAATGATTTACAGGGGGGACCAAGGATTAGAGCTCAGTCGAGCACCTACCATGAAAATAATGATACAGCAGCGAGAGACTAGCAACATCTCTTCTGTCTGAAAGAGGCTGTAGGGACAAGAAGAAACCATCCCCACTAGATTGTATAGTCGATTTTGTACTCTGTCAAGACAGGAGAGAGTGCTCCGAGTGACACCTCTCCAGATATGACAGCAGTATTCTTATACAGGTCGAGGATTGCACAAGGGGTGAGGTACTTTCTAGAGTGGTAGAATGATCCAATCATTTTTTCATCAACCTTAGCAACAGATTTGATGCAAGTCTTCCATTTCAGGAAAGTCAGTCCTAGAAGCTTAAAGAACGGGGCTTCCTCAAAGAGAGAACCATTCATTTTGATTAGGGAGAAATGAGGATCCGACCGTTGATAGTGAAAAGAGAGAAGTTTGGTTTGAAAGGCGTTAAAAGTAACAATCCACCTTTTCCCACTGCATCAGATGCTCCAAGTCAGAAAAGAGAGTCTAAACAACAGTGCTCTTTGAAGTGTTGCCATAGATAGTTGTGTCGTCTGTATAGATGTCAACGAATGATCTCAGAATATGATTCGGAAGATTATTTATGAAGATCAGGAAGAGGGTTGGGCCCAGAATGGATCCTTGAGTTCTTGCTGTGAATGATTTACAGGGGGGACCAAGGATTAGAGCTCAGTCGAGCACCTACCATGAAAATAATGATACAGCAGCGAGAGACTAGCAACATCTCTTCTGTCTGAAAGAGGCTGTAGGGACAAGAAGAAACCATCCCCACTAGATTGTATAGTCGATTTTGTACTCTGTCAAGACAGGAGAGAGTGCTCCGAGTGACACCTCTCCAGATATGACAGATAGTGAAAAGAGAGAAGTTTGGTTTGAAAGGCGTTAAAAGTAACAATCCACCTTTTCCCACTGCATCAGATGCTCCAAGTCAGAAAAGAGAGTCTAAACAACAGTGCTCTTTGAAGTGTTGCCATAGATAGTTGTGTCGTCTGTATAGATGTCAACGAATGATCTCAGAATATGATTCGGAAGATTATTTATGAAGATCAGGAACGGGGTTGGGCCCAGAATGGATCCTTGAGTTCTTGCTGTGAATGATTTACAGGGGGGACCAAGGATTAGAGCTCAGTCGAGCACCTACCATGAAAATAATGATACAGCAGCGAGAGACTAGCAACATCTCTTCTGTCTGAAAGAGGCTGTAGGGACAAGAAGAAACCATCCCCACTAGATTGTATAGTCGATTTTGTACTCTGTCAAGACAGGAGAGAGTGCTCCGAGTGACACCTCTCCAGATATGACAGATAGTGAAAAGAGAGAAGTTTGGTTTGAAAGGCGTTAAAAGTAACAATCCACCTTTTCCCACTGCATCAGATGCTCCAAGTCAGAAAAGAGAGTCTAAACAACAGTGCTCTTTGAAGTGTTGCCATAGATAGTTGTGTCGTCTGTATAGATGTCAACGAATGATCTCAGAATATGATTCGGAAGATTATTTATGAAGATCAGGAAGAGGGTTGGGCCCAGAATGGATCCTTGAGGCACGCCAGCATTGATGCTATGTGCTTCGGACTTTTGCCCGCCAACAACTACTTTAACAGACCTATCGGATAGAAAGGATTTGATGGTCGAGAAGACATTTTCAGATATTCCAAACAAGCTTGTGGAGCAAACCTTCGTGTCGAACCCTATCGAAGGCTTTTAATATATCAAGAGCTATTGCCCTAGAAACGAAGTCCCTGTCGATAGATTTACTGATCCTGTGCAATATCACAGTCAGCATGTCAGCTGTAGATCTTGCAGGACAATATCCATATTGCTTGTCACTATGAATATTGTTTTCGTCGAGATAGAGAACAACTTCTTCATTTATTACAGATTCAAGCAACTTACTCGTGACGCACAGGAGACTGAGCGGAGTGTACTGGGACGTAGAGGACCGATTTCCATTATTTTTAAATACTGGGCAGATCAACAAAGTCTATTAAGGTGATTGAAAGCATTTTATCTTTTAAGCAACGATTGAAAGGCTTAGTAAGAATTAAGAGGTATTTCGAATTGCAGTTTTCTGAGTACTATGACCAGGATGTTATCAGGACAAGTTTCCTTATTGACATCAAGGTTCTTGATAAGTTTGGTGACATCATGGACAATTATTCGGATGTCAGAGTTTTTTGGTCACGGGGAGGAGGATTCTGGGGGTAGGTAGCCCTGATTGCAAAAAATGGAATTTGCTGCAAAGTTTGGCTTCATCAGATACTGAGGATATGACCTTTGGTCCATTAATGAAGGTTGGAATAGAGGCTTTACATCTGTACAGGACCTTGTTAGTCTTCAAAACCCATGGAGCTAAGCCTCTAACCAATCACTCCAGATTTAACTTATTGGGCATAGCATTTCCTATAGCCCTTTTTTATGAGTGCATCCTGTGCATACAGATATATAAACATATACACATACCTAATATATATATATATATATATATACACACACACACACATTTTAAAAACACGTATACAGTTTTTGTTTTTTCCTTACTCAAGATGTACAATACAACTTTTCTATATTGTTAGAAACTGTTCATATTAAATAAATACTAACATTTTTGCATTCATCTTAGAAAAAAATAGACAAGTTGAGTAAAACAACAAAAAAAAACTAGATTTTGTGTAACTATATTTTTTTTAATACAGAAAAAACGTCTGATATAAAAATACAAAATTAATAAAATATTACATGCAAGGTAATAAAACAAGTCACAAAACAAAAAATAATCAAGAAATCTTTTTAAAACTGCTTCCCAAACACTTGATTCAAATATAAAGAAAAAAGTTGAAAAAAAAAAAAAAAGATTTTCAAAAGACTACTGCACGTTGATTGTAAAACTACGTTTTTGTTTTTTTTCTTAGAACATATCATTAGAATAATTATAAGTAATTACATTAATCATAAAATCTGCAAATAATGACAGCAACATTTTGACAGTCGAAGAGAAGATTTTTCACTGCCATTTATGCAATTTTTGTGAAAATGACTTGTTGAATTTGCCTTAATAGACAATTCAATTAATTGCAAAGGAAAAAATAATTTTTTTGTTAAACAGAATTAGAGACTAAAATTAGATTTTGGGTTATAAGATTGATTTTATGAGCATGAAAATGTTGTCGGTGGGGGTAGGAGTATTTGATAGAATTATGACCTCTACTTTTGAACCCTTAAGTGTTTATTATTAGTAGAAGTAGAATTTTGGAGGTGAAAAGAGAGAGAGAAATAGAGAGCGCACATTTGGAGGCGAAAAGCGAGATGAAAGGGGTAAGGAGAGAGATAAAAGGAAGAAAAAGCGAGCGAGATGAAAGGAGGAAAGAGAGATGAAAGGAGGAAAGAGAGGTGAAAGGAGGAAAGAGAGATGAAAGGAGGAAAGAGATAAAAGGAAGAGAGATAAAAAGAAAAAGAGAGCGAGATGAAAGGAGGAAAGAGAGGTGAAAGGAGGAAAGAGAGGTGAAAGGAGGAAAGAGAGATGAAAGGAGGAAAGAGAGATGAAAGGAGGAAAGAGGTGAAAGGAGGAAAGAGAGATAAAAGGAAGAAAAAGAGAGCGAGATGAAAGGAGGAAAGAGAGATGAAAGGAGGAAAGAGAGGTGAAAGGAGGAAAGAGATAAAAGGAAGAAAAAGAGATGAAAGGAGGAAAGAGAGATGAAAGGAGGAAAGAGAGATGAAAGGAGGAAAGAGAGATGAAAGGAGGAAAGAGAGATGAAAGGAGGAAAGAGAGATGAAAAGAGAAAGAGAGCGAGAAAAAAGGAGGAAAGAGAAAAAAGGGAAAGAAAGCTAGAGGAGGGATAAAGAGAGCTAAGGGGTGAGAATAAAAAGGGAGAGAGAAAAGAAAAAAAGACACAATTACTAGTTTTTACTTTCTTCTTGTATAAACAGTTTATCTATTTTAAATGTTTGCATACGATTTGTACTTGCAGTTTGTAAACATATCATTACTTCGCTAACACATGTCAAGAAGCAATGGTATGAAAAGAAATCAATATTAAACTGTCGAGGTGTTTTAACTGTGTCCATCTGCTGAATGATTACACGCTTATTTTAACCATTATGTCATTTCACTTCGAATATATTAACAAAAGAAATGGTGGATTCGCCTCCAATATTTGTCAGTTCGTTTAAATACCTACTTATTTAATAATGAAACCATTTAGGCTCAGAAAGATAATCATAAGTCATTTCGGAAACTTCTTTATTCAATTACGAACTGACCAGTGTTGCCGCATTTCCCAGGAAAGTAGATTAACGCAAGAAATTTCATGCTTCATAAACTATTGAATGATTTGCTGCTTGTGGTTGGCCAGCACAAACGCAGACCCCACAATGTTTATGCAACGAGTAAAGTAAAAACAAAAACTTTCGGATTGCGTACGTTTCAAGTGAATGTAAACACGTATTTCCTTAATGAAAACTGTAATATTAGAACATCAAAACCATAAAATATATTGTTTCTGTTCATCAGTCTAACATATATTCTAGTTTTCCCATGTTTATTTTTAGTTAGCCTCTTTTCGTATATTTTAGTTGTGAATTTCGAAGCTAAGGGAACTTATTAAAATTTTGGAAAGACCGTTGGTGGTTTTGAGAGTGTTCACAAAGAAAATGGACGATAGGAATACACAGGAGCATTTAGTCTGGCCATGGGCATGTTAGTTGCAAATAGTGTTTTAAACAGAAGGGAAAGAAAGCCATCTCGTTAGGTATGAATCTGGAACAGCAAAGACTCAAATAGATTATATGTTGGTAAAAAAAAAGGACAGAAAGCTCTTGAGTTATGTGAAATACCTAATGAATAAATTGTGACACAACATAAACCAGTTATTTGTAACTCTAAGTTGTAGAAAACTCATGAGGCAAAAAGAAAGTCGCTATGACTTGCTAAAACCAAACAATTTTTCAATACATTTCTGAATTATATAATTCAAAATGCACTACGATGTGTATACATTTAATGCCAAAAGCTTCTTTTTGTTTCGATAATGCTCTTTCGATACCTATTATTTTTCCTGAGTCGCCTATTGTTATGGTGCCGTACCTACCTACAGAGAACTAATGGACTCGTCCACCTTATAAATACGGGAAGCACGTGACACTTGTTCTCTTCTTCCCAGGCAAACCGGCAATGGCGGTTGAGAGCACATCTCCTTGTAATCTCTTTCTTTCTATTATATAATATATACCTTTGTTCATTTAAACCATGTGTTCCTGTGTCATTCATTCAGCCTTACCCAGGTCCACAACACCTATTGAATGACTTTTTTCCATATTCTGCATTGTTAATATTTTTGTATAATAGAGAATAAACACGTCTAGAAACAGCTGTAAGCTTGGATACAACAGTATGTTAACTCTGTATTTTGGAATATGATTTTAAGAAACTTTAAATCTTAAGAAAAAAATACATATGTATATATATATATATATATATATATATATGCACGCATGTGTGTATGCACAAGTATATATGTATGGATAAAATATTTATATAAATGTATATATGTGCATAATTGCTTCAGAGTTAGATCTGTTTAATGCATGTTTATGTGGATATATTTTTGCGTATCCATATGTATGTGTTCAACTGCGTATGTATGAGTGAGAATATGTGTACTTTAATCAGTATGTATGTCTACATAACTATCCTATTTGAACTTTACCAGGGACTAGAACTTTATAGTCAACAAAAATGTTCAAAGTGATTAAAACTGTTCGAGATAAATTTGACACTTTGTGCAAAGAAAAGAAAAAAATCATATCTTGGCCAATAATTGATGTATTCTCAAAATCCAAAGTGCATCTCTTAGAGAATTTTTGTGAAATGCAGCTCATGAAGAAGAAATCACCCTAAGCTTCGGTTTCCAGGCGGAACATGAACCTGAAGCATGTGTCTTTCAAGAGACGCCTAAAAACCAGGATGATCCTGGTAATCAGGTCATCCTTGGTGTTGCAGGCAGTAGAGTTTGTTTTTTTCTACTGCGCCCCACACCATAATAGTGAGGTTGAAATTGTCGAGTTGGTGGGGGATGGGGGGGGGGGGGAGGGGGAGCAGATGTTGACACTTGTGAAGCTGTGGAAGTTTTCAGGCAGTCACTTCTGGGTTTTCTCAGAGGCGTGACATAGATCTGAGTCTTACTGCTACATGTATGGCTTTCCTGCAGCCCTCTCTACCTAGTGCTTCACAAAAGTGAACAGCACCTCAATATAGCCATCTGAATTGAGTCAGTCCTTTTTGAAGATGTGGGACAGTATGACGTTGAATTCATTGGAAAGAGACCCAAAAACTTTGAGGGAACTTAGTTTTCATAAAGCGTAGGATAGCCACTTGTTGTTCTGAGCATGCTGAGAAGAACCACAGCATTCCCAACTCAACTGGGTGTTTGACTTTGTCAACAAGTTTCTTGGTTTTTATGAGGTGGTCCTCTTGAGCCTCGCACAACACTTGCATGTGGAGTAGTAAACATTCTGATTCAGCAGTTTCTTCATAGTTGCCACTCTGACGCCAAGGCCTGCATTGTCTTGCCTAGATCTTGCCACACCTTTTTTGCAGCGTCTCAAAAAAACTTGTTGCATGCAAACAGTCAGAATACCTGCTATGATTCTCCCTACTAGCTACTGCTTCCACATCTCTGTCACAAACAACTCACTATTTTATTTTTATTTTCAAGAATTTTCTTTTCTGAAATTATTGTTTATTTTTTGTGAAGATAATTATGATTGAATAAAAATAATAAAAATGAAACAGGAAAAACTTTAATATAAATATTCATAGTCCAAACAGGGGAGGAAAATAAAACATTTCAAACAGAAAAGATTGAAGAATGTTAAAACTTAATTTTAAAAAATAGTTTTCAGACAATTACGATAATATTGAAAATGTTATTTTTGAAAAACTTGAAACAGTTTTAATAGACAAAAGAATAAACCAGATATAAACTTACAGGTATTTAATTGGGGAATTTAATTCAAACATCTAATGTTTTGCGTAAAAGGGAAAAGTTAATAAAATTAATCTGGGTAAAATTTTATAGTTTTCACAAGGGATCAGAATGAAGTTAAAAACAAACTAAACAAAGTTCATCATAGACAACAAACTAATAACTTGTCAACTTTGAACATTTAGAGGTCAACTTCACTATGACAGAATAAAAAAAATAATGTAACATTTTTCAGATTCGGATTTCATAAATAGCTAAAATAGATTATTATTGAAAAATGTTTATTTGAGGAATCCATTTTAAATATGATTTATTACTGGTGAATATCAATAAATTGCCTTATTAAATTTGTTCCTGGTGTTATGAGTCACAGTGAAGGACTTCCGAGTGTGAGAGTAAAAGCTTTTCTATTCCCTTTAAAAATAAAATATCTAAATAAAATTTCTAGATAAAATATCACTCAGGATTAAATTTTAAAAGCGATTAGAAATACAATTTTTTTTTTAGAACACAGATCAATATTTGCTTTATATTTAATTATGTACTTTGCAGTAAAAAAAAAAAGAAGCTATTAACCACAAAAATACGGGGAACTTGCACGAAGACCCAACATTGGCCAGGATTGAATAAAGAATCCTATATTCTTTTGTATCCAGCCCATTTTTTAATTTTAATTTTCTATGCATATATATATATATATATATATAAGGATTTAATGAATTAGAACATTCCAATTGTTCAAAGAATTAGATCAACAAGTCTAGAATGGCGTACAGTCATTTCCAAAACATTCTGGAAATATTTTATTTTTTATTTTTTTAAAAAAATTTTACAAAGCCACTTCAAAACGTCTCTTCATCAGCGCCTTTAGCAGCACATCTTACAGAAAATTCAAGGAAGAAAAAACAAGTTGTTGTTCTCATGTTTCTCACGAACTTGCTAATGCTTCCAAGAAAAGCTTCTCTGTAAGTGTTCTCCGATGGTATAGGGATGCTTTTAGTAGACAGGGGTAGGAATTCTTTATGGAACATATCATACAGTGTTGAGAACAAGTTCTCTCTCTCATATATATATATATATATATATATATATATATATATATGAGGTATGAAAATATATTTATTGCTATTTATGTTTAGTTCTATGGTGAATTCCAGAACAGAGTCTTTTAAAAAAATATTTTTAAAAAAGGTCCTGTAGTTTGTGTATTTTGTCATTATTGCTGGCTAAAATAAGAATATCATTGACCAGCCAGGTTCAAGAGGTCAAAGAAAACCTTGTCACCGAGATTTGTTGAAACACTGATGACGGCTGTATTCCCTCTCTCTCTCTTTCTCTATCCCTCTGTCTCTCTCTCCTTCTCTCTCACTTTCCCCCCTTCTCTCTCTCTCTCTAGAAAAGAGATAAAAAATTGAGAGACTGGTTTGAAATCCGAACGAGGAAGACGTATTTGTCGTGCGCTCCGAGATGTTTCTTTTCAAAATATAATAAATCATATTTTTATATAAAAAGTAAAATGGTTTGTTCCATTATTATATAAATCAATTCTGACCCCCCCCCCCTTCGCCCAATTTTTAGGTCTACTTTTTATTTAAACGTGTTTTCGATGAAACCAATGGATTAGATGCTCACTTTCATGTCGACAGAGTGCATTAAAAGGGACAGGGTCAACCATCGATTCTTGTGGCACCTCTCCATAGGGGAATGCTAAGGGAGTTGAGATCATTCATTTAACTTGTCTCTTGAGCATCTCCGAGCACCATGTGTCAAACTTGTAGGAAGTGGAATAAACAGCCATTGCCAATTTAACTACAGTTGGTGCCAAAATAGATTCGATTCTCACAAATTATCAGAATTTGCTATGGCACAGGGAATCAGCACTGATCACAGAGAATCAAAGTTTTTATTCCTTTGTTGAATAATTGGTCTTCTCTTTAAAAGAATGGTTGTTTGCACCAACCAAAAGAAGATTGTGTCGTGCCATATTTTTAGACCACTGGAAAACTCATCGCATTTGCTTGTCAGAATTGCCTCAGATGAGTCAAATCATAGTTGATGAGGTTTCGAAGTTTAAGAATAGTCACTTCAAAGAATCAAGTGATCTCATAGGTTGAATTTACCATGAATAGAAAAATTGGAAAGAGAGTTACAATAAGAATACGAGAATCACATTTGGCACATATCCTTGAAAAGCAAGAAAAATAAAAATTAAAATTACTTTAAGAAATTAAATACAATCAAAAATTTCAAGAAACACTTGTTATAACAGGTGTTTCTTGAAATTTAATTTTTTTTATGAAGCATCCAAATGAAATTTAATAATAAGGAATGAGGTAAAATAAAATACCTTCAAAGCATGTTAAAGATGCGATATTAATTTTAAAAGAAAAAGAAAATCGAACCCCATTTTTTTTTTTATAAACTTTCATTTTTAGTTTATAGTAATACAAATATTTCGGCAAAAATTGGCCTTCTCAATGTGTTTGTAGATCCAGATCTTATCGGATTGTCCGGCTTCTGCTGGTGCAAACCGGCGTATGAGATTTTTTTTTTCACTTTCAAATATGAAATCACGCATGCACGCGAGTTAGGTATAAATTCAAAGTTCATTTTTTTTTTTTTGAAGCATCCAAATGAAACTTAATAAGGGGTGAGGTACTTGTTATGTTTTGATTTATTAATTAAGGAAAAGCATAAAATTATTTAAATTCTATGGTAAGATTTGAACCTTGGTTGCCTGAATGATTTAACCTAAAGAAAATACAAATAGTATGCAGTCTCGGTTTAGTGCAGGATTTATTGATTTAATAATAATAATAAAAATTGCAAAGGAGTTAATAAATATAAAAAATTCTGGATCATCACTTTTATCCAGAAAATGTGCTGGTTTTTGAATAAAATTGAGATGTGTATGAGGTGTGTATTTTATTTGTATTCATTTGTGAATTATTGAAAGTGCAATCGTTTTATTCATGTGTTTTATTTTTACAATTATTGTACTTATTTCTGAATAAGTTGAGTAGTTTTTACATAATCATGTTATCTGACAAAAAAATAACGGAGTGTAAATAATGGCTCGATTCTTAACTTGGAGTAATAATGAAAGAAAACCACTCAACAAACAATAACTTTCATGAAGACGCATTTAAAAAGAGGCTTTTCCAATTTGGGAGAAAGAGTCTGATCTATAGTCATAAGCAATCAAGTAACACCTTGTCAGCAGAAAAGGAAGTGAGACAATGACAGTGAAGCAGAGACAGAAAGAAACAAGAGAGCAAGAGAGAGGGGTGCACGAGACGTTGAGAGAGAGAGAGAGAGAAAGAAGAGAGAAAGAAGAGAGAAAGAAGAGAGAGAACATGTGAAAGAGAAATAGAGTAAAAGACAAAAGAGAGAGGGAAACAGAGCGCGGGATATGGCAGAGAGAGAGAGAGAGAGCGAGCGAGCGTGTGCGCGCAAGAGACAGAGAGCGAGCATGTGCGCGCAAGAGACAGAGAGCGAGAGAGCGTGTGCGCACAAGAGAAGAAAGCGACCGAGAGAACGTGCGCACAAGAGATAGAGAGAGCGTGTGCGCGCAATAGAAAAAGAGAGCGACAGAGAGAGCGTGTGTGCGCAATAGCGATAGAATGTGACAGAGTGTGCGTGCAAGAGACAGATCGCGCGCACAAGACAACGTTTTACACTAATCATTTGAGAAAAACGGATGCGCACATATTCAAGGGATTTGCTTAATCCTTAGAAAATGACCTCCAACCTGTAGTTGAATGGGGACACAAATGGATGGTTACATTCAATCCTACCAAGACAAAGCTCCTTTCCTTTAATAATTATAAGAAACCTTCTCTACCAGAGAGTCCGATGTTCAAACTCCTCGGCCTAACATTCACAGGTAACATGAATTGGAACAAATACATAGAAGACATTGACAGAAATGGGGCTCCCTTTAACGTGCTAGAAAACTTCTCACAGCAACCAGTATCCTATATTCGTAAAAGGCCGCCATCCGCCCATGCATGGAGTATTGTTATCACATTTGGGCTGGTGCACCAACCACTAGTCTCTCCCTCTAAGACAGGGTTCACAAAAGAATGGTAAATCTCACTATCTACCAAGCTCCCGCCCTCACCATCGCCGCACCATCGCATCCGTGTGCTTTTTTTTTTACAAGTACTTCAATGGAATGTGCTCCGATTAACTTGCCGCTATGGTGCTCCTTCGACGTAAATACACCAGCCAAACTCGACAAGCAGTTAAATCCCATCCATTCACTGTGGAGGTCCAGAGAGCTTTCAACTCTAATAGCTTATTTCTCAAAGCTGGCAGTCTTTGGAACTCCCTCCCTGCTCCTTGTTTCCTTTACTGTACTGACATGCAAAAATTTAAATGTAATGTAAACAAACATCTCACCGCACAACTCCCCCTTTAGGATGTTCCCGTTAATTTCTGACACCTAATCCACAGTAGACCCTTACGTCTCAGTGGCAGTATGCCCCCTTGTCTGGGGTGAACTCATGTTAAAAAAAAAAAGAATGAGAGAGAGCATGCACACGTGATAGAGAGGGAAAGGGGGGCGACAGAGAGAGATCTCTGTTCATCCCTCTAGAGATACTGATTTTATTCAGACAATTGATGCGACTTATTAAGACAAATGCTGATAAAGTGGCCGTTAATTAAACTAACGGTTTTTGTTTTTAACTCCCAAAGGAAATGGCCGCCACAATTAGCGCGTCTGCTGTTATTCATACCAAATTCTTTTGAGACTCTAGTAGATCAATCACTTCATCCGTCTCAATCAAAATGCCATCGACTCGATCCGACTAAAACCAAGGCTTTTTAAATGTAGTTTAGTTTGGCCTTGCTTAAAACTGCCTACGATTAAAAGTTATCTTCCTTGGTAGTTCGTTCTTAAAGATAAATGTCTGATTCATTCAATCCAAAAATGTTAAAACCTTAAACTAGTTGTTTATTTTCACTAAAATTTGAAATATTACTTTCCTTCTACACAATAACATATCTGCATAACATACTTAGAATCGTATTTGCTGTAGTTCCTTAGGATTGTTATCTTAAGAAGAAACTTATTAAAATAGAAAAAAAGAATGATATTCTTTTTATTTCTTCATAAAAAACTTGTTGGACATGTGCACAGGTATTTTCTGGTGAAAAATTAAGAACCGAAGAAACTTCTGAACCCCATATAAGTAGTTTTACTCTAAAAAAAAAAGATTGTGGGTGTTTCTGTATTATTTGTAATCTGAAAATGTAACTTTGAAAAGTCTTATTAGACGCGTAATTTCTGATAGGCATAGTGATTAATATGAAGTGAGTGGGCATACGGTGTATTATGAACAAATGACTAAAATTTCTACCATATTTCTTTTACAGTGTTCTGAGTGGGAGGAAGAGATTATTACTGGGTGGGAGGAGGTAGTTACTCCAATACTAAAAATAGTCAGCGAAGACAAAATGAATGAACAAATAAAATATAAAAATTAATTGATTTGAACAAAAATAAAAATAAGGAATAAGGAATAAGGTAAAATAAATACCTTTGAAGCATTTAAAGATGCGATATCAATTTTAAAAGAAAAATAAATCGAAACCGATTTTTTTTTTCTTTTAATAAACTTTCCTTTTTTTTTTTAGTTTATAGTGATACAAATATTTCGCCAATTGAAAACTTGGCTTTTTCAATGTGTCTGTATATCCTGATCTTATTGGATTTGGATTTTCCCGGCTTCTGTTGGTGCAACCGGACCCAAGGGATGCTGCCGCCTTCCACTTTCAAATATGAGATCGTGAAAATAAAAATGTTTTTTCTGAATCACGTACTCGTACTAATAATTGGACTAAAAAAAAGCATGTACAAAGCAAAATTCTAAATGTAGCTTCTGTTTACAGAGCTCTGTCTGTCAAAAATCTCATTTTACTTTATATACAAGTTAATAAACTGAATATCAACTGCTTTCTTTAGAATCGAACACGTGAATTAGAATACTTTAAAGAAAACAAATTTTAATTGGTTGTTATAAGATTGGAGTGAAAGTCAATGATCAGTGCTTATATTATAAAGTGAACTTGGAAATACATGGGTCGCCTTGCTGGTTTTATTCTTTTGTGTTACAAACCCTCTTTGAGATATGCAGAGTCAGGGGCCCTGTGACAACATGACTCACACCATCATTGACATATTTTTTACCTTTAATTTTAATTAGAAAAAAACATTTTTAAGTCCAAAATTTCAATCAAGTTCTGTTTTAGTTTTTATTATAACAGGATATTTTTGACTGATGTAAAAAATGTTGAAATGTGGCCCCCTTCCATGCTAGCATTTAGTAAAAGGTCCAACCGAGTATCAGTAGTATGAATTCGTCCTGAAACATTACTCCACTTATATATGAGGGAAAGAGAAAGATTTAAAAAAAATGCTTGTTAATAATAAAAACTAAAAAAAGTAGCAACAAAATTCAAGGAATGGAGATGTCATTTTTTTTCATTAATTTGTTTTTTGATGTAGTACAAAGGCAGGAAGTAGCCGATAATTAAAATAGACCAAGGAAAAAAATTGTATCTCTTAAATGAAGGAGAAAGAATATATATAGACCGTATTTAGATTCATATCTGCAGTGAAACTAGGTCACTTTTTGTTTGGGCTTTTCCAACATGTCCGAGTTAGAATAGTCCAGAGGGGAGAGAGGACAAAGGAAAAAAATGTAGTAAGGGAAAATAAGAGAAGGAAATTCAAAGAAGGCAAAGAATAGGGAGACAAAATGCCCAAACATCAGACCAAAATGTCATTGAACAGCCTTTAAAAATAATCACAAAATGAAAATTAACTTTAATAACTTAATGTAAAAAGTCATTTAAAAGGTATACAAATAATCTTTTTTCTCTTGTTCAGGAGTTGATTTTTACTGCTACTACTCACATATACAGATTTCAACGTATACAGACGGCAATTCCTGAAATTTAAAAAAGTTCAATGTCAACTTAAGAAATCTTATTCCACTCGTTAGAATAATTAATATTATGCTAGCAGGGCTACCCGCTGTTGCCCGGGACCATCAATAACAAAATAGAAGAGGTTAAAGAGTGTAATATATTTCTATTAAAGATTCTATCCCTCTACCTCTCTTTATCTGTCCTTTCTTTCTCTTTCCCCCTCCCCCGTTTTCCCCCTCCATCTTCCCTCCCCTCTCTCCATATAGTGAAAAAAATAAAATTGAGGAAGCCTCTAGCGCTATTGCCCCCCCCCAACGCATTCAATCAAACTCTGAATAGAACACAAGATTATCAATAATCTCCACATTACAAATATTTTTTACAGAAAGAAAAAAATTGTCTTGATAAAAAATTAAATTTTTTTTATTTTTTGGGGTGAGGAATTTTCATTATAATTGTCAATTTTCCGACTGGTTTGGTTATTGTCATAACGCTTCAACCGTTTTGTCTTCTGACCGTCTTCAGTAACTTTATGAAATTTTGAAGACAATTCTTTATTGCAATTCAGTCGGAACACTTATAGGATAAGTATGGTGTATCTATTGAACGTTGCAACTTTATAATGCAGTACTAATAATGTAGAAGTTGTTAGATATGAATAGATAAGCTGTTTGTGCAATGTGTGCAAATACAATACATTTTTTCACTCCTTTCCATGGATCTGTTATAGATAATCTTTCATTGTGTTTCAGGCAAAAATGTCTGTACATCTATTCTGTAGATGTATGCATTACTATTTAGAGATTTGTTTTTATTATTTTGTAAAAAATACCAGATTATTCATATATATTAGTACTTCAATGGACTATGCTCTGATGAACTTGCTGCTCTGGTGGCCTCTCAATGTAAATTCACTAGACCAACCAGACAATCTGTCAAATTCCATCCATTCACTGTGGAGGTCCCCAGTTGCCGAAGAGTTTTCTACTCCAAAAGCTTCTTTCCTCGTGCTGCTGGACTCTGGAACTCCCTCCCTGCTCCCTGTTTTTCTTGACGGTACTGACATGCAGAAATTTAAAACTAATGTAAACAGACATCTCGCTGCACAGCTCCCAATTTAGGTTGACCCCCCCCCCCCCCAAAAAAAAAAACTCTCACCCTTTTTCTCAGTAGCCCCTTACGTCTACAGTGGCGGTCTGCCTTGTTTGGGGTGAACTATGTTACAAAAAAAATAAATATATATATATAGCAACGGTTTCCTTCTGCAACATTTTCTGGGGAAGGGGGGGGGGGCATGACCTTAAGCTCAGTCTGAAAGAGATTTTTTTTTTTGTGTGGAGGGGGGTCACGAAGCCATAAAGATGTCCAGCAGATCATTGCTTGTATTATTCATTAAACCAACAAAGTTGTCTTTTTCTCAAGTGTAACAGATGTAGTTATTTTTTTTTTATCCATTTATTTTAGTATTTTTTTGTTACTTCTACTATTTTCACATTCTTTGTTTAAGTATTATTTAAGTTGAAGAATTTGGTCACATTTTTAGGTGGGGTTGAATAAAGTACAGTCAAGTTGACCTGGGGGTCATCAGGAGAAAAAAGGAAACCACTGATCTATAGTATTTTCACTTTATTCAATTTTAATGAAGAAACCAGAAGAATTATTTACAGCAACTTTCGTTCTTTTCTTTAGTGCCATTTTTAACAATATACACACAGGAATGGTGCACCTTCTCCTAGTGGTGTTACCTCAAGTAACAACACTTAGCTGGATATTCTACCAGACAAGATGAATTCTTTTACTAGAATCTGGTAAGACCAAAGGACCACAAGAAAGATATACTACAACATAGTTAACTGATCAATTCGGGAGAGGAAAATTAATGTTCTTAACTTATTTACTAACTCAAAGTTTGAGAAATAAATGAGAAATTTAATAGAATATTCAAATATCTATGTATCTCATATAGCGATCAAGTGTTTGCCTCAAGAAGGGGCCCCTTGATTTCTGAGAAGTTCGACTGAAGTAAAATGAAACAAAAAAGTGAGAAATATAAATAATGAAGTATAAATGCGCCGAATAAAAGTTTAACGCACATGATACAGACATATCACGATTTGGACATTCAGATGAGAAACTAGGCATCAATAGATATTCCCCTTGAATAATATGATCAGCGATTAGAAAATATGTGAAAAATAAAAGTAAAAAAATATAATATATGCACTGGTGAAGCCTCCTCAAGAAATTGATATTTTGTATATTCTGTATATCACGAAAATGTATGTAATTGAGGAAGGCAGAAACAATTGTATGCTAATAAAAACTGTCTTTTTGATGAATTTATAGAAATTTGTTCCTTGCATTAAATTTATATATATTTATATATTATATATATATATCTTTTTTTTATGTGTTAATCTCGAGCTACGGCAGGGTCCGCAATTTAAATATATATTACATTATACCAAAGAAAGCAACAAAATAACTTTAAACTTTACCGATAGCCATCAAATTTATAGAATTAGTTAAGTAGAAATAATATTTCTTCGACAGAACTTTTCCTGAAATAGCGTAACAAGGAAATATTTATGTTTAGATTTGAACACACAGAAAAACAGACAAGCAGATTCAATTCTCTCTCGCAATTAAATGCGTGCAGGGCATCATAATTTCACACCCAAAATTGTTTATCCATACTTTTAGACAGGAAGCAATCAGTCAGTATGGAAATTTAATCTTTATTGGACTTAGACAGTTATGAAATTCATACTTATGTACACACTCTAATATTAACCATTAACCTCATCAAAAAAAAAGCAACAACTTATGAATTATATATCAATTATTGTTTCATCTGACAATTATAGTGTGGCAGATGTAGAAAGTCTGCTGAAATCAATCTGACTCCCAATTTCAGGATCAGTAAAATTGCTGACTCAAACTCCCTACACTAGAGGTTGGAGTTATATGACCCCCCCCCCTTCACCCCTGAGTTGGTTTAAAAAAAAAACAAAAAACACTGCTATGTTCATATACATATACAAAACACGTACAAATTGTGTATTTAAAATACCCCTCCCCCAAATAAGGTTGTTTATTATTTTCAGAATTTATCAACATTTGACCACGAATAAACAAATGGGGGACATTCCAGGCCTTTTTTTTATTTTTTTATTTTAACACTATTTCATGTTTAGCTAACAATTAAGAGAAATGTGCAACTCATCAGACGAGTAGAACCCTATTTTCTAGGCCAATGAAAATTAGACCAAATCTCGTTGTTTGGAGCCGGATGGCACTCCGAATCCAACTACAGGAGTTTAAAAACTGCAGTATTTAAGCCAAAACTTAACGAATTGCTTTGAAAACTTCACCATGTAAGTTTTTTTAGGACAAGGATTCCAAAAATGACACTTACATAGGCTAAAAAAGGAAGGGAAAATCACTTTTAGGCCCATGTTGGTTTTGTGCAGATGATTTGAAAAATTCTACACAGAAAATTAAAAAAAAAAAACAATTTTTAATTTTTTTTTTTTTAAATTTTCATAATTGTGATAGCATAAAAAAATAATCCTTTTATTCAAAAGGATTAACATATGATGGAACTCTTCAAAACATTTACAGTTTTGGGGATATATGCCATATAAGAAAATTATGCTGGAAATTTGCTAATTTTTAATATTTTTTATTAAAAATCTACAAATTTTCAAAGGAGTTAATACAGACAACAAAGAAAAATTTGATTTATGACTATTTAAAGTATCAAAATTAAACAAAAATATCACACTGAGCATTTGATTAGCTTCAAATAGTGTTCAACACTTAATAATAAAGAAAATTCATGTGCCAGTTTCCATCAAATTTTCACTCCAATCCATCAAGATAAAAAATGTGCTAAATACAATCAAAATAATTTTTAGTCCTCTTCAGTTCATCTTCTAGAAGGAAATATTGTCTTCCATTTTCTGAGCATTGTGGATTCTGGACTACCATGATCACTTTAGTTATAGAAACATGAGCCCCTTTGGTGGCATTGATGAAGGATAAGGTTGAAGTAAACTTATCAACTTGTGACATTAAACCCTGCCAACTGGTCCAGTAAGAAGTATTATTGCACTTCCTGAACAAAAGCAAGTTGTACGATCAGTAAACTTATTCTACGAGGATGATGAGTTTTCGCGAATGATGCCAGGAGGGAAGGACTTTGTTAGTCTTGGAAATAAAGTCCACAAACAAATTTTTGATATTGCACATTTCTCTTCGTTGTTAGGCAAAGATGAAATAGTGTTAAAATCAAAAAAATCTGAGGGGGTGGTTTCAGGCATGGATGATTTGGCATGGAACTTCCCATCGTTCTTGTGTGAATATCGATCGGCATTAAAAGAGCTTTCTAAAGATATACGACTTTACCAATTAGAGTAGCAATACCCACCGACCATAAAATGCTTTAGATAAGCACAGATTTCGGGGGGGGTCTATTAAAATAATCATTTAAAAACCAAAGCACTTTAAGTCGTCAAACTACCACCATTTTGTTCAGAAATAAATATTCTTTCATATGCCTTAATAAATAATTATCTACATGATATATTTGAAGAGTTTTGAGCAAATAAAATCATAAAAAAGTTTACGCCACAAAACGGCCATTTTCGTAATTTTTTTTAAGACCCCCCCCCCCTCCCATTCTTTTAAAAGTTTGTTACCACTCTATGGAGGAATGTCGTCATGAAATTTGGAAACAAATCAAGAGAGACATAGATCTTGATTTTTTGGGGGTACAAAATAAACTGGCCCTTTCCTTTTTTTTTTTTGTTGTCTTAAAAATAAGACTTCAACATGAGTATCAAACATTTAAAAAAAATATATATATATATTTTTCGTACCCCAACTAATAAGTAAATCAATCTTTTTATGCCTTAAAATTATAATTGTATGTTGTTTCGGAGTAGCAATTTTTAATTACCCTATCTGAAAAAATACTGTCTCCATTTTAGCGAAAGTCAACAAGTTGACTGTTTTGCTGGCAGCATTATCAGCGATAATACTATTGGTATAAGCTACATTTACAGGCTTATTTTGAAAAAGGAAATGAAGAAACTTTTTGCTTAAAATTAAAATTAATGCGGTTTGTGGTTCTTTTATAAAATAGTGGCTAATTCGAGAAATACTGGTTTTCAAATATATTTGACTTTTAAACTTTAATTCTAGTCAGAAATGACTTTCTAGCCGTCAATTTAAAAAAAATATGAGATTCTACCTTTTTAGGCGATTACATGTACACCCCCTAAAAATCTTGGAAAAAAAAATTACATTTAGAGGGGCGGGATCAGTTTTGCATATAAATTTAACGTAAAATGATCCCCCATTTCCCGACCATTCTTGCCTTTTAGAGCAGTTAGCCTTCCAAGTTCTTTTTTTTTTTTCAAGCTGAAAGTTAGTATTAAAAAAATAATTATCCTACCACTAACTTTAGGTTTGAGTGACAAGCCCACCTCCTAAAAATGTTTTCCTTTGAACGTGTTGTATCACTAACCCTAAATCTCAGTGACAAACCCCCTTTCTCCACATAAAAAACTGTTAACCCTACCTCTAACACTAGGTACAAGTGGCAAGCCCCCCCCCCCTTCTAAAAAAATTCCCTTAACCCTAAGCCCGAATCGCAAAACCCCCTCCAAAACAAAAACCCTTCCTTAACCCTACCATTAACACTAAGTCCGAGTGGCAAGCCGCACCCAACAAAAACCCTCTTTAAACCATACATAATCGTCTTAACCTTCCCCTCTCAAAGACAAACACACTGGATTTATTTCCCATAGAAAAAAAACCCTAAAATGCTAGAATAGCCCTGAACTGGGGTATTATTTTATATTAAATTTATATGTGAAACTAATCCCTATTCTAAATTCTAAAAAAAAAAATTTTTTTTGCCAAATTTTTCAGGGTGCTCACGTATAATTACCTAAAATAGATAGAATCTCATATTTTGAGAAGGAGAGTTAGCAGATGTTAATCTACAATAATACCAAAGAAATCTTGCAATATATTCATTTTTAAACAGTCCTCATATTAGATTTCATTTTCTTGTACATAAAATGTATTACAATTTAACTTTGAGTTCTCTAACTTCTTTTTTTAATGGATACATGGTATTTTTTAAGGTATTGCAGCATATGTATGTGCATTTACTGCAGATTACTTGGAAACAATTAATTTCTGGATATTTTCAGTGGCATATTCTGATTCCTTGCACAAAAATACACTTATATGAAAAATTTCATTGCTTAATCTTGTGATTTAACAAAGATTTTTACTAAAAAATTAGTGTAAAAAATGTGACGAAACACATATAGTCTTCAAGAGGGAAAATATCCAACCGTGCAAGGCACAAAAATAGTCATAACTTCCTTATTTTTAGTCAGATTAAAAAAAAAATTTAAATGATTCTTTCTTAGATCAAGTTCTTTCTTATATATACCATTATTAAGAAATTTTAAGTAATTTCAATTTTTTTTCATGTGTATTGCTAATTAGAGGTTATATTTCTGGAACTCTTTGACCTAAAGGTATCAAATATACGGTATTCAATTTGTATCATGAAGATCTACAGGGTGGGCCAAAATAAGGGTCCTATCTTTAAATTTGAATAACTTGAACTTGAATAACTTCCACAAAATAAAAGTTAAACTCATCAAACTTTATGTGTGTGTAGACTGACCCTTCCGAGATTTTTTGAAATAAACAAAACAAATTTTAGCCGAAAAACACTTCTTAAAACTTACAAAAACTAAAGTATTGTTTTTTACACTGTTTTGAGTTTTTTAAGCAAAAATAATGTTTTCTAAATGAGGGTACGTTCCTTAGGGCTAATACGGCTCATGCTTGCTTCGGAAGGGGTCCTTTACTTATTCTAAAAAAAAAAAAAAAAAATCAATAAATAAAAAAGTTATGAATTTTTAAAAATAGGACCCTTATTTTTGCCCACCCTGTATAAGTAACAAATTTGTGTTGGTCATGGTATCACTCATATGAGAGAGTGAGAGAAATAAATGAAAAAGTGAACACTGGAAAATACAGACACAGATTCAAATAAAACAACATCAGTAGACTAATATTTAGTTTCTTTTATTAACAGAAACTTTGTGAAAGTCTTCAAGAATCTGTGATGCAACAGATATAAGTCGGTATCCCAAACTGATTTTTTTTTTTTTTTTTCAATATACAAAAAATCTTTTTATGTATGCTGCAAGATAAAAAAAAAAAAAAATACCAAATTCATTTTGGTATCTCAATTATTAAGTTACATTTTACGAAAATTCCACTGTTTTTACCCATTTTCACAGCATAAACAGACCTGTTTGGGATACCTACTATAAGTGATAAGTAATAATAAGTTCCAAGTAACGGTCTTCTTCAATCAGGGCGATACTAAGAATACAATTACGAATTACTTGAGACTTCTACCCGATCATGGCTGACAGAACGAGAGCAAACTACCCCCCTTAATTAAGTAAATTGAAATTCCGTACAGATTTCAAACATTCCGAAACTGAATAGAAATAATATGTTTTACCATCATAGATATATCACTATAGATATATTAATGACACTCATTTTCTTCCAAAAGACAAGAATAGAAACTATTGTCAAAAAATGTAATTCTGTTGGACCATCAATCAATTTACATATATAAAAAAGAACCACACTATTCCCTTTCTTCTTACGAAGAACTGATAACACATTAACAGAGACTCCGATGTTTTGACTACGTCCTTCATCATTCTCCAACCGACCTGATTCACAAAATAATAGCACCAGGTCCCATTACCAGAATAGTGCCAGAGAAGGGGTGGTCAACTGAAAGTTTGTCTTGTGGTGATCAAAGCTGACTTGGAAGTTGTAGCAGGCCCATGCGTTTTCAGCGTTCAACAATGAAACCTTGACTGGCTACAAGAAGTCAGCTATGGACAGACGTGGATGAACTGCCTTGACTCATGACTCTGCAAATTCAATTGGAGCCAGCTCAACTCACCGAGGTGAATGCCATAAATATTAAAAGATTCGTCTTCCCACATGAAAATATTTTTGCAATAAAGATTTCTTTAGTTTCAATGCGTAGTGAATTATTGAAAACCCCTTTTTTCACATCTTAAAAGGGTCTTTTTAACAGTCGAGTCACAAGTTATCTGTGCTAGCGATGTTTTTTTTAGTCAACCAATTTTATAATAAAGGAATCGTTTATTAAACAAAACAAAACAAAAAGAATCACATTTTCTCAGTTTTTTTTAAAATTTTATTTAATCTTTCTGGTGAATTGCAAAAGGACAACAAAATTAACTTCTGAGGAAATAGAGACGGAGTTGAGATAAATACTGAAATAAATACTGAATGTGTAAATCGTTTCAAGTCAGTTTTATGACGTAAAATTATTGAGCATCTATTTAATCCACTAGGCTGGGTTGGATTAATAGTTTTTCCATTATTCCGAAGTCTGTTACATGCAGAATTTTTTAAGGCCTGATAGAAAAGAAACATTTGTCTATTATATAAAAGAAAAATTATGTGTCTGACTGGTCAAAACTCAGAAACTACTAAAGATACACTTACAAACCTTACATATTCTGATTTAGTATGACCTCCAGCTGGTTATGGTATAAAAAATTACTGTAATATTCATTCATTTGAGGTCACCAAGAACCAAATTAGTGGAAGTACAAAAAAAATAAACACTTTTTTTTTTTGTAAATTCAAGTTATCATTAATAATAAATGTTTGAAAAATATTGTTATAAGAATATTTGAAAATGATGCAAAATAGTCAGCAACGATGACTTTGTTTTTATTATATTGAAGCAGAAGCCAATGTGAGAGTGGGTGAGAGAGGGAGAGAGAGAAAGAAAGAGAGAAATATTGTACATATTAATTTGCCCTCCACTGAGGGTAAAATTACTCAAGGTCGATTTTAAATGCGGAGAAAATGCAGTTCCCCCTAAAAAGAGCCACTCTGGATGGAAACAAAAAAAATACCTGTATAGTCTCATCGGCAGTCCCTCACGAATGCGGGAGCCTCAGGTGACAGGCAATAAATCCCCCCTTCCTCAGAAAGGAGGATGTAATGCTAGATGTTGCCTGTATTTACTTACCTCTCCATGAGGTCAAAGTTGGTCGGTTTTTAATGTAGCGAAAATCAAGTTTTGCTCAGGAGCAATAAGTTAAAGACTGAAAGTTTATTACTTTTATAATATTAAAACGTTTCTTTATAATTCTGTATACTAGAAAAGAACCCCGGTGTTGCCCGGGTGGAATAACTTCAAAACTGAAAATTTGTGTAAATTTTTTGTAATTTTTATTATTAATCAAGTACAATAAATTAAATGTTCATTTTTATTTTTTCAAAATAAGAGGGGTTCAGAAATTAACAAGACAGGGCATGCATTAACTAAGATTAGACAATGGACACGGTTAGAAAACCATTGTTAGAAAACCATTGTTAGAAAACCATTCTAACAATATTTGACCACTGAAAATGTTTCTTTCAGCCACAAGCAAGGATACACGAGAGATATTTAGTTGAATCTTAACGATAGATAAATACTTTGGCCATGTTTAGAAAGCAGACAATATGTAAGCTAATGTTTTACAGATGAGCACAATACGTCTTCCTATTTCTTGTCATTCAAATTTGTCATGTTAGTGCAATAAACATGAAAAAATAAGTAATAATTTGTCAAATTGTATTGGGTCATGTTGAAGATCTGTTCGCAAATACCTAATACACACTGTCCCTATTTAGTTGCCTGTTCACGAGGACAGAGTTAGACGCAAGGTCGGTTTTTAAATAATGCAGGGAAACTCCAGCTCCTCAAAAAAGAGGCACTCTGAATTGGGACAAAAATAACAATTGCCTCGGTCTAGAAGGATTTCTCCTTTACTGACGGAAGGCAAAAGATGAAGTCTAGTATCAGAAAAGATACTACACTTTGCTCTGAGCCAATACACACAGTCAATCTCATGTATACGTCACCTTTTGATTATTCTCAAAAGGGCATGAATTTATGATTTATCTCATTTACAGGTTGACAACTGGTTTTTGAGCGAGGTGGACATACTTGTTGTAACTGTATCTAAAATCTCAGTAACTGACAGATGACACATTTTAACAACTGCTGAACGTAAAGCTCAACTAACCCTAACACAATTCTTTTGTTCTCTGTGTCATCTTTCGAGTTGTTTGCGGTTATTCAAGATTTAGATTTTGATCATATTTTGTAAAATAGCCTGTGATTTCATAGCCACAGTGAAACCGGAAAATGAAGTAAAACGGAGATTACCATCGAACTATTAAAACCTCAGGAATTTATTTTTTTACATTTTAAAAATAGAATGTAAAAACAATTTATTTTTTTACATTTTAAAAATAAAATGTAAAAACAATTTATTTTTTTACATTTTAAAAATAAAATGTAAAAACAATTTATTTTTTTACATTTTAAAAATAGAATGTAAAAACAATTTATTTTTTTACATTTTAAAAATAGAATGTAAAAACAATTTATTTTTTTACATTTTAAAAATAGAATGTAAAAACAATTTATTTTTTTACATTTTAAAAATAAAATGTAAAAACAATTTATTTTTTTACATTTTAAAAATAGAATGTAAAAACAATTTATTTAAAACTTTTTATGATCTATACTAATATGCGAGATGTATGTCTGTTCTGCTTGTCCATTAACTACTTTTAGGCTATTAAACCTAGGAATATGAAATTTAATAGATTTGGTTTTATGGTCCATCAATTACGATTTTGTCATTTAGAATCAATTTGGTTATATTTGTTTCTTTTTGTGAGAGTGATTTCAAAGTATGAAATTCTTTGATATTATTTGTAATGTATCAGGAGTGATTTTCTTTGATTTTTGTCATTTTAGATTTGTGTGTATAAGTTTGTTTCTTTTACGAAGTTTAAGATATTTGCACTGTCTCTGGGATGCGTACGTTTTGTGGAAACGTGTGCAAACCTCGGACAGTCAGATTAAACTCCTATCGACAATCAAGACTGTGAGGCATGGCATATTTTAGACACAGGTTTATTGATGGTTAAAAAAGATAACACAGAAAATAACGAAAACAGTTTCAGAAACATGGAAATACAAAATGAAGATTTAGCAGAGCCGTAAACATAATGATATTGCAGAAAAGATATTTTGAGCATAAAAATAATGATAGAAAGGGAAAAATACAAATTATGCTCGGTGAAGGCTGATTTACACGCGAGGAGAAAATGAAGCCTCACACGTGGTGAAAAGGTAAATAAAGTTCGTTAGATGAAGGAAATAATACTAAAAAATATTAGCATTATTTAATTCCATTCTTAGACGAAAGACAATGTTTCTTACCAACGATGCTCAAAACGTCGCCCCCTCATCCCGGGGTAAAAGTAAGTACGAACTCTGTCTTCCCGGTCGTCCCCCTTCACTTCCTTCGATGTATATTTAGGTCACCGTTAACAAAAAACCATACAATCTGACACAGCATTATTTAATAATCACCAACTCTATTGCTTAATCCCAATATATTATCCGATTGTCTGTCTGTAATTGTAACTCTGTATCCATAAATGTGTAAACAACACAGGTTTCAAAATTTTTGAGATAAGGATTGAGAATTTGGATTATTGATCCAGAAGTCAATTTTCAGAGTGTATAACTAAAAATGCAGACTTCAAACAAGTGAAAAATTCTTACAAATGTTATCTTGTATCAAATGAAAATTAGTCATAATATAAGCAGTAATTACTAGATCAAAAAAACATTTGGAAAAATCTTTTTACCCTTCAAAAAAAAAACATGCAAAAATTACACTGAAGCGCAACTTTGAAAATCCATTTCCTATTTTTCTTTCTGTATCAGTAATAATTTAGCATTTTTTTAATGAAAATTTCTTCAAGTATCACGTGAGTCACGCTGGAGTTTCTCAGATACATCCTAAGTTGGAGTACTGTTACCACATCTGGGGAGGTGTTGCTCAGAGCATTCTTTCATCCCTCGACAGTTCAAAATCGACTCTGTAATCCAGTGGTGGATGATCTTTTCTGTTCTCTACAGCTCCTTTCTCACAGAAAAAAAGTTGCTAGTCTTTCTCTGCTCTATCGTTATTTCCATGAAACGTGTTAGACTGAGCGTTAATTTTTGGTTCTTTCCTGTAAGACGTTCATAAAAACATGTCTTCCTACCACAACTGCAACGCATTTCCCTTTTTACCTCAGTGCGCCTAACATCAAAGTTTCCACGAGCAGAATTTCTTTCCAAGTACTTCCCATATGCGGAGCATGTTACCACAGGAATGCTTCTCTATGAGTTACAACTTACTCATCTTCAAGTTCAATATTAACAGATACCTGTGGATGTTCTTAACTATGCAAAAATAATTATTAAAAGTTTTAATTAAATGTTCTGGATTTATCAAATAATGATTGGATATTATTTCATCCTTTTATTGTGTGAAAGTTATAGACTTCAAACCCACGAATATATCTATTTTTACAGTCTCCATCTTAAAATAACAACAGTACAACAACTACTGAAAAAGATGAACCACCAACTAAAAAAAGATGGGCCCTACGTTCCAATTTTGATCGACCATCTTTGCCAGCTAGGTCAAAGCATCTTCTACCAGATGTTTGTATACTCTGCCAAAAAGTAAAAACTATAGTGCAGAGTATTTGGCAAAAGAAACAGAAAAGCTTGCAAAATGTTCAATAATAGAGGCTGTTCATTTAAAATGAGCAGAAGAAAACGAAACACTCCTCATGCATATAAAAAAATCAAGATTGTTTGGCAATCAACGAGAAGTACCATAACTCCTGCTACCGTTATTTCACCCGCTACTTGACCAAACCAAGCAAAACTGAACAGACTAGACAAACTGTTTTCGACTATGAAATAGCCTATACATATTAAGTCCAATATCAATATAAAATGATGAAGAATTTAATTAGAAATAAAATGTACTAAACTAACTTTATTGCTTGGGTGCTACTAGGGTTTAAATCCTCATGTTCTATTTAAATGATTGTTAGCCATCTTTAAATATGGCGACCATTCTCACAAATGCGCAACATTTATGCTTGCAAAAAAAAGTATAATGTTCAGGAGTCTATTGGCATTACCTTGCCACCATTTTTTCTTCCACCCTAAACTGAGGTCACAGAATAAAAAATCTAGAGTGATTTAGACCTTTGGGCCCATAGCCTATAACTAAATCGGGGCCGCACTGATGTATCTTATGGTCATATCGAGGATCTCAGCATGCTGTGTTCTGTCGGGGCTATTGCAACACTTTCAATAATACCTTAAAGAAAATATGAATCATGTCTTCCTTCATGCTAGGGAGAGAGGAGAGAGAGAGAAGGGAAGAGATATACATATATTATTAAATATATATCTAACAAATACTGACCCAACGGGTCACGGATGGTCTAGTAATCGATAAAGTTAAAAAGCAAGCAGAAGTTTTTAAAGATTTAATCTTATTTCAAAGACTTGCATAAACGGTGTCAGGAAAACTCGGCTCAAGTAATCAATTAATAACACTGGTCAACAAATTTTTCTTTTTTTTCTTTGGCAGACCATCTAGGAGTGTTTTCTGGGGTTTTGAAGGTCGCTGATTACGAATATAACATTGGTTTTGCCAGATTGGTTCTAGTTTAGAAGATACTGATAGCCCCAAATAAGCCTAAACTGCTAAAATTCTCCCTGAAATACTTCAATATAGAAGCAGTAAATAATAATTTTCTGATATTATTGAATCATTATAATGATTATGTATATATTGAAGTATTTCAGGGAGAATTTTTATATAATTATTTATATAGGGAGAATTTTTATATAATTATATACTGTAATTACTTAATAACATGTTCCATAAATATAGTTGCAGTATAAATTAAACAGTAATTAAGAATTTTCTTTTTAATTCCACAGTTGAAAATGAGTTCCAGAGAGAAAATGAGTTCTTCTAGAAAATGTTGCAGATATGAACCGGATGTCTTTTGTTACATCTGTGGACAGTATATGATGGCACAACAAAAGAGGAATATTACAGACTTTGTCAAGAGGGCGTACAAAGCATACTTCGATATGATACTTGGTGACCAAGACAAGTCTTGGGCCCCACATATGGTGTGCAAAACCTGTGTAGAAAGTCTCCGCGGTTGGACCAACGGTAAGCTGAAGTTGAAGTTTGCTGTACCAATGGTGTGGAGAGAGCCCAACAATCATTTTGATGACTGCTACTTCTGTCTCAATGACATGACGGGGTTTAACAAGCACAAGAAAGCAAATTGGCAGTATCCGAGCCTGGATTCTGCTATCCGTCCTGTTGCGCACTCTGAGGATGTACCTGTGCCTGTTTTCACCAGTTTGCCTGAAATCGATGAAACCGAAGAGATTCCAGCTGATCTTTCAATATCAAGTGATGATAGCTGTAGTGACTATGAAGAACCCTCAAATGGCCCTCAGCTTTTCAATCAATCTGAACTTAATGACCTAGTGCGAGACCTTTGTTTGTCGAAGGAGCAGTCTGAAGTTCTTGCATCACGACTCCAAGAGAAAAACATTCTTGATTCTGGCACAAAAGTAACATACTATAGGACAAGGGAAGGCAGCTTGCTTCGTTTCTTTTCTAAAGAAGACGACCTGGTCTTTTGTAATGACGTTTCTGCACTTCTTAACTGCATGGGGATCTCATCATATGACCCAGCAGATTGGCGTCTCTTCATAGATAGCTCGAAAGCAAGTCTAAAAATTGTACTTTTGCACAATGGCAATAAGTTTGCTCCTGTACCAATTGGCCATTCTACCAAGATGAAAGAAGAGTATGATGCTATCAAATTTGTTCTTGAAAAGCTGAATTACAACACTCATAAATGGCTGATTTGTGTGGACTTGAAAATGGTGAATTTTCTGCTTGGTCAGCAAAGTGGGTACACAAAGTATCCCTGCTTTCTTTGTTTGTGGGATAGCAGAGCAAGAATCCAGCACTGGAGAAGGGAGAACTGGCCAGAACGAGAAAGTCTCGAAGTCGGCACAGCCAACGTCATCAATGAGCCTTTGGTACCCAGGGATAGAATCATCTTCCCTCCATTGCACATAAAACTAGGGCTCATGAAGCAGTTTGTTAAGGCGTTGAACAAGGATGGGGATTGCTTCAAGTACATATGCAGGCAATTTCCAGGTCTTTCCATCGAAAAAGCTAAAGGTGGCATCTTCGATGGACCTCAGATTCGAACGCTCATGAGGGATTCTGACTTCACTAATCATATGAACACGGTTGAGTTAAATGCTTGGGTGTCCTTCACAGATGTAGTGACAAACTTTTTGGGAAATCACAAAGCTGACAATTACAAGCAATTGGTCCGTAAGATGCTTACTGCATACGGAAAACTAGGGGCAAATATGAGCATTAAAGTTCATTTCTTGTTTAGCCACCTCGACAGATTTCCTGGTAATCTTGGTGATTACAGTGAGGAGCAGGGAGAGAGATTCCATCAAGACATCAAAACAATGGAAGAGAGGTATCAAGGCAAATGGGATGAGCACATGATGGCAGACTACTGCTGGAACCTTTTGAGAGACTGCCCAAAAGTTGCTCACAAGCGAAAATCATATAAACGTCAATTTTAGTTTTGTGAATAAAATATTGTTTTGTGTGTTCATTGTAACTAAGAATCTAGTGTATAATGCTTTGCATTAATTTATGATATATAACTGATTATGTAAATGTTTTTTTTCACTTGGAGAATTAAAATTCAGCAAATTTTTAGCAAATTTTTTGTATATCCTCGAAATCTATGAAAAGTGTTCAGTTATAGGATAAATGAAATGATGTTATATCTAACTTAACTTGTTAGATTGAGATTTTACACTGTCTTTGTGGTTTAAGATCATCATAAAAATCAATATCTGACATTTATGCACTATTTAGCCGTTTTTTGTACGTTTAGCTATGGTCGCGAATGGGTGATTTCAGACAAACGACCCCCCTGTGATAACTCAAAAACTAGAGCCAATTTGAAAAAACTAATGTCAGATTCGGATTCAGCGCCCTTGAAAAACCTAGAAACCAGTCTTACTTTGCCTGCCAAAAATATTGTGTTGACCAGTGTAATTGGTTAATAATATAAAACCAACTCTTCAAATCAATCCTGTTTAGATCAGACTTTTGTATCACTCACATCCAGCTCAGTCTTCATTTACTGAAGGAAAAGGAAATATTGCCCCATAGTATTTGCTTATTACACACTGTCATAACTTCTTATATCAATATCCACCATGGATGGGGGGGGGGGGTTGAAGTGACTAAGCCACATCAAGAATTACTCCATTCTAGCCCGGGAGATTCATTCTGCATGGTGATGTCGAGCCATTCCCTGTTCCAACGTCAGATTGCATAAATTTTTGGTTTGGATATCCTTTCCAGGTCAGACCGCGCAGTGTATAGCTAGGTTTTCACCTGGCCACTGCGTAGTTTCCACCAGAAAGGGAGTGATGCAGAGTTATTACTGGACTTTGAACAAACTCCCAGCAGGCAGCATTACTAAAATATCTGTCATGTCTAGCAAAGTTCATGTTGATATGAATATCTATTTTCTGGATTTCAATTTAGTCAAACAGACGATAACCGAATAATCTGGTTATGAAAAAATTGTTGACATTCAAAAGTCAGTCCAGAATGGAGGAATTCATAAAACTTTAGGTACTTGATGCATTAATTTTTCATGCAAAGAATAATGGTCAGTGTTGACACGAGGAAATGCGTTATTTTTTAAAAGACATGCAAAAAAAATTTAAATACAAAACACTAGAAACTTTAAAAAAAAAAAAAAAAGTTAAAGTAAAAATGAATCACAAAACACAATCTTAGACAACCAATCTTGGTTCACCTTAATTTAACTTAAAAATAAACAGACAATAAAATGTTAAATATATTAGTCTCAGAAAATGTTTAAATTCAAAACAAGTGATTCAGCTTTTTTTTCATTGTTAATTCGATAAGTTTAATTTAATTTTGTTATCTTATCGATTATTTTAATAGCCTCATAATCTTAATTTAAAGAGTTTTGATTTTTTTTAAAAATTAATTTGAAAATTCATTCGCACTTATGTTTCGTTAATACCAACTGTTACATGCTTTATTTCAAAAATTATATTTTCATATAAACTTAAATCAACGTGTGTGTGTGTGTGTGTGTGAGAGAGATTGGCATACCTACCTTCTTGTCTATGAAATGAATAAAATAATGGTGGGAAGAAAAAAAAAAAAAAAGATGCAGTAAAGATCTTACCATGGCACTTTAAAAGACATTACTCACCTGAAAGAAATAAAACAGAAATTTTAGAAAATAATCATTAAAAAAATGTAACAAAAATTAAAAGAAATCAATTTATTTCAACATTAAAAACACAAATTAAAAGCTCAAGTGGAGAAAAAATTTAAGACTAAAAGACATGAATAGTTTTCGGCAGTCTAGAATCCGAAACAATGTACATACGAATAGGAAGATCTATTATTGTATATAACAATAGAAAATATCTATTATGTACGTACGTATGTGTTCACTATAAATGATTAGACTAATTATGAGATTTGGAACACAGATTCTATGTACTGATATGGTTAACATGATACAATGATTGTTTTGTGTAAATAAGAACTGAACCACAACAGAAGTTGTCTCTTTGGAGCATGAAACCCAATGTAATGTTGGATCTGTGGGGTAAGTTTATGTAAATCTAAATTTGAAGAGCTTAGAAATCAACAGTGTATGGTGACTGACAGTTTCTTGCCTCGCTTTCATCAAATACTTTTTGTCTTGATAAACACAAAGTAGGAAACTGACAATCACCATGCACTATTGATTCTATCTTTAACCTCTTAAAACTTGGATATTTTTTATCTTCTAGGGGGGGCTCTAGGAAAGCCAAAATTCTCTACTGAAAAAGTTGTCTCTTATTTTAATCAAATCGAAACTACACGTAAATTCAGAAAATTTGAGAAATTTCAATCATTTTTAAATCTCCTATAGCAACTTCACTCCAGAAAATTAAACATTCAGGGTGCAGTCAGTCAAAGAAGATCATGCAGTGTACTCTCAACAGTACTATTCAAGTCATGAGGACTAAAGCGGGGAAAAACAAACTTTATACAACAAGTAGTTTAGCATTTGTAACTTTTTTGCATATTGTGCAAGTTTTCTAAATGTTCTACTTAATATAGTGAGTGGAATCGACAGGGTTGCGGAATCAGAGGTTTGGGATGGAGTCGGACTCATAAGAATGCTAGGAGTCAGACTCAGGGTCAGATTTTTTTAATCTCCGAAAAATCAATAGACAGTCTGAACATTGAAATACTTTAAAATAAGGAGTCAGAATTTTTGGAATCGTCAGAGTCAGACCTAATACCTTCCAACTCTGCAACTCTGGTAGTCAGTGCAAGCGAAGTGCTGGTGGTGGAATTGACTACTGAAGGTTAAAGGATTCCATTTCAATTATATTGTGGCTAGCAATTTTTTGGCCTTTTGGCTAAGATCAAAGTGTAGTATCTGTTCCGATGGATACTGCACCCCATAGACTGGTATCGTCTTGGCCTTCGGGGCTTGATTTACGCCGGTCTATGGGTCTGTCCTGTGCAGTTCTAGGAGGTCCACCCTCCCAGGCTTCGCCTTCCCTCTTTGGGGAGGAGTAAGTTTATTGCTTACTGCCTGAGGCGCCCCTACCGGAGAATGCCGACGGGGCTGCCCAGGCAATTTTTAATGACCAGAGTGCTCACCTCTCGGGCGCTGGCTTTTTAAACCCCACTTTCCCGACCCGATCTTGGGTCATATCTTACTTGTGGGAGTAAGATAAAAACTGGCCTTGTGCCTAACTCCTGGAGAGGAGTAAATCAATACATAGGTGTAAACTAATGAAATTAGAAGCCATGTCATTAGGCATCATTTTTAGATGATAGTTATCGCTTATTATATAGCAGAGATGGCAGATTCAACTCGTACAACATATCTGACAGAGTTATTACATTTACAAAGGAAATAATGTAACATAAAATATCATTCCCAGCCCAACTTCAGATTGGTTCCACAAAGTTATTATATTCAGCCGAAAGGAAATATTGTTAATACCGAGACGCATATAGATCTTTGTCTATTGATTGTAGTTTTTGTTGTTTCAAAAATCTTATTTTATGATGCAATTACAGATCGATATACAATAAGATAGCCAGAAAAATAATCATTTCCAATGACATTTCCTTGAAATTATTATCAGACGCCATAATACACACCCACACAAAAATGCATTCTTTATTTATTGAAAGAGTTTAACTAAGAATCTTCCAGAATAGTTTCAGGATGCTAGTTTAAAAGATGTGCATTCTCATCTTAAATATTACTTGAAGCAAGGTCAATTCATGCTATTTAAAAAAAAAAGAAGTCCTTTTTGTTGTTCTTTCTTTCGTAATACAAGTGAAAGAATCCATACATGCATACATGTATATATGTATGCATGGGTGTGTCCATATGCATCGGTTGATCTCTGACCAAAACTAGTGGCATATTTGGAATCACAAGTTCCTGTAAATTTTTTAGTCAGGTTAAAATAATTAAGTTTTTTAAATTTTTTTTTTTTTATAATAATTTATAAAATAATACACTAAGGCAATTTCATGCTCATACATATGTTATTACCCTCCACCTCTTTTAACAAAAATGATATCGCCCAAGATTTTTTTTAAAAATGAGATTGCCCAAGATTTTTTAAAAAAATGAAATTGCCCAAGACTTTTTAAAAAAATGAGATCGCCCAAGATTTAAAAAAAAAAAAAATTAGATCGCTCAAGATTTAAAAAAAAAAATTAGATCGCTCAAGATTTTAAAAAAAAATGAGATCGCCCAAGATTTTTAAAAAAATGAGATCGCCCAAGATTTTTTAAAAAATGAGATCGCCCAAGATTCAATTCAAAAAACGTAATTTTTAAAATTTCATCTGATGTTGCTGTTGTGTTGAATGTGAAACTAAAATACTTTCTTGGCCTTCAGGATAGGATCAAAGTGTAGTATCCGTTTTGTCGTGGTTCATGTGTCAACACCGTATGAGAAAAGGTCTCTTTTTTTCGGGATCTGAACGTAAGAAATAGGTACATTCGAATAGTCAGGAACCCAGATGGACGTACCTTGGAATTGACTCGGGAGATTTGTGAGGGATTCCGGGAGACATTTCGAGGAACACTTCACCCAACTGGCCAACCTTCCAGTCCAAGAGTTTGGCAACTATTTGGCTGATTCTCCCCGTCTCGACAAAGCAGCTAAAGCAGCTGGTTGCGAACGCAAGGTTATGGCGCAAGAGGTATTGGCTGTGTTGAAGCAGGTCAGGTTCAACAAATCGCTGGGACTTCATGGTCTGCCCTATGAATCGTTTTTGAGGCTATCACACAGGTTTGTATAGATTCTGACGGATGTGTTCAACCATTGGTTTGGCAAGGGCTCCATCCTGAGTCAAGTCAACAAGGGAGTAATCACGTTGCTGAAAAAGCAGAACAGGCATGGTGGGTTGGAACTAGATGATTATAGGCCCATAACTCTGATAAACACAGAGTTAGAGATTTGAGCCAAGAGCCTATTGCATTGGTTGCAGAGTGTTATCGGAGAGTTGATCGAACACTAGCAGAATTACGCTGTGAAGGGAAGATCGATTCAAAACAACTTGCATCTGATTCGTACAAGGAAAGAAGACAACATGGAGGTGGCACTGATCAACTTGGATCAGTCGAAAGCTTTCGACAGGGTCGACCATCGCTTCTTGGAATCTGTTTTAGTGACCACCGATTTAAAATTGGACTTCCGCAAATGGATCTCCGTTCTGTATCGCTCATCGATGGCAGTGTGCACAGAAAAGCATTCGGAGTCTTTCGCTATTTACCGATCGGTGCATCAGGGCTGTCCACTGTCACCCCTGCTCTACATCTTTGCATTGGAGCTGCTAATTTGAAAGCTTAGGATCGGGGGAGACAAGTTCGGTCCTACGCGCCAGGGTTTCTGCGTTTGCTGATGACATATCCGTCTTTGTGCTGTGATTCAGAGACATGAAGATCGTGGCAGGTGCTCGAACAAAATCAATCGCAGCAATTCAATCGGCCTGCAGGTGGGTTAATAATCACTCAGAAGCATCATCCATTTAAACTGTATTACTATCACAAAATACAAAGTGTCTTTAAATGAGGACAATAGGATAATGAAAAGACATATTTCCTATTATACCGAACAAATGATCGAACATGTATGGAATGCGTCGACTCCTAATATATCTATAGTCTTGATGAGAACATTCACAATTCATTATATGAATAAGAAATCATGATCATAATTTTCACATTTTTAAAATAGATTTTGTACCTTTTAAAGTCGATAACTTTAGCATTTTTGTACACTGTATTACCCAACCGAGTCATTAATAAAATTCTTGCGATTTAACCACAAAAAAAAAAAAAAAAAACTTAAGTAACATAAGAAATAAAGAGCCTTATTTGATCTGTCCTCAAACAAACAGATTGGGTTATTATGAATTAATGTCGTGACACAATTCCTATTATAAAACGTTCCTTGAAAGACTTGTTATTTTCCCATGACGAGGGCAAATGGAGGTTCATGAATGGATTAGTGAATGCAACAGACCAGAGTTTAACAATTCAGGTGTAACGTGGAATGGGAGGATTTGTAATGCTTTGACACGGCTCACACACCTTGACCATCGCAATTACCATGAGTAAACATTTAAAACAATTTGAACTACTTATACCTAGGTACATTAACAAATTTACACAGCAATAGAAAAGAAAAAAAAACAATAAAAAGTTAAAAAAACATCATAATGGAGAATATTAATCACTTATTGACCATTAATCAATAACAGCCAGTTTATTGATGTACTTTTATTCGTAACATAATTGAAGTGGTTTTCTTTTGTGATCACTCGATATATGTGTTGGCCTCCAAACATAAATCGCCGTTTGTCATTTTTGTATAGTTTATTAAGTTACTTTCTCGCCTACAGTTTGCCGTCCGAGCTTCCATCCACCAGGTCACACATTCAGAGTTAAAGTTTTAATTCAAAGTTATTCTACATTGATTGCTACAGAGTATAGTTTTCTTTGTGCTATATATCCGTTTCCCTAATCATTTTAGTGGCTTTATTCAGGCTCCTCCCGTGTATTATGCACCATGTTGCTATCTTTGATTCAATCTTAATGCATGCTATCTGCATAGAGATGAAATGAATCCCCACATGACCATCTACAAGCAAGCTTCATGTCACCAACTGCTGACTAAACCGACTGACAATTTTAAAATTCATTTAAACTATCACATGATCTTCTCAGCCAATCACGGTTTAGTATTTCTCAGACCGTTATTTACTATCTAACAGCCAACTATTTTAGCCATAGCTGGAGGGAAGAGAAATCAATGGCTCCATATTGAAGTGTGCTAATAACTTTTACATTTATTTGATGAAGTAGAAAACTGAAAAGTCAAGATTCAACTTCAAAGAATGAATTTAATATCATAGCCACTCAAACAGAAGAAAAGGTTAAAACTGCAATTTGTATTCTTTGCATGACATAAAATCTAGCCATTGTTCTCTCACAGGTTATCAAATATCAATAGACAATAGCATTTGTTTTTCACCTTTTCTTTATCGCCATTAAACACACAGTTTGCAGGTAATGTAGCACGACTTTTGCCATTAAAGTCTTGGGCTTAATCCTTTTTTTTGTCAATGCCGACTTAAGCAATCGCTGGAGTCAACAAAATATCAGACTGTTCATTAGTTATTTTTTTTGTCAATGTCAACTTAAGCAATCGCTGGAGTCAACAAAATATCAGACTGTTCATTAGTTATTTTTTTTGTCAATGTCAACTTAAGCAATCGCTGGAGTCAACAAAATATCAGACTGTTCATTAGTTATTTTTTTTGTCAATGTCAACTTAAGCAATCGCTGGAGTCAACAAAATATCAGACTGTTCATTAGTTATTTTTTTGTCAATGTCAACTTAAGCAATCGCTGGAGTCAACAAAATATCAGACTGTTCATTAGTTATTTTTTTGTCAATGTCGACTTAAGCAATCGCTGGAGTCAACAAAATATCAGACTGTTCATTAGTTATTTTTTTGTCAATGTCGACTTAAGCAATCGCTGGAGTCAACAAAATATCAGACTGTTCATTAGTTATTTTTTTGTCGCATGATTTAGTTGTGTGCATTTTATGGGGACTTCGATAAAAAGGGGTGAAAAACTTTAATTGTCAAAAATATACTGTATGCAACATAACGGTAAAAATATTTGGTACCAAAAGCATATACGGTACAAATCACGTTGACACACCGGTTCCCGTTAGATCACCGAAGTTAAGCGACGTTGAGCCTGGCCAGTATTAAATGGGTGACCATTTGGGACTACCAGGTGCTGTATGTGCTCTCTGTTTATCTCGGCATTGTTTCCAGTCGTCTTGAACTGCTTGCCATTGGAATCAAACAGTGCCGACTCAGGAGGTGTTGTTAGAGATTGCGCAACCCTTGCTTCATAATTACACGCACAGCCAGCCCCTTATAGGGGTATCCATAGTCTATCTAGACTGAACGGAGGGCCTACCAAAAACAAAAGTTAGCAGAGCAGCTACAGGAGGCAGCTCTCCCCAGACCAAATCGAAACTATGGCACTAAATTGGCACAGAGATTAGGGTGAATTCCTGATGCCTGTGCCATCGTCACAATTTGGAAAGTGCCAAAATGGATAAGAACAGTTTGGCGTTTGCCTTGATTATTGCAAAGAGCAGGATAGCACACTTTAAAATTAACCTTATGTCTAACATGTCCACATAGGAGAGCTAGTAAAATTATTATAGTTTGATGGTCTTATTAGAAGAAAAAGTAGAGCACTCGTCAAGGATAAGTATCGAACAGCATTTCTTTTGCCTCCTTTGGTCATTGTTGAAAACATTTTTGAAAAGACAGTAAAAGAATGTAAAAGAATTTACATGATTCAGCATCATCGTGATTGATACACATGATTGTACTCAATGCTCTTCTTCAGATTTCTTTTAGTCTGTAACAGGACCAGCGACACAGTTATAAAAGTGGGGGGGGGGGGCCGGTTAAACACATGCATATATAACTTCATTATTGATGACCGTAAAGTGGGGGGGGGGCTTGAGGCCCGCCACCCCCCCCCCACCCGTGCCGCCGTCCATGTGTAACCTTTCAGGAATGTAAGACAATTATTGTGAAGAAAACTGACTACACAATCCATGTAACCCATTTCAACGTTTGTACTACTATTATTCTAACCTCTGGGAAAATCACTTAATAAAATAATTTTTTAAAAGGCATTTACAGATTTTAGCCATATGCCTCCAGGAAAAAGAATCTATGGACTGTTCTGGAAAACAAATTGTTTTTTTGCCTAGTATGCCTATGCTGTTAAAAATGGCAGCATACTTTTTCATTGCTTCAATTTGTTGCATTATCCAGTATCACAAAGCAAGGTGTGCTTTTTAATTGCTAACATTAAATAATGCTCTAGAAAGTTTGGCCGTCAAGAAAAGCAAAGAAAAAGAATGTTATTAAAAGAAAGACTAAATTTCATCATCATCGAATTCAGTTGTTCACTTCAACAGTAAAGACGTATAGCAATATTTTTCAATAAAAAAAAAAAATCACTTAATAAAATAATTTCTTTTTGAATTAGTAGAGATGTGTTCTATTGCATTTACACATTTTTCATCGCAACTTATCTACAACTTATATAATTAAATTCACTCGTGTGATAGAGTTGTCTTATTTACTAACAGCTTTAATATTAATACAATAAGTCAGATGCTTCTGATGCTTGCATTCGATTTCGATTGAATATATACTGTATTACCTCCCTTAGTTTTATGAATAGATATTTATACTTGTATTGAAACACAGACACATAGCGTATTATATTTAATAATGATTTTCTCTTGAACATATTTGTTAATTTCAATTATTTTATTTATACATTGTATAAGTGTCTTCTCCCCTCCCACCAAATAACCATAGCTTTTCCAAAATACAATAGCTGTACATGTAGAAGAGAAAGAGGCTAACAAGATGCAACAATCGTCTACTACGCTTCCATCCATTGTATAATATTAACACCATACTAATACACAAATGTTTTCGACAAAAGGAGGAGGAGGAGGAGGAGGAGGAGGAGGAGGAGGAGGAGGAGGAGGATGAGTGAGAGGATTTCAAAATCAAACTAATTATTAAAAATCACTTTCATAAACAAAATGATGTTAATAGTACATCTCCAGTTGTGGTGCAATATCAGGCTGAAGAAGAGCAAACTTATCCCCAGCAGCCGACTTCAAATTAGCTATGTTGAACCGCAAGGGACGCTTCCTGTAGTTGCAAATCTAAGTTTGCAGAGACATGCATAATCAGAGCCATGTTTCCTGCCTGTATCGGCTCCCCTGATACACCCAAGAGTCGATAACGTAGTTCGGCATCTTGCGCAGATCAGAATATAATCTATTCAATTGAATGTGTGATCGTCATTGGAGCGCCATGTCATGAGTTGTCTACGTGGCTGCTAGAAGCGAGTATTTTTGATGACCTGATGATTTGCAGTAGCAAAGTTGACGACTCGGTCACCATTCTCACACTGCGTGCCTAGATGTCCTAGGACACGCTTGAAGGTCGCATCTGCCGGCCCCATTCGAGCATTTCAGTTGCCCACAACTATCAGACAGTCAACAGACGTGATGCGATCTACAGCTGCTCAGAGTTGATCTTTGTTCTCCTCGGTGTTGACGCTGGTGTTGATGATTGCTCCGATGAGCTGGACCCTCGCCAACTTATGAGAGATTGACTCCCATGCCAAAAGGGCTGCCAATGGTTCTGAGCTGAGTACAATGGTCACTCCGTGCAGTCTACTATTATCAGTTACACCACTGTGATATAGATAATGACAATGACTACCTCCACTGCATCTTGCATTGCCAGCGAGCTGACCATGTTCCAACTGCGATTCCCCGTCAACGCATCAATCTTAAGTCTCTGCCATCTGTCCTGTTGCAATGACGTCTTGCATGCAGCTCATTGTCTGGAGGAAGAGCTAATTCCATCTCTCTGTCTGTCTGTGACGCAAACGTGTCAATAGACAGTTGAGGATCTGGATAACAACCATCAAGGGGGTCAACAGGTGGTCAGTCTTCAACAGTGGAATTGGGATTGGCTCATCATCTTGAGTGACTTTGCTCAGGACCGTCATATAGCACAGGTCAGGGAAGTAGCCGGCTCAACTCGACCAGGGTGAACACCGTTGCATAACAACAACAATATCACACAATGAAAAAGTAGGACATGTTGTTTTATGCTGTATTTTCATTATTTTCAAGATTTGTAAAGACTTTTTTTTTTTTTAGGCAAAAATTAATTTTGGATTTAAATTTACAGATCATTTTTAAACAATCGTTCAATGCTGTGATTGTTCACTCCGTCTCCCCTACTTTGCATACTAATAAAAAAAATAAAATCATTTCATTAATTTCAAGACCCCTCCCCCTCCACACACGCTTACATTTAGTTGTAGTTTTATTATTATGTGGTTCATTGATAAAAAAAAAGAAAGTAAAAAAAATTCCGGACAAAGCCAGGTAGGGACAACTCGTATACATTACAATAAAAAATAATCTCTTCTCAGCCGAATTGTTTCTGGATTAAATAACACACAACACAAATCCAGCAAAATTTAAATTTGTTTAATTGTGCTTGGGGGGGGGACTTCAAAATGAGGTAATCACAAAGGAAGGACAGAAAAACGCTGTCAATAACAAACTCCAACGTAGACAAACCAACTTGTCTATGCACTCGTGACCTATGCTGAAAGTCAACTGATGCAATATCGGACAAATCTTTTCTTATACACCATCATTCATACAGTTTCATTTCCAATGGTTTTATAATTAAAATCCATGAAAACCGGCATAATTTGTACATAGCAAATGGCTGCCAATACATGTCAGATAGCGTACTCATTTTGCTTCAGGCGAATGGGAGTCAATAAGTTTCTATTAATAAAGATTATGAATAAAATTTGATATTAAATATCAATACACAATGACTATGAATGTTAAGAAAAGACAATGATTGCGTTGAGAATTAAAACTGATAGAGATTTTCCTGCTAGCTTAGTTGCACAGAGGCAGATTTTAGAGTGTCCCAAATATTTTTAAAAAATTCCTTTGAAGCGTTTGGTTGCTTGGTGGGCAATGACAATAAAAAACAAAACAAATAGACTACTTAAAACTGGATCTTATACACTTATGTTTATAACTTACAAAAAAACTAAAAAAAGATTCAGATAGAAAAAGAATAATGATAAACATTGTTGAAACAATCAGGTCTTTTGTTTGTGTTAAAGATATTGTATAATTTTATTTTTTCTCAATAGTTTAAACATATTTACAAAAAAATAGATTTTAACCCCCTTCACTTATTGATAGAGTTAGAATTTTTCAGCTCAAGTCCTTATTTCCTTGCTTCCCCATAAGATAGGTTTTTAATGTGGGAAAATTCAACTCCTCAAACAAGTCTATAAGGATTACTCCTTCACTGACTAAGTACAAAATAAATGGAGTGTAGTATCCAAACAGATACTACACTTTGTTGCTAGTCAAAAGGCTAAGGATGTCTTTGTCAGCTTAAGTCTACTTCTCATGAAATCACCAAATTAAGTAACATTGAGCCTAGCCAGTATTTAGATGGGTAACCATTTGGGAAACTAGGTGCTCTAAGTTTGGAAGTTGTTATAAATTCAGTTTCTCTAATAACTTTGGGCAAGCATGAATCCATCTCTATTCTTCCTAGCTATAGGAAAAAATAGTAGGGTAGACTAGACTCTCAATCCTTGATGGGCAACTAATCTAGGAGAAAGAAAACTCCAAAATAACACCAGTCATTCTCTGCTTATCCAAGAATTGTTTCCAGTTGTGTTCGATTTCTCCTTGCACTGAACTTGAGCAATGTTAGTCCAGGAGAAGTGCGGTTAGATATTACACAACCCTTGTTTCACTATGAACTCCTCATTATGCAGCTATCCTTTCAGAGAGTGACCATTGTCTCTTGAGACAGAAGGAGGCCAACAACAAATCAACAAAATTATCAAAGTTATTTCATCAGAAAAAACTTTCATCTTTATTATACTAAAGTGTTATAATATATTATATTTAAGAGGAAATAAAAGATGTGAATCAAAGAAATCGTCTGGTCTTTGTAGAAAATCTTTTCAATAAACATTGGATTATTTTTTATGTTCTGGTTTACACAGCAAGAAAATAAATGCTATCAACGGCTCCAATCATTTGCTTACAATTTCTGATGGAAAAAGAAATTTAACATTCGTGCAGATAGATGTTAAAATTGAAGAATTTTAGTTTTGTCAATTTATAATAAAAACATAAAATTCTTAAATCCTCATTAAACATCATCATCTTCGACTTAACATCCATTTTACATGCTGGCATGTGTTGGACGGCTTTTAGAAAGTCTTCTGTTCTGCATACATCTACCTATACTGTCTACATTTAATCTTCCTCTGAGGTCATCAGGTGTCTTTAAGACTCACATTAGATATCCAATGTACCATTCGCATGTTCTCAACCCTAAGATAACAAGTTGTGTAATCAAATATGTGAACACAAAATTCTCAGATTAAATCATTTGCTAAAAAACTTATATTCCAATTTTTTGAGGGGTGATTTTTTGGTTAAAAAATTCTGTCACAGAATAAAGTAGAGGGACCTTTTTAAATAAAACTTTGCCAAAACTGCTGTCAAATAGTGAATATATCATTTTCCCAGCTTTTATCATCTGAAAAGTTGGGCTTTCTCAATAGTATTTGGAGGAATAAAAATAAATTCAAAGCAGAATTGATTTAATCACAAAACTTTTGTACTGATAAACGAGTCAGACTGAAGAAATGGTTTTAGTTTTAATGAAAATAAATAACTACAAATTTAATCTACAAAATAACATTTCTATATTAGTGTTAGGAATAAACAATGTAGTATACAATCGTTCCTCTGGTCGCCCCAGATTATCTCCAGGGACTCCAACCTTCCCTGGCAGAACTAGAAACAGAATCAGACGAAATGAAACCTGAAAAAACGGGGGAATTATCACGAGACGCTATCAGAGGTGGCGTTGGAGCGTAATCATATTGAGCACATTTCCAGCAAAATTTTGAGAAGAAGCTTGTTCTTGATGCTGATCATAACTGGAAATGTTTTTATGCTCATGTTCAAAGGAATAAAAAACTGAACAACCAAATGGGCTCCCTCTACCGAGCTAGTAAACTCCTCACACCTGACATTATCCTGTATCTCTAGAAAGCCACCATCCGCCCATGCATGGAGTATTGTTGCCACATCTGGGCTGGTGCAACATCCACTAGTCTCTACCTCTTAGACAAGGTTAAAAAAAGAGCCGCCAACTTAATAGGTCCCTCACTATCAACCAAGCTCCAGCCCCATCGTCGCAATGTAGCATTCTTGTGCTTGTTTTACAAATACTTCAATGGATTCTGCTCCGATGAACTGGCTGCTCTGGTGCCCCCTCAACGTAAATACACTAGACCAACTCAACAATCTGCTAAATCCCATCCACTCACTGTGGAGGTCCCCAGGTGCCAGAGAGCCTTCTACTCCAATAGCTTCTTTTCTCGTGCTGCCGGCCTCTGGAACTCCCTCCCTGCTCCCTTTTTCCCTGACGGTACCAACATATAGAGATTTAAAACTAATGTAAACAGACATCTTGCTACACAGCTCACAACTTAGGATGACACCCAAAACCTACACCCTAATTCTCAGTAACCCCTTACGTCTACAGTGGCAGCCTGCCTTGTTTGGGGTGAAATAAGTTAAAAAAAAAAAAAATAAATAAATTAAAAAAATGATAACCCTACATAATTCTGACGGAGAAAAAATTGAGCACTCAAACCAACAAGCATCTCTCTTTAACTATATTTTCAAACATGACGATGATAATGGCAGAGAACCTGCAACGCTACACATGATAGCACCACCAATGGCTGATCACCGTCACTTAGGATGAGGTCAAGAAGCAGCTTTTGTCCTTGGATGTGAATAAGGAACAAAGTCCAGATGGATCACATCCAACAATTTTATGTGCTGTTGCACTCTAACTAGCAGCCATTTTCACTACCAGAGTTGTTCGCGCTGATTGGCGTGTGGCCACAATCTGCCCTATCTTTAAAAAAGGTGATAAAGAGGACCAAGTGAGCCTCACCTCTATTGTCTTAAAATCTATGGAAGTTCTACTCAAGCGAGCAATCATGGCTCATCTTACATCTACCATCTCAACATGGTTTCATTCCAAAACGTTCACGTCTCACGAATTTACTTGTGATGGAAGAATGGGTTCTTGAGTAGAATGGACGATGGAGATACTGCTAACATTGTATTTCTGGACTTTGCCACTTTGACTGTCAATCGCCGCTTACCGTTTACTTTTATACTCAACACCTATGGTCGCCATGAATCGGTTATAAAGTCGATAAGATCCTTTCTTGGTGATCGTACATACAGGGTTCACATAAATGGCAGTCTGTGTTCCTCAAGGCTCCGTGCTGGGTCCTATTCTGTTTCTACTCTAGATCAATGACATCCCGAAAGTGATTGGTGGAAACATGCTCCTATTTGCAGATGACATCATAAAAGCAAAATTGCCAATCTCAGGTCTCGCTTTCAACGTGCCTAGAAATGATTCATTGAATGAGACTTATACCTTAATGTTGATAAATGCTACCATATTGCAGTGGGTTCTCCTTCTGATTCGGTTCTTTGTTTCGGAGGTGACACGGCTCTGTTCAAGGAGGCGAACGAGACAAAAGATCTTGGCCTCCTGGTCGACTCGTCCTTCAAGCCATCTAAACATTCACGCTGCAAACAAAGCAAGGTGCCCCCTATTTCTTATTCGACACTCTTTCTGCAAACTCACTACTGAAATATTTCTCCCACTTTATGTCTCCCTCATCAGACCACTGTTAGAGTATGGTGCGCCATACCTAATATGTGATATCCAGCATCTGGAGAAAGTTCAAAGATTGGCTACTCGAATGGTGCAGGGTCTATGGAATCTGTTCTATGAAAGCCGACTCAAGAAGCTTAACCTTTTCTTCTCTTGAGCTCCGACGATTACGTGGTGATCTCATTTTGGCCTACAATTGGCTATTACGATCTCCCTCAGGATCTATCATTTACTCCTGAACCAGAAGGTTACCAATTAACAAAAGGCCCTTACATAGAACAATATATAACAATAGTCCGAAACATGAATTATATCTTCTCATCTCGAAAATATTGTTAAAAACTAACTAACTACAACATTTTTGTTATTTTTAAATAATAAACTGCTTCATTTTACTATTTTAAAATGAGGATATTTACAACAACAAAAATATTTTTAAATAAGTTTTTGCTTTGGTCCAATTTAATATCCATTTATACATTAAGCTGATACATTCTTTAGAACTCAATAAACCATTGTTAGCATAAATAAACCAGACTTTAATATCGATATGCAAATGAAACAAAAAGAAAATCTTCAAACAAACTACAATTTTTTTCATTTAAACTATTTCATCTCACCTCTTTAAAATGATTTTTTAAAGATGGTGTAATTTCATATTCATATGTACATTTTTTTAAGAGAGGGTGTAATTTCATATATGTACATTTTTTTAGGAGAGGGTGTAATTTCATATATGTACATTTTTTTAGGAGAGGGTGTAATTTCATACATGTACATTTTTTTAGGAGAGGGTGTAATTTCATACATGTACATTTTTTTAGGAGAGGGTGTAATTTCATATATGTACATTTTTTAGGAGAGGGTGTAATTTCATATATGTACATTTTTTAGGAGAGGGTGTAATTTCATATATGTACATTTTTTTAGGAGAGGGTGTAATTTCATACATGTACATTTTTTTAGGAGAGGGTGTAATTTCATATATGTACATTTTTTTAGGAGAGGGTGTAATTTCATACATGTACATTTTTTAGGAGAGGGTGTAATTTCATACATGTACATTTTTTTAGGAGAGGGTGTAATTTCATACATGTACATTTTTTTAGGAGAGGGTGTAATTTCATATATGTACATTTTTTTAGGAGAGGGTGTAATTTCATACATGTACATTTTTTTAGGAGAGGGTGTAATTTCATACATGTACATTTTTTTAGGAGAGGGTGTAATTTCATACATGTACATTTTTTAGGAGAGGGTGTAATTTCATATATGTACATTTTTTAGGGAGTGTATTTTCATACATGTACATTTTTTAGGAGAGGGTGTAATTTCATACATGTACATTTTTTTAGGAGAGGGTGTAATTTCATACATGTACATTTTTTTAGGAGAGGGTGTAATTTCATACATGTACATTTTTTTAGGAGAGGGTGTAATTTCATATATGTACATTTTTTTAGGAGAGGGTGTAATTTCATACATGTACATTTTTTTAGGAGAGGGTGTAATTTCATACATGTACATTTTTTAGGAGAGGGTGTAATTTCATACATGTACATTTTTTTAGGAGAGGGTGTAATTTCATACATGTACATTTTTTTAGGAGAGGGTGTAATTTCATACATGTACATTTTTTAGGAGAGGGTGTAATTTCATACATGTACATTTTTTTAGGAGAGGGTGTAATTTCATACATGTACATTTTTTTAGGAGAGGGTGTAATTTCATATATGTACATTTTTTTAGGAGAGGGTGTAATTTCATACATGTACATTTTTTTAGGAGAGGGTGTAATTTCATATATGTACATTTTTTTAGGAGAGGGTGTAATTTCATACATGTACATTTTTTTAGGAGAGGGTGTAATTTCATACATGTACATTTTTTAGGAGAGCGTGTAATTTCATATATGTTCATTTCTTTGAGGGTGTAATTTTCTATGTACATTTTTTTAGAGAGTGTAATTTCATATTATGTACATTTTGAGAAGGTGTAATTTAATATACGTACATTTCTTTGAGAGTGTAATTTCATATTCATAAGTACATTTTTTGAGAGGGTGTAATTTCATATTCATATCTACATAAAAGGTAATTCTATCCTCAGCAATCAATCCAGTATTAGTGTTTTCATGAATCAATAATTAATAAATATTGATTAAAATCTGACTATTTTAAACAATTGTCTAATCAAAGCTTGCAAATTTCTTGAATCAATGACTTATAAAGATAAAAAAAATGACTGATAGTTTTAAAAGCAGCCGCCTCATTTTCAAAGATTTTAACAGATGCTGTCTCTGCCGGATAAGCATAAAAGTGTTCAGTCATTCAGTCTTAATAACATTTGGCATCGTGACTCAATACAATCAATATTTTAACTGTTGACTGACTTATCAAATAAAAGGTTAAGAACAGATTTTGTGTGTATATTAATATACTTAGGTTATATATATAACAGGTTATATATAAAACAATTATGAACATACAACATCAGTGTGGCATACAAAATCTAATCTCTGGCATGCCCGGTAGCTAAAGTAATTATTTATCCCTCCATTTTGAAAAAAAAAAAGTTAAAATTAACAAAAATACATAATATTTTTTTTTTATATATAATATGGTTCCATGCTTAAGTATGCTAATTTTAGAAAATCTATGTCAAATTGAATCCAATCACTCAGCCATTTTACTCCCAACAAATACATAGAAATGTTGAATTTTAAATATGAATGTAGGAATTTGAAAAAAAAAAAAAAAAAAAAAAAAAAAAGTGATTTTTAGTTTTTTTCCTGCCTCAGTGTAATAATACTAGGTGAACCATTTCCATGACATCAGATTGGGGCATGGAAATGATCTGGTCGTGAAAGTTGAAGCTCACTCAAAAAATGGGCGTGCATTATTCTGGGATGAAACCACGCTAATTTTGCTCTAGACTCAATAAGATGTCATGATGTTTGAAAACAAACTTTCACATTCATAATAAATTAGCTGTACCCACCTGACGTTCCCTGGGATTCTTTTTTATTTCATTTTTTGTTTCACTTTTTTAACTCTTCCACTTGTTTTACCAAATTATTTTTTGAAAAGAATTTTTTTTAATTGATCATTAAATTATTAATTGAACCACATTGTTATAAAATTACGACTGTTTGGACTAATTTAAGTGTTATTCTTGTCCCTGCTACATATAAGAATGCAAGAAAGTAATTTTTTCGAGCCCCATGCACTAATTTGGTCCCTGGTGATTCCCGAGGGAATGAAGTATTTTTTTTTATCATAAACAAGTCATGGTCAAACTGAATACAATGATGTAAGATTTGTAAATGTATCTGATGTTGTTTCTGACTTTTAACCAGACACACTACGACTTTCCTTTATATAATAATAATCAATATATTTTAATTAATTTTTAACTAGACTTCGGAATAGATGCCACTTCGTCTTTTGAATAATTAGATGCCACTTCGTCTTTTGAATAATAAAGATGCCACTTCGTCTTTAAATAATAATTTATTTCATTAAATAAAAAAAAAGAAGCAGTTTATTGTCGATAATGTTTAAAGTTTGATTGAAAACAAATTTTAAAAAACTTAATTTCTTTCCATGCACCAAGGGAGGAGGAGTCACTTTGCTATTATACCTTATGGGCACTTATTTTTATAATCAAAATGGTTACCCGTTCTGTTCTATGCAATGTGGTCAAAAATTGGATGATAATTTACATTATATTGATATAGTAAAGTGACCCTCTAAACTAATATATTTTCTTTCTTTTAATTTTTTCCAGGGTGCCGTCATGTGATCGTAATAGCATGAAAAAAGAATAGAATCCATTTTTACTTTTCTGCTGACAGCATGGGGGCTAAAGATTATTTTCTACAAAAATTCCTAATTTTTTAATAAAAAAAAGGCAGTGGAAACGACATTCTACGTTCTGAAATTAGTGATTTCAATTACAACGTATACAAAGTAAGAGTATATTTTACAAAGAAGGTAGAATAGTGAAGTGACCTCTTCACTTCGTGCATGAAAAGAATTTTTAAAAATATATTTTACAAAGAAGGTAGAATAGTGAAGTGACCTCTTCACTTTGTGCATGAAAAGAATTTTAAAAAATATATTTTACAAAGAAGGTAGAATAGTGAAGTGACCTCTTCACTTCGTGCATGAAAAGAATTTTTAAAAATATATTTTACAAAGGTAGAATAGTGAAGTGACCTTTTCACTTCGTGCATGAAAAGAATTTAAAAAAATATATTTTACAAAGAAGGTAGAATAGTGAAGTGACCTCTTCACTTCGTGCATGAAAAGAATAATAAAAAAATATTTAATAATCATATTGTAAACATGGTGATCAACAATAGTTATTTTCTAAAATACATTTAGGCAAAACTATGTAGAGTTATCGTTCTTCCTTAGCTAGCTTTTGTATCTACTTTTTATAAAAATGGCGACTATATTTTCTGATCGATTTTTTATTCAGCGATTCATGTGTATGATGCAACTTGCTATAATTTAGTGTATTTAATGTTATCTTTTTACTAAAACATGGTTTAAATAAAAATAAGTTGCTCGGGGGGGGAAATGCTGAAATCCATTTCACTCAAAATAATTTAGGTGACTGAAATTGAAATTAACCTCAAAAGAAAACATTAATTTTTAAACTTGCCTCATATCAAAGAACTGAACCCATATTCAATTTAATTACTTCGAAATAAACAATGAACAAAAATAATGCATATAATTAGGATAGTTCTTTTTTCTTTTTTAAATAAGAATTACAAGGAGAAAATATAGTTTTAATGACATGGTATTTTTGTTTCATTTTTTTTTTTTTTTTTTTTTACATTTGGCTATGCCCATATAATTCTTAATACAAAAAAAACAAAAAAAACCCTAACAATTTCAAATTAAATTTTTTTTTTACATTTGGCTATGCCCATGTAATTCTTAATACAAAAAAAAGAAAACCCTAAACAAAATTTACCAATTTGTTGAAATAGTCAATTTAAAAATAGTAAAAATGTCTGCGATTAGTGATTTCAATTACACCGGCCTTCACCCAGACCAAGTCTGTGATCGTGCTAAGTGGGGACAAAAATCCATCATTGCAGACCCTGTCGTAGCTTGGCATTGATGCATAAGAAAAATGTTGACCATGTATTTTCCCCTCCCACTGTCGGTAAATCATTCATCAAAATGGAGAAGGGAGAATATTAGTCAATTAAAACACTTTAAATATGATTTACTACCTGTTAATCACAAAAACTGTTTCTTATTAAATTTGTTCCTGGTGTTCATGAGTGACAATAGGAGGAAATCTGAGTGTGTGAGAGGAAAAATACCTCCCCTTTCATTTATTTATAACTAATCAAAAATAAAATATCTATCAGAATTAAATATTAAAAATCGAATGGAAATGCAATTTCTATTCTTTAAGAACACAGACCAATATTTGCCATAAGTGACTGATGAAACCGATTTAAGTATGTAACTTATATTAAAAAGCCATTAACGTCAAAGTAACAATGAATATATCAACTACTTATATAAAGCAGCATCGAAACACTTTTAAATTACTTTTGCCAATTGATCTTTTCAATTCTGATATGTCTTAATATAATGAAAGAAACAGTTATTTTCATACCGAGTAAAATTGAAAGCACTGTATGTAAATGGTAAGGGTTAGGGTATGTAAATAATTAGGGTATGTAAATAATTAGGGTAAGGGTTAGGGTATGTAAATAATTAGGGTAAGGGTTAGGGTATGTAAATAATTAGGGTAAGGGTTAGGGTATGTAAATAATTAGGGTAAGGGTTAGGGTATGTAAATAATTAGGGTAAGGGTTAGGGTATGTAAATAATTAGGGTAAGGGTTAGGGTATGTAAATAATTAGGGTAAGGGTTAGGGTATGTAAATAATTAGGGTAAGGGTTAGGGTATGTAAATAATTAGGGTAAGGGTTAGGGTATGTAAATAATTAGGGTAAGGGTTAGGGTATGTAAATAATTAGGGTAAGGGTTAGGGTATGTAAATAATTAGGGTAAGGGTTAGGGTATGTAAATAATTAGGGTAAGGGTTAGGGTATGTAAATAATTAGGGTAAGGGTTAGGGTATGTAAATAATTAGGGTAAGGGTTAGGGTATGTAAATAATTAGGGTAAGGGTTAGGGTATGTAAATAATTAGGGTAAGGGTTAGGGTATGTAAATAATTAGGGTAAGGGTTAGGGTATGTAAATAATTAGGGTACGGGTTAGGGTATGTAAATAATCTGGGTTAGGGTTAGGGTATGTAAATAATCTGGGTTAGGGTTAGGGTTAGGGTATGTAAATAATCTGGGTTAGGGTTAGGGTATGTAAATAATCTGGGTTAGGGTTAGGGTATGTAAATAATCTGGGTTAGGGTATGTAAATAATCTTGGTTAGGGTATGTAAATAATCTTGGTTAGGGTATGTAAATAATCTTGGTTAGGGTATGTAAATAATCTTGGTTAGGGTATGTAAATAATCTTGGTTAGGGTATGTAAATAATCTTGGTTAGGGTATGTAAATAATCTTGGTTAGGGTATGTAAATAATCTTGGTTAGGGTATGTAAATAATCTGGGTTAGGGTATGTAAATAATCTTGGTTAGGGTATGTAAATAATCTTGGTTAGGGTATGTAAATAATCTTGGTTAGGGTATGTAAATAATCTGGGTTAGGGTATGTAAATAATCTTGGTTAGGGTATGTAAATAATCTTGGTTAGGGTATGTAAATAATCTTGGTTAGGGTATGTAAATAATCTTGGTTAGGGTATGTAAATAATCTGGGTTAGGGCATGTAAATAATCTGGGTTAGGGCATGTAAATAATCTGGGTTAGAGTTAGGGCATGTAAATAATCTTGGTTCCTTCAATAATAATGCTAAACATTATTATTAAAACTTGTCTGAAAAAATTGAATAAAATTATCTTTTGTTTAATCAAACTTGTTTGCATATGCATGTATATATAAAATTCCCTATGATAATTATTCCCCTTTGAATGTCTGGAATAAATAAATAACAGACGTGGGTGAAACTTTCAGCTGAATTGCAGGGCAATTATTTTGATGATCTATTTGCCAATCAGAATTGGCCTACAGTGTACATAAGCGCGCATATATCTTCATTCCACACACCTTACCACTTATAAGTCAACAAATGCACACATACTTGTAAAATCGACAATACTGAAAGACAAACTTTTTTTTTAATCAATAAGATAATAAGCACTGTTTTGTTTTTTTCGTTTTTGTCACATCTTAAACGTTAACAGCAATCTGTTTCCTGACTACCATTGAAAATAAAACCCTTCAACTGGTCAGATGGTCAAGCAGATAAATTGGCTGAAAGGAATTACATTTCCTGTTGTTTCTTTTATCCTTATTGCAAAAAAGCCTGGAAGAATCAATTTGGATTTTGTGTTTCTATATTATTTTATAAGTATTGGTCATATAGATTTAAAAATCAAATAAATCTATTGAATTAAAGTCTGATTTCATTTTAAACAAGTATAAAAACTGGTACTTTTATAGCTGACATGCCAGATTTCCGTGACCTCGCGTCGGCAACGATCGGGCAGATCGCGGAAGCGCCTGAAAGCTGACGAAGTATTAACCAATCAGGTTGCAGCATTCATTCGCCAAGCAAGCTATAGCAAGCAGCCGACAATATTTGGAAGAAAACAATAATCGCGTTCTATTGCAACAACAATGAATTATTATCAGCTGTGTCAGGTCATCGAATCTCCGGAAAGACTTATTCATAAGCATAACATTTTCATTTCTTTCTTTCTTTTATGTTTAAAACACATTGACAAAATTTTAACCTCCCCCCCCCCCCAAAAAAAAAACAACACTATTTTCACAAACAAATCAAAACATTTACATCTACACATTTGATTGGCAATGGTTCATTTGGCCCACCAACAAATAAAAATATATTTATTTACAGTTTTTCAGCTACGGTTTGTTCGTTTTTTTCTTTTTATCTATGTATTTTTTCTTTGAAAGTCTTTCATTAAGCGCTTGGCAGTTTTAGCCTCGTTTTCGTCTCGTCTCGCCAGCTCTCAGGCGCTTCCTGCCTGATCGTTGATTTTCGTGAAGTCACGGAAATCTGGCGCGTCAGCTAAAGAGTACCAAAAAACTAGCTTGAGTAATATTGGTGAAAAAAAAGTAGATACATTTTAATTTTTTTTTTTTTAGATAAACATAAAAAGAATAAACTTATGCGTTTTCAAATGTGTATAAATGGATGGTTTAGTGCATATCAATGTTTCTTCCTCCTTTCCGAGTCTTTGTCCAACAATGGTCATTTTGTTATCATGGAGATCGGTTTATCTGCACCCGCTCACTAAACTCTTTCTTGTTTTGGTTTCCGGGTTTCAGTTATCATTTTTTCTCTGGTGGATACAAGTTGTCACATCCAGTAACATACTTGTGTTATTTCAAAGTTTTCCTTCTCCTAGACGAGTTGATTTACCAAGGCTTGGGAATTTAATTTACCCTACTACTTAACCTATAGCTGGAGAGGGGCACACATGAATCAGAACCTTTCACAGGAGTATTAGCAAAAGTGATGCAATAGCTCCAACTGAATTCTAGCATTGTATGCCGAGAACCACTGCACTATACCACTTACATTAGAATGTGTAAGTATATATATATATATATATATATATATATATATATATATATGTCAATATTTGTGTGTTATAGAAATCGATGTTAACAGAACATTCAAAGTTTTAATAAGAGTGAAATTTTCCTTCAATTCTATCTAGGGTCATTAGGGCCATAAAATAACTGAAATATATTAGAACATAAAGAAACGAAATTCATTTTTTTTTTAAATAGAATTTTTGTTGTTTCATGAAACAAAAATAAAATTAAACAAAGAATATCTCAGTAAAGAATGTATTTAATAAAAGGTTTAGACATTTAAATAATTATTTTTATTGATATTTTTAAGATTTAAAATAATTCACTTACAAAAAACAAAACAATTTGAATTCGTTTCGATTCATTAAATCCATTTGCCGTTTTACAACTGTCTGTAAGAAACAGTTTTTTGGGGGTTCTTTTTTTTTTTAGTAAACACGCGCGCTAATAGTTTTTTTTTATTACTTGACCTCAAATTAGAAATATTATTTTAAATTTTTATTTTGAGGAAAAACTTGTAAACCTTATTATATTTGAAATTATTTTTCATTAAAAAAGAATCGGTGCTTGTATAATAAGCCGAAAAAGTTTTTTTTGTCTTTTAGTGTTGGAGAGGTAAATAAGGGGCAGGTAACTCTTACCACGAAGATTTTCCAGTAATCAAAACTGATGGCTTTAATTGGCGTTGCACATGTGGTTACTGTGCAAGGAGAACGTCGATTAGACATAAAAGGGTTAGGGTTAGGGTTTAGAAAATATTGTTCGAAGGCTAGCGCTGTTGTGAAGAGTTACCTGCCCCTTATTTACCTCTCCAACACTGAAAGACAAAAAAAACTTTTTTTTCGGCTTTTTATTATACAAGTACCAAAAAATATTCCAGCAAGCAATATATCTACACACGGGGAATGCCGGGTGAATACCATTAATATATAACAGCTTTAGTTTCACACCAACTGGTGATATGTGAATGGATGGTTTTGATCCATATCAGCAATTGTATTCAAATGCCGTAAAAAAAAAAAAAAATCAAAGAATTCTTGCTGACAAAAGAACTGAAAAATGAATACTATAGCTTGAATTCAAAAATAAAGATAAAAAGACCGAAGTGTCAGCTGGTTATCAATTTATCAGAATTAATTAATATTATGGAAAAAATATAGTGACTTGATAGATAGATAGATAGATAGACACACACAAAATGTTTTCATTCCCTGCCCAAAGTTTTTGTCAGTTTATCTGCTGACTAAAAATAGAGACATCAACCAATAAACTATTGAAGCAGAATAGTTCAAAGGTTACTCTTTTGCATTTGTTTCTGGCAGTTTGTTTTGACTTATATCTGTCCCTTCTTCCCCCTTCTCTTAACATTTAACCATACTTTTATTCTTCTTCTTCTTTCCACTCACCAGTCTCCATCTTTTTCCATTTGTATGCTTTCATATGGATGAAAGCATACAAACTTTATGCAAATAAATATGTCACCTCCTTACATATCATGGGGCCCACAAATTCATGAATCAACTAACCACCACAGGAAAATAAGACTTCTTCAGAGATAGAATTGAGTAAAGGAACCTGAACTAACCGCATTTATACAAACTCAAAGAAAATATTGATTTTCATCCTCTTCCAGAGTAAAAAAAAATGACCTGAGGTTGCGCACATGGTATTGTGAGACACTTCGGCCAGGTTAAACAATGATCTTAGTTTTTTTAGACAATTCTTGACTTGTGATATATAAATGAACGCACAAAAAATCTTAAAAGCAGTGCATTGCACATATTTTAAAGCTTGTTCCTTTGAAGGACTGTTTGAATATTACTAACAGATTGGGGGTATTTGTTAACATCATTCATATATATATATATATACATATATATATATATATATATATATTATAAAATTGAAAATAGAAGCCTTTATCAATGCAAGATTGATTTATATTAATTTTTTTTTTTTTACTTTAATCTTATTAATTTCGGAATAAAATTCCATCATCAGAGTTGACCAGTATTGAGTCATTTTTGTTTCTCTTTCTTCATCAACTCGGTCAACTCTGACGATGGAATTTTATTCCGAAATTAATAAGATTAAAGTGAAAAAAAAAAAAAAAAAAAAATTTAAATAAATTAATCTTGCATTAATAAAGGCTTCTATTTTCAATTTTATAATACTGACCCAGCAATGCTTTGAAATGAACGACCCATTTTATTATATATATATATATATATATATATATATATATATGAATGGATATATATGAAGACGTTAGAGGCAGAATATGTTTACATATATTTTTACTGTTTCACCCATTTTTCTGGATTTCAATATATTCGTTTTGGACAATTTATAATATGATGCTCCAATGAAGAATTGCCTTTTAACACCTCATAAAATATATCTGAGGATTCACTATTATTGCAAAGACTTTTTACCCTCTATTCAAGTACATTTCTTATTTCTTCAAATTTCATACATGATTGATAATCTTTTTCAAATTAATGATAAAAAGAAAACCTTTTAGTGTTAAATAATTGTTTTTGTTTTTTTTCTTCTGATGAGTTGTACGTTGTTCTTTGTTGTAACCTTGGAATTATTTGTAAAGTATGTAACTTTACATTTGTTTACTTTTCATATATATATATATATATATATATTGCAGAGGTAATATAATTAATACGCTTTTATCTATAATCAACAATATTGGTATTTACAGAAATGATAGTCTTATAATTTCACTAGACCACCCGTGACCCGTTGGGTCAGTTTGTTATATTAGCTATGGAATTCATGTATGAGCGTGACACTTGTGGCATAAAGAAAATAGGTTTTTTTTACATAACAGAAGCATTTCTATGAAAGTATATTAAAATGAAAAAAGAATATAGATAGATTTCTATGAGTCGTTCTGTTTATTATAATTGTTTTTTTTTTAAATTACAGTTACTGAATTATAAGTGGTTGGTTAGGGCGATTTGAGAAAGGAAGGGGGTACAGCAGGCTTTCTCGCGTACATAACGAAAACAGAGGGAGTAGGAGTGGCGAAATCTATGAGAGGGAAAGTGGGAGGTGGTTTCGTTCACCGACCGCTAGTATGGCTGATATTAATAATGAGTGTTGTTTTTTTGTTTGTTTGTTTTTGTTTTTTAAAAGGGAGGAGTTTTTTTGAAACTGCGACAGACTTTACGAAGTCCTCCCGTTGAATGTTTTTAGCCGTGAAGAAAACAAATAAACTATTCGATGAAATTAAATGTAATTGTTTAAAAATTTCCAGAATGAAAAATTTCATGCGTTCGTTAATCATAATAGAGAATAACGGAATTGGAATAACAGATTGAAGACGATGCTATTTACGCATGCGCAACCGGATGTTGAAAACCGGAAAGCTGAAAGCTGATTGCAAACATACAAGAACAATAGACTTTTAGTATTATATAGATTAACACACCAGGCAGAAGTTTAGACAAATAAGAAAAATACAAATTTTTAGAAACTTAGGTGTTGATATAGTTTTTTAGACATAGCCGTTAATTTAAACAATGAAACATACAAACCTTATAGAAAACTAAACAGTATCCCATTATATATTAACTGGCAGGACACGTGTCATGGCGTTGTCTGGGAAAATTGAAGAAACCCAGAATCATAACCCCAGAATTAAATTGACCGGAACAACTTTTCGCCTTTATACATAATATAAAATATTTGTAAAAAAGATATTTAGGGGGAGAAGTTGTTTTTTTATTTGCAAACAAAAGAATGTGTGTGTACAAATGAACCGAAATGCATTATGGTGGAATTAAATTAATGTGTAGGGTTGCTTGGCTACAGTGTGCATGTGTGTGTGTTTAGAGGGAGGGGGAGGAGCTTTGTTTTTAATTTACAATGTAGAACCGGATTGCAACTACCAGACGTAAATTGAGCTGAAAAGACTAAAGACATTTCTAAGCCAAAATGCTAATGCATGACTAAAATAATAAAAAAAACATCGAGCAGGACTAAATATTGAAAAAATAAAATCGTGAATTTTTAAATTAAACTAATAGTTTCTGATAACATGCATTAATAATTAATGTAAGTCGCTGCCGAAAAAGATTTTTATATGTAGCTTCATGTATATAATGAACATCACTTTATCGTAATATTCCAAGTTTTGCTTACAATACAGACAAAACATACACACGCAAAATCTCCACTATAGGAATGAGATTATATATATATATATACCAGTTAATTTATTAATTTACCTACGATGGAAGTGGCGTGGTGTAATGATTACAGGCATAGGGTCAGCATGCCAGGTTCAAGTACAGTCTCAACTAGTCTGTTAATTTCACTAAAACCCTTAAGAAAAAGATATGAATTCATATATCCTCCCTTCAGCTATGGATTACATAGTAAGGTCGACTAGATGCTTAATCTTTGGTTGTCTAATTAATCTGGGGAAGCTCGGCCTTTTGGCCGGGATCAAAGTGTAGTATCTGTTCCGATGGATACTACACCCTATAAACTGGTGGCGCCTTGGCCTTCGGGTCTTGATTCCGCCGGTTTGTGGGTTTGTCCTGTGCAGTTCTAAGAGGTCCACCCTCCCAGGTTTTGCTTCCCCTCTTTGGGGAGGAGTATTGCTTACTGCCTGAGGCGCCCCTACCGGGGAATGCCGACGGAGCTGCCTAGGCATTTTTTGTTGGCCAGAGTGCTCAAATTCTCTCGCGCTGGCTTTTCAAATCCCACTTTCGAACCTTGTGTCACATCTTACCGCTGTGGGAGGTAGATAAATAGTCATGGGGAAGGAAACTCCTAAATAACCCAGTCTTTCTCTGCTTATCCGGCCATGTTTCCAGTCACATGCTGGTCTTCTACTTTCCACTGAACTCGAGCAATGCTGGTTCAGGAGATGTGCAGTTGGAGATTGCACAACCATGCTTCATTGTAGACTCGTCATGCGGAAACACTTACAGGAGTATCCATTGTCTCTTGAGACTGAATGAAGGTCTTTTTTCGATTCAAGGGAAGAGGATATATATAGATATCTATATATATATAGATATCTATATATATATAGATATCTATATATATATATATATATAGAGATATCTATATATATATATATATATAGATATCTATATATATATATATATAGAGATATCTATATATATATATATATAGAGATATCTATATATATATATATATAGAGATATCTATATATATATATATAGAGATATCTATATATATATATATATATATCTATATATATATATAGATATCTATATATATATATAGATATCTATATATCTATATATATATATAGATAGTGTGTCAGGTTGTATATGAAAAGAAATCAAATAAAGTGCTCGATCATATAAGAGAGCTAATATAATTTATTTAGATACTGTATATTACATATTTCAGCAATGTACCGCAGTTTCATCCAAAAGGGCAGATTTATATATATATATATATATATATATATATATATATAGCCCAACGAATTCCATCGAGTGAATTAAACAGAAATGTTTCTGTGTAACTCACTTGCCATAAGTATATTTTTATATTACTCACTAAATATTTGGGTATCACTTTTGTTTTTTTATACTAACAAGTCACTACTTACTAAGGCCAAAAACCACTTGAGGATAAGGGTCAATGAGATTGTTAGTTGGACAATGAACAATGCTAAGAGAGGATTGAAAACGATGGGTGAGATGAATATAATTTGATTACGTAAGAACGACTCATTGACATTGGACTTTAAGACGATAAAAATTGTAGTCTGCAGGGAAGTAGTATCATGGTAATGTGTTCTACAGATAGAAAGTTCATAAAAGTTTTCACTTCATTTTTGGAGCACCATTATGCATGAAAATAGAGCAGCGAGGAATACATGTAATTCCAGTTTCATGAAGAAATTCCACATGCGAAGAACCATTGATTGTTATTACAGCATACAAGAGACAGAATCCAGTGATTCCAAGTTTGAACATGGCACCCAAGTGATCTGATTTGGTGGACGGTCTTTGCCAGACTCCTTTTGAGGTTTCTTCTAACATACCAGATTCATCGCAAAACAAGACTCCAATCTTCACAGGCCCAGGCATCATGTTTTTTCAACAAATGTCAGACACTTGGATTTCATAACAGCCGTTTACTAGTGTTTGCAAAGTGGATTAAATGATTGAAAGAGCAAGCTTCGTGAAATTGTCATATAACTAACATCGTACCTTTCTGAAGTACGGCCACGTGTATTTTTCTTTTTGTAAGAACTTATTAGAGAACTTGTAACAATGTGCCAAAAAGAGATTTCAATCCTTAAACCCTTGACGTCAATGGCAGTAATTCATGCTGCAAACATCATCTGATAAAACTGTATTGAAATGATTGCGGGTGGAATTCAGGCACTCATAGACTCTGACCTTGTAACATGTTAAAAAAAAATTTGTTATCGTTAAAAATATCAAAATTTGTTTTAAATTAAAAAATGCAGTGTTCACAGCTTTGCTGCAACAATTCTAATTGCATGTTCAGAATAACTGTCAGCGTATACAGGCACAATTTGAGCCTTTCATGTTTCTGGACGTGAGAAATTTAAAAAAATTATTCACTATTGACAATAACAAAAACTGACAAACCATTTTATTCATAATTGCTGATGCAACACTAAAGAGTCATTACATCATGCAAAAGCATGTGATGCAACGCAATTTTAAAAAAAACATGAAAATAACATTATTCTAAGTAGAAATTTTAAAGTCTTCCAATATTCAGCAATAATTAGTCGGATTAAAAAATCTGACCGACTCCAACCAAAACCTCTGACTCCGCAACCCTGATGTATATTTTATGAAAAATATTTAATTTTTTATAATATTAAAAGAAAATAAATGTACTCGATGTTTATTATAGGTTGCTTTTAATTTCAAGTTAAAAAGTAATTTTGAGGGAAATACACTTGAAGGTGTTAAATCTGCTTTTCTGTTTGATATGACTTTATTATACTTCTACATATTATTAATAAACTAAGGAAAATTATGGTGTAAACAAACATTGTGTAACGTGTCAGAGTGACAGGTGAAACATGTTCTGGTCTGATGACAAATTGATCTCATTTACTTTGTAAAGTAACTACTGTAAACGGGTTAGTTCAATATTGTTTTTTATTTTGGGGGGGGGGGGCACAAGTACTGGATCAAAGGACGTCCCTCCATATAAAATCAAAATTGATCAGAATCAAACAATTTTAATCTTCCTATTTCAAAAAGTTTTTTAAGCTGATTAAAAATTTCTAAAAAATATGTTTATTCAAAATTTCTTGCATTATAAACAAGTAAACGATAGATGATGCATTTTAAAAAGATTTATTTTTTTAAAAAGCTTATTGACTAACGATCGTCAAATGTATGCGCTCTTTTGTTCATTTTTTCTTTTAAGCCTGTATTTTAAAGTGCACATCCAACTTTCCTGGATTTTCTTTCCTTCTCATAATCATCCTAATAACCTTCAACAGATTATGAATACTGTAGAAAGATGTGATAAAGACACAAAAATAAAAATCTTTCGTCTATTCATATGACCTATTGACAGCTTAAAATAGTTAAACCCCACTCAGCATCAGAGATATGAACCATTGCCCTAACTCATCTACTGATGCAGCTGCAAAAATAAAGATATTAAGTATTTTTAGATGAATGAGAATGTAAAAAAAAAAGGGGGGGTACACACTCACAAGCACTTGTGCACCAAGAACAACTAAAAGTTAATAATAAACATGCATACACATACTCTGAGAAAAAAAAATATATTGTATGTCGGATATGTCAACTAGTTTCAAATAATTGTTATTTTCTCTTGTGATCTACTGAATGTTGTTTGGAGGAATTTTATTTTGTCCTCTAGTCCTCACATTCCATGAGCGATGTTTCTGACAAAGGGGAA
>OY744522.1:20609432-20821932 GCA_963556195.1 Sepiola atlantica | reverse complement strand
TATATAAACAATGTTTGGCTACACATTTGCAGACATATTTCGGTCCTTGTTGAGAATCAGCTAGACCTCTTCAGGCCTCTGAAGTGAATGCGAAGAGAGAGAGAGCATGATAGAGAGGGCATGAGAGATAGAGAGAGAGAGGGCATGAGAGATAGAAGGAGAGAGGGCATGAGAGATAGAAGGAGAGAGGGCATGAGAGAGAGAGAGAGAGAGGGCACGATAGAGAGAGGGCACGAGAGAGGGCACGAGAGAGAGAGGGCACGAGAAAGAGAGAGAGGGCACGAGAGAGAGAGAGAGGGCACGAGAGAGAGAGAGAGGGCACGAGAGAGAGAGAGAGGGCACGAGAGAGAGAGAGAGGGCACGAGAGAGAGAGAGAGGGCACGAGAGAGAGAGAGAGAGAGAGGGCACGAGAGAGAGAGAGAGAGGGCACGAGAGAGAGAGAGAGCGGGCACGAGAGAGAGAGAGAGAGGGCACGAGAGAGAGGGCATGAGAGAGAGGGCACGAGAGAGAGAGAGAGAGGGCACGAGAGAGAGGGCACGAGAGAGAGGGCACGAGAGAGAGAGAGGGCACGAGAGAGAGAGAGGGCACGAGAGAGAGAGAGGGCACGAGAGAGAGAGAGGGCACGAGAGAGAGAGAGAGAGAGAGGGCACGAGAGAGAGAGAGAGAGGGCACGAGAGAGAGAGAGAGAGGGCACGAGAGAGAGAGAGAGAGGGCACGAGAGAGAGAGAGAGAGGGCACGAGAGAGAGAGAGAGAGAGGGCACGAGAGAGAGAGAGAGGGCACGAGAGAGAGAGAGAGGGCACGAGAGAGAGAGAGAGGGCACGAGAGAGAGAGGGCACGAGAGAGAGAGAGAGAGAGAGAGGGCACGAGAGAGAGGGCACGAGAGAGAGAGAGAGAGAGGGCACGAGAGAGAGAGAGAGAGAGGGCACGAGAGAGAGAGAGAGAGAGGGCACGAGAGAGAGAGAGGGCACGAGAGAGAGAGAGAGGGCACGAGAGAGAGAGAGAGAGAGGGCACGAGAGAGAGAGAGAGGGCACGAGAGAGAGGGCACGAGAGAGAGAGAGAGGGCACGAGAGAGAGAGAGAGAGAGGGCACGAGAGAGAGAGAGAGGGCACGAGAGAGAGAGAGAGGGCACGAGAGAGAGAGAGAGAGAGGGCACGAGAGAGAGAGAGAGAGAGGGCACGAGAGAGAGAGAGAGGGCACGAGAGAGAGAGAGAGAGGGCACGAGAGAGAGAGAGAGAGGGCACGAGAGAGAGAGAGAGGGCACGAGAGAGAGAGAGAGGGCACGAGAGAGAGAGAGAGGGCACGAGAGAGAGAGAGAGGGCACGAGAGAGAGAGAGAGGGCACGAGAGAGAGAGAGAGAGAGGGCACGAGAGAGAGAGAGAGAGAGGGCACGAGAGAGAGAGAGAGAGAGGGCACGAGAGAGAGAGAGAGAGAGGGCACGAGAGAGAGAGAGAGGGCACGAGAGAGAGAGAGGGCACGAGAGAGAGAGAGAGGGCACGAGAGAGAGAGAGAGGGCACGAGAGAGAGAGAGAGGGCACGAGAGAGAGAGAGAGGGCACGAGAGAGAGAGAGAGGGCACGAGAGAGAGAGAGGGCACGAGAGAGAGAGAGAGGGCACGAGAGAGAGAGAGAGAGGGCACGAGAGAGAGAGAGAGAGAGAGAGAGAGGGCACGAGAGAGAGAGAGGGGGCACGAGAGAGAGAGAGAGAGAGAGGGCACGAGAGAGAGAGAGAGAGGGCACGAGAGAGAGAGAGGGCACGAGAGAGAGAGAGAGGGCACGAGAGAGAATTCTTATATTACATATAAACAAATAAAAAACATGTAAGTAAACTTATTTGACATGTTGCAAGCAGCCATCAGTTTCTGCTTGTGTACTTTTTTATTACATTTTTCTTAGTACAAAAATCAATTAATAATGTAAAATTCTTTAATAACAAACAGGAATCGAGGAAAGATCAGTGTATAGATTTTCTTTTCAGATGGTGTTTCATCGACTTTTTGAAAAAAAAGAAATGTATGATGTGGGGCAGGGGGATATGTTAACTTGTAGCTTTTTTACTTGCATTCACACGAGGGCAAAGTTAGACACAAGGTACAGTTTTAATGTGCATATATAAATCAATAAACCCGTTCACTCTCCGAAATGAGGAGGCCGTGCCTGGGAGGATGCGTTACTGAGATTGAACACAGACATGTTGATCATAATCTCATGTGTATGTGTAATTCTCAAATATCTTTGTTTAATCGATTATTTAATAATCTCAAAAACAAAATTAGGAAAACTATAAAGTTTTACACATCGATCCGCACGCAAAGAATGATGTCATATCTATAAAGACTACGCATTACTATTTCTGGCCGGCGTTACGTTAATACTAACCGTATATCCAGCGAAAGTGTTAGGTTGACAGTCACTTATCAAGTTATTGTTAAACTAAGCAGTTTTTTTGTTCTTAAATGTATTTTGTGTTCTAAAAGTATAGGAAAAAGTCTTAGAGAAACAAACGTTGATTAACTCACATTTGGTATAATAATAGATATAGAACAAGAAAAACAACCTCTCAAAATCAGAACAGAACCGAATTAAGACAGCAGGTCTTAGGCAAAAAAAGGGGGGCTTGATATCCTTTCGGATAGAGCAATATCAATAATAAATTGTACTTAGATTAACACTTTACTGTCGTTTGGCATTACCGATTAATGTCTGGTCTCTAATGTCTGGTCTAACCGTTTTCCTCCATGCCAAACGTTAGAGGCGAATCAGATATACGTCTGTTGATCGATAATGCCATGAACTGCAGAAAAATGTTAAGCTAAGTACAATTTATTATTGATATATATATATATCACATACATAAAATTAAGTGTTATATTTTCGAAGTTAGACCTAAATATCAATTCATCTGACAAATCATATTTGATTCTGACTAGTCATTTTCTTTTTTTATCGTTGGTCCATGTCGCTACGATAGATAAAACTTTTTTTCTATTAAGTCCTTTCAGAAAATATTTTATCGAATTAGGATCAATTTTCAGTTTGCTGCCAACTTTATTTTTAGCAAATTCATATTCAAACAGATTTGATATTTCTTCTCTGCAGCAAATTTTCTAATAGTACTTGCAAAGAATCATCCAGTATTGCTTTTATTGTATCTAAATGGCATTCAAATATTATATTACTATTATTGGTCCCCCGATTTATAAAATCAGGGGACTTATGTTTTGAGGCATGTCCGCCCGTCCGGATTTTTCTCTACAATGAAAAGTTATGGGGCAAAAAATGACATTTTTTGCCCCATAAATTTTCATCCATCCATTCAATTTCTCTGAAACTTGGCCAAAATGTGGAGGCAATTGTTCCTAATAGAAAATAAGTATCGCTGACCTTGGATAAAATCTGGTTCGTGCCTCCAGAGGTTCAAAGGCCCCTAAAATGGCAAAAACTGACCCTTTTCTCCCATAACGTTTGATCCATCCATTCAATTTTTCTGAAACTTGGCCAAAATGTAGAGGCAATTGTTCTGGATATAAGATGAGGATCCTTGACCTCAGAAAAATTCTGGTTCGCGCTCCCAGGGGGGTCAAAGTGGGGTAAAAAATGCCCCAAATTGCCCAAATTTATTGTTGCATTTTACACTCGCCACATCGAGTCACATACAGAGGGGGACCACGCACGCACGCACGCACGGCTTGTTCATATAGAAACAGATGTGCAAAAAATGTACATTATACTACTACTACTACTACTACTACTACTACCTCGTGTGATGTCACATGATTTCCATCAAATTTATGCATATTGCTTTCCTACACACACACACTTGCAAAATGGCGTTTTACATAACTTTTTCTTGGGAATTTTTTTTTTCTTTTAACAAACAACAATAACTTTCCTTTCTTTTCGTGTCGTTCGATGATGACAAAATAATTACCTACATATACACCATGTCACACTGCATAATCATTGCATTATGTCTTTCCTATCATCATTGTTTTGTTTTTTTACATAAACCAAGAACTCTGAATACAACCTCATTTGTGTACAGCTTCGCAGAGGGAGAGCTCACCCACGAGCCTCCCCCCCCCCCTTTTTCTACCCGGTTGACACAAATGTGGTGGTGGGTAGTTGACGACCTGGATGGCGACAAAGGTGGCCTAGTAGCACTATCATGCCCACACGGCTTCAACTATGTAATCGAGATTGGCTAGTCACATTGTGTGCCCAAGCTAAGGATCAGTGATTGTCAAAGACGCTGTACTTGCTTGGAAGGAAGCCAGCTCAGCCTAACCGTTGTTTATAAAATGAGCCAACTGTAGCATTAGTTCATTTCATTATGTTAAAAAATATGATTTTGCATTGGAGATTTGCAAAACTATACTTCAAAAAAATTCTCAGCCCATCGAGAAGTCAAAAATAAAGATTGGCATTTGCAAATGCAAGGATATCATTTTGGATTTAAAAATGATCATCTTAAAATACATAATTTGCGCTATTTCATTAGGATATACCACTTCGTCAAGTGTTTTCATAAGATTTGCAAAATAAATGTTTGTTTTTTTAGAGGAGGAGGGCAGGGGGCATTGGTCATTAGACTTATAATTCTTACCTTTTAACTTTGAGAACTTTTTATTTTTCCAAATATCGTGGCTATAAAAAACATTCCATCCATTTTCAAACTTATAAACTTTTCATTACATAAACAAGAAGTAATTAGATGATGGGAAACAAATGATGGACTGTATGTGACTGGTTTGGAAAATATTGTGTGTGCACACCGTAGGACACATTCTAATAATAAGAATTGGTTATTACAAAAAGGAACAACTCTTATTGTAAACGCTCGTCGTTCTCTTCTTGTTTAACATATAAAAACGGTGATTCTTAAACAAAATTATCCTCGTAACTTAGAGAGAAATATTGGTTGGTTGTTGGGTTTTTATAGCATGTTAACAATCGTTGCGTCATTTTATGCTGAAATTGTAAATATGTTTTGTATATGATCTGTTTGTAAACATTAGATTTTATTTAATCCATACATGAGGCGGCCATGATAGTGTCACATATGGTTAGTAAGCTGGTTAGGATTTTAGAAGCAGCTTATTTTATCAGTGGTACCCCAAACGAGCAGGAAAGCAACAAAAAACATTTCATCATATCTATTTTTATCAGACAGTGTGTGAGGAAGTGGAGTAGAAATACGTTCTGAAGAGAGAGCAGAAGATACATGTGACTTCCTGTTGTGATTCTCCCTTAACTAATTTTTCACCAGGCGAAGACAGTTGCCAAAAACCTGCCCCAGTGAACAGGTTGGGTGGAGTTGATGAAAAAGAAAAGTGGCGAATACAAAGATAAATAAAAGAAAGAAAAATGACTTTATTCACTGAAAACATCAAGAAAAGACAACTCCAAATACAAACTCTACCTGCTACAGACTTGGATCCCATTTGGAAATATTTTATCGGAGGAGAATGAACCAGCAAAAGCGTGTGACATAAACATCTTTACCCATCCACTAGAGAATGTACCTGGAGACCACACAAGGATTGTATAGCGCCAACTCCTTATCCAGAACTAACCCGCACCCCTTTGTTCTGAACTCACTTCCTTGCATTTTTTAAAAAAACTTTTGCACCTTATTGTAGACTACTCCTTGTGTCACCCATTGACATCGTATAAATTAAGCCCTATTTGTTTTCATAGACTGTCTTTTCATGATTTAATGTGATTTTTGCTCGTTGCAATATAATAATAACTAGATTCCCTTTCTCATATTATATCTCATCTTTATTTTTCTTCTGCATATTTCTATATATATATATATATATATAGTAATCCAGGTAGGGTAAAAATCCACAGGGTAGAAATCCAAAGGGAATCAAACCGGGTTTATAAAAGAGTGCTCAATAAAAATATAGAGCTGTATTGTGAATGCTTTTATTCAAACATGTACAAGGTCTGCTACACTGGCATGTCGATGTTATCGATCTACAGCTCTCAAGAGCTGAGGTCTCATCAGGCAGAAAATTGTTTTTTGATTCAACTGGTTGCTGAATTCCAGTTGTACATGTTTGAATAAAAGCATTCACTATATATATATATATATATATATATATATATTTTTTTTTACTTTATTTTATGTCAATAAATATTTCTATTTAAATTATACCTTGGTTGTTTCGTGTTGTTACTTGCCCGTTTGTTTTGTTTTCTCTTTCTATACACGATGTTTTGAACTGGGGAATCTCCCTGTTCTGTTATTGAGATTAGAACCCAGGGACCTACGAGCCGATTCCAAATGTTTATTTTACAGAGTTGGTCTGAGAGTAGTGATAACTAAGAAGGTGACTCCACACTCCTCACAGCTCCAAAATTTGGGCCTCACCACTAGATCTAGTTTCATGTCATATCCAGGACATTTGGAGATAGAGATATTGATTAGTTGATAGGGTTGAGAAATAGGGTAGGCAGAAAAAAAAGAAGAGCTGGAAAAAATGGATTTCGGTGTGGTAAGGTAGGGTAGAGTGGGAACACTTTGTCCAAGGCACTTTGGTGCCATGCACAGGATAAATTCTATTTAACCCATAGATGGGACACTATCATGCGGAGTCAGAGTGAACCTGGAAGTAATTGTAACTTTTGTCTCCAAAACTCCCAAATTAGGGCCTCACGATTGGATCTATTTTAAGCTCATAGAGAAAAGTGTGTTGCATAAATTCAAAATGAAGAAAACTAAACTTCATAATTATGTTCAGCATCTCAACGTAAATGAAAAGAGAGAGGAGGGAAAACAGCCACACTTGATAGGATTCATAAGAAATTCTTTATTTCTTTATTATTTTAATCGGTACTCATTGAGTTAGGATGGGAAAGTTTGTGAATATTTCACAAACCGAGCCCATTCAGTCCTTCTTGTAATACTCCTCATCAATGATTCTAATGAAAAAGAAACGAATTCAGCAAGCTCATAATGCTGTAGGAAGGCTTACATATAAAAAACAACAATAAAATACATATAATTCATGTAAAAATATTACATACAAAAACAATAATGAAATATGTATATCATTTCTTTCTTCTTAATTACTTGGAGTGTTATATTAGGAAAAAATTATTTCTACTTAATTTCATAGTGATTTTGTGAGTAAAAAATATGGTGCCATGTTAATTGATGAAAAGAAGTCTCTATACCTTGTTTAAGGTGAACAAAAAAAATTGTACAGATAACTCAGATCTCTTGCTTTATGGACAATATATGTTTGCTTATTTACTTTATCATGTCTCCTCGATGTGTCAGCCTTAATGATAATACTAGAGGTGGGACGTAATGGGTGAAAATTTCAGATTCATGCAAGTAGTATTTTTTTTGTGCTCATTCATACATAACACTAAACAATCAAACATTTTGAAAATTTTGTAAAATTCAGAAGGTGCAGGCCAAAAATAGCTGTTAGGGTTTCATGCGACATTGCAGGTCCTAAAACATCCTCAAAAGCTATGAATGGATATAGATGGTTAAATCTGATATAGTACTTTAATTTAGGACCATTTTCAGGCTGTGAAGGGGCTTTCATGAATGTAAAATAGCCAAAAACTAGTGAAAAATAGCCCAAATTAGCCAAAATCCCTTTGGCCTGCACCTTCTGAATTTTGCAAAATTTTCCAAATATTTGATTGTTTAGTGTTATTTATGTATAAATGAACACAAAAAAATACTACTCGCATGAATCTGAAATTTTCACCCATTACGTCCCACCCCTAATAATACAGTGAAATTGTAATTTAAGTAAACAATGGTGATGGACAGACACTTTTTGTATAATACGAACTGTACCTACCCGGCGTTGCCCGGGTGGGTGTTTTTTTTTTTTGTTTTTTTTTTACTTTCATTTTGTTACACTATCTATTTCTTTGTTAATTACATATCTCTCTACGCATGAGTGCATGCCTAGTTAAAGCGAATGCATCTCTATGTGAGGCTTTGTTGGTCTGTCACGCTTGAGTGTGCAATCCAAGTTTCATTGCTAAATGTGTAGATTGAATGGAGAGGTTTTCTGATGAGCCTAATTATTTTTATAAAAATGCGCAACCCGTTGGTATGCCTTTCACACACAAGTTTTAAATAGCATTTCATCATAGTATTCACGTTGATTTGTCACAATTAAATTTGAAATGGCATTTTCATCAGTCTGTAACGCTTGAGTTATAAGTTAAATTTCTTTGGTCTGTCATGCTTGATGATAATAGAATTTAAACAAATAAAAAATAATTATAAAATTAAATAATAATAGTAATGTTGGTCATTCCAGGCTCCTTAGATACCCAAGTCTCACATGCATAGAGCAAGCATGACAAAACTCATCTTTCATTTCAATCTTAATTGAAATACTAAGTCGACTTCAAAGACACAGGTCCAACTTTCCAAATGCGTATCACACACACACACACACACACACACACTTTACTTATATAAGAGAGATAACAAACGTCCTTGAAAAATAAAATTGTTGAATTAAATTCTATTACAACAGCAAAATCATATAAAGTAATAAATATACAATTTTAACCTCATTACAGTCAGAGCGGAAATTAATAATAACCCAATTAAAAAAAAAAAATTTTAATTCCAAGAAGGAAAAAAAATCGTTCATTTGTCTTTGATTCAATCCAACATCCAAATCCACATACTCTTAAGATAATCAAATGAATCTAGAATTTTCATTCATTAAAAAGAAAGAACAAAAGATTAACAGAAGAAAAAAAAAATGTCAATTCTAGTGGAAAGTTGTGACATGGGATTTCTTTTGGTTTGTACTGAATGTTAACAGGTTTATCAGGTGGAATAAATGTTTCTTTTTCTACTTCAGTTTATTTCCACTAAATAAACAATTTAAAGTTAGAATTATGCCAAGCATCATGCAAACAAGGAGAGTAGAAAGGTGACCTTGGGTTTACTTTCGGCAGCCTCGTAACTCTCGCTTCCCTTATTTTGTCCTTTTGTCCTCATCAGCGATGTTTCTGACAAAGGGGGAATAATTGCTATTTTCTGGGTCGGAATCTATCCATCTAACACTTATTGTTGACTAGTTTTTGACATTGAAGTATTTTTTTAGCTCCTTACATCAAGTGGCTTCATGCCTTGTCTGGAGCGATTTCCATAAAAAAATTTTCATTAAAGAAATTACAATTTCCTTTCTATTTTCTTCGACAATCATTCAAACGAATACTTTTGTTCTACTGACGTCGTCATATTCCAAAAGCTTTCCACTTGATTGTGTATTCAAGAGTTAGACATCAGATACAAAATTGTTACAATCTACCATTGCGGACAGCATTCTACCAAGCAAATTTTCCTCTCAGTAAATATTTGCCTTATACAATATTAAATGATCTTTGGAACTTGTTGACACTGGATTGTATAAAGTAGGGGTCTCCTACAAGATGGTAAATACTTAGGGTTTGAAAAAAACAAAAACAAGATCAAATATTGACAGACTGAAAGTATTAGAATAGTAATTCTGAATTATGGTGAATAGGGTGTATGGAGATTCCTTGATATAAAATAAAGACTTTAAACTAATTGCGGATTATTACATTTCTGTTCGTCACATACAATTTTAATTTATTTTATTTTCCAAAGAATAATACATCACAAATTGCGAGATTTTAGAAACTAATATTATTGTAGTTAATGTTATCAGAGCTGCTATCATTGATATGGTTGATTCATTCACAAATTAATTTTTACCACACGTACACATGAAAATGACAGCCATTTAAATAACAGGAATGGCTATTCAAATAATACCAACCATTTTATAAAATTTCATTGTAATAAATGTCAGGTTTCAAATCAATCGTTTATTTTATATTCGGTTATAAAACTAAAAAATAACACAGCGCGTGCATGGTCCCTCTCTGTATGTGACAAGTGTAAATAAATTAGGGCAATTTGGGGCATTTTTGACCCCCCTTTGACCCCCTGGGGGCGCGAACCAGATTTTTTCCAAGGTCAACAATACTTATTTTCTATTAGAAACAATTGCCTCCACATTTTGCCCAAGTTTCAGAGAAATTGAATGGATGGATGAAAAGTTATGGGGCAAAAAATGTCATTTTTTGCCATTTCGGGGCCTTTTGAGGGGGGGGGGGCTAACCAGATTTTTTTTTTTAAATCAGAGAATGTCACTTTCTAACCTGACAAAAGTTAAAACTTCATGCAAAATTTCAGAGAAATTCAATGGATGGTTGCGGAGAAAAATCCGGACGGACGGACGGACATGCCTCAAAACATAAGTTCCCCGATTTTATAAATCGGGGGACCAAAAAATATATACATCGAATATTCATTGAAATCATATTTAAAACAATAATTTAATTACAAAATTACAACCACCAAAATGCATTTCTGTTTATTCAAAAGCATGTCAACATTTTTAAGGTGTTGTTAATGGTTTAAAAAATAAATTACTTTGTGATTCTTCAAAGTTTTAACGGAAGGCAGGCATTACATTAATGCTCACTGTGTACCCAGCAGAAACATAACATTAACAGACATCTGTTCACAACCCGCCACTACAATTTCACTCTAAGTTTCTTACCTTTAACGAAAATGTAATGTACTATGAGGTTCAGGAGTGGGAGCAGAAGTTTCTTGATTCTTCAATCTTCCCTGGCAACGTTGATATACGACACCTTATTATCTATAAACAATTCATTGCCAGGGGGGGGGGGGGTCGAAAGTGATCTTGAAGTCTTTCAATTGGCAGATAGTAAGTCATTTCTGGCTATCATTAGAGTTTATAAACAAAAGTTAAAAGTTTTAATCATCATGGCACATTTGCAGTTTTAAATCAAATGAAAAAAATGTGTTTCTCGAAGGAGCCACTATTCTAGGAAGTAACAAGAAAACGAGTCTTAATTTAATCTTTCCTTATTACTTGGCCCTCGTTTGCAAATCAGTAATGGTGGCATCTGGCTATTAAATGTCTTCCTATGGAGGTGCAGAGTTGATTCTCGTTAAAAGCTATATTTTCTTCAGTAGATTTTGAATGATTTAAGTCATACCGTATTTCATCGTTAAACAAAAAATAACAAAGCTGTCTATTCAAATAATATTATCCCGGTTATCGCTTCATTGTAATAAGTCTGAGATTTAAATCCATTATAAGCTTGACAAAATTTGATTTTTTTTTACAATATGGCACAAAGGACATCCGGCCTATAAATATTTTGCTTCAATAAAATGTTTTCCAAAAAATATGATGCTATATAAGGTTTCTACTTCAAAATGTTGCGTAATAAGTTAAGAGTTATATATAAAGTAAGTGTAAATATTTTACTCAAAATGTTGCGTAATAAGTTAAGAGTTATATATAAAGTAAGTGTAAATATTTTACTCAAAATGTTGCGTAATAAGTTAAGAGTTATATATAAAGTAAGTGTAAATATTTTACTCAAAATGTTGCGTAATAAGTTAAGAGTTATATATAAAGTAAGTGTAAATATTTTACTCAAAATGTTGCGTAATAAGTTAAGAGTTATATATAAAGTAAGTGTAAATATTTTACTCAAAATGTTGCGTAATAAGTTAAGAGTTATATATAAAGTAAGTGTAAATATTTTACTCAAAATGTTGCGTAATAAGTTAAGAGTTATATATAAAGTAAGTGTAAATATTTTACTCAAAATGTTGCGTAATAAGTTAAGAGTTATATATAAAGTAAGTTTAAATATTTTACTCAAAATTTGCCTTTGATTCTACAAGACAGAATTTCATTTAGCTAAAAACGGGTTTAGCTTGAGAAATTGGAAAAAATTAACCGAAGAACTTTAATGGCTTATATTGTTGTGGATATTTACTTGTGGAAAATTGTCACCTGGGCAATGTCAGGCATTTCTACCTCGTTATTTTACATAGTTGTATTTTTCGTCATCTACACCGACAAATATTAAAAATAAAATACAAAATAAAAAAATAAAAAAACAGATTTAGAAAGTAGAAAAGTATTTAAAAAATAAAAATAAAAAAGATTTAGAAAGTAGAAAAGTATTTAAAAATTGAAAAAAATTTTTTTTAAAAAAACAGATTTAGAAAGTATTTAAAAATTAAAAATAAAAAAGATTTAGAAAGTAAAAAAATATTTAAAAATTAAAAATAAAATAAACAGATTTAGAAAGTAGAAAAAGTATTTAAAAATTAAAAATAAAATAACAGATTTAGAAAGTAGAAAAAGTATTTAAAAATTTAAAATAAAATAAAATAAAAATACAGATTTAGAAAGTAGAAAAAGTATTTAAAAATAAAAATAAAAAAGATTTAGAAAGTAGAAAAATTATTTAAAAAATAAAAATAAAAAAAATAAAAAAGATTTAGAAAGTAGAAAAAGTATTTAAAAATAATAAGAAATAAAATAAAAAAACAGATTTAGAAAGTAGAAAAAGTATTTAAAAAATAAAAATAAAAAAAAAGATTTAGAAAGTAGAAAAAGTATTTAAAAATAAAAAAAATAAAAAAAAGATTTAGAAAGTAGAAAAAGTATTTAAAAATAAAAATAAAAAAAAATTAAAAAAAGATTTAGAAAGTAGAAAAAGTATTTAAAAATAAAACTAGATTGCTATTTTAAGTAATAGAGCATCTTTCTCTTTTTTAACATTTTTGTTTTAGATTAAGCCAGTCTGGCTCTTTACCTAAAATCCATCATTGATTCCACATGCCATTAAATTTACTATTGGAATTAACTGAGGAATTTTAGTGGCATCTTAATGAAAAATGTTCGGTAGCTCTGGTACATGTTGGGATATAAGTAAACTGTTAAAAGTTAAAAATAGATTTGAGAAATATACTTAGACGTTTTGGAGTTGACAGAGTTGATGCCTTATTGAAAAAAAATGGAACCAAATTATCTAATATTTGGAATCAAAAAAGAGTTTCAGGCCGGCACTTTATATGAGCAGGTGTTTATGTCTGCTAAATCCTTTTGAGCTTTTAGAGCTAGGAATGTGAAATTTTATAGGAATGGTCCCCTACTTATACAGATAGTCATAGGTTAAGGGGTTAACAGCTCTTCACTATTCAAACTCCATAACATTTGGTTTTCATTCAAAGCAGACCTATATTAATACTTGTCAATCTTGTGTAAGAGAAGAAGACAATCAACTAAATCTCATTCATTCACTGTGGAGGTCCCCAGATGCCAGAGAGCCTTCTACTCAAATAGCTTCTTTCCTTGTGCTGCTGGCCTCTGGAACTCCCTCCCTGCCCCCTGTTTCCCTGACATGTAGAAATTTAAAACTAATGTAAACAGACATCTCGCTGCGCAGATCCCAATTTAGGTTGACCTCCCCCCCAACCGTCTCCCCTTTTCTTTTTTCTCAGTAGCCCCTTACGTCTACAGTGGCGGCATGCCTTGTTTGGGTTGAACTATGTTAAAAAAAAAAAAATATCTGAATGAATAGAAGTATTAAAGGTTTGCATCAGGAGGGCGCATATATTTGCTAGTACAAAGCCACCATTTTCCGGGGACACAGACATAAAAAAAAAGCTGAAGGGAATCCGGTAAATGAAACCATGTTCTGATCTTCAGTAAATACATATATAAATAAATAAATATTAAGCTCTTATTCTTGATTTTTCTTAATAATTGAGAACTCTGCTGAGGTTCTCTTCCACTAACCTTACATATATATATATATATATATATATATATATATATATATATATATTCTTTGTTTGCTTTCACCCAAAAATGAACTACTGTATAGTGTCGGTTTTTTCAAGATACTTTAATCCAAGAACTTTTTACTCTTTGAGAATTTTTTTCTGATCTTGTAGTGTTGCAGAGACGATATTGACATAAAAATGTTGTTTGGCACAAGACAAATGAAACGGACCGTAAAAAATATATCTCACAGAAATGTTATGCTTTTTGGAAATGTGAAAAAATAAAAAATAAAACAAAACCATGGTTATTGGAATATAATATGAACTGACATATATATATATATATATATATATATAATTATTTTTATTGGTGATTGCAGCGTTCATTGTTTTTTTGCTCACTACTATTTTGATCATTCCACTTCCTAAGTGATTAAGATTCAGAAAATTGCATTATTAGACGCCCTTAACTCTACAGGACATATTTTTTGTTAATATATATATTTTTATTTATTTTATACGTACATGAAAGTAATCCATGGACACATGTTTCTGGCTCACAGCTGTCATCAGCATGGCTAACTTAGCCAAGGATCGAACCTTCGATATTGATGTCTAGGAAGTGGAACAATCAAAATAGTAGTGAGCAAAGAAACAACGAACACTGGAATCACCAATAAAAATAATTACATAAAAATACATTAAATATTTAGGTGATAAAAATCGTACATATTTCTAGACAGGGTGTCTTGGTGCGATGGTAAAATGCTGGACTATAGACATCAGTATCGAAGGTTCTATCCTTGTCTAAGTTAGCCATGCTGATGACGGCTGTAAGACAGAAATACATGTCCATGGATTACTCTTATGTACGCATAAAAAATTTTTGAATCTCTCTCATATATATATATATATATATATATATATATATATATATATATATATATATAGCAGGTGTTTAGATATATATTAGAATTGACTTTCTGTAATGAGATTTTTTTAAATTCCTTTAACTTTGAAATTATTTTATTGCATTATTATAAAAAAATAAGTAAAATAAATCTGTTTCTGGTAGTATTGATAATTTTAAATCAAGATTATCTCCTTAGCATTAACAAATGCATTAAAATAAATCCTTATCTCATCTAATTTCATACATCAATAAGTAGATGCCTAAGTAAATATGTGCATCACATATATATATATAATATATAAAGAAAAGTCAGTTATATTATCGACATGAAGCCTACATAACATTGGATCTGATCAATCAGTATTTGTATTATGCCTTGCCACTGAATTCAAGAAATTTTCAATCTGTTATTTACATCAGAAATAGCAATCGATTTCATATTCTATCCGACCTGATAATTATTTTAAGAGAAACTTCATGATAAACACTTTCTTAACATTTCAAACTGCATCATAATTCACTGGATAGGTTTTCACTTTCATCTCATTAGTATTACTCAACATCCTATTCTCCTTTTATGTTACCTTAAGTTTCTACATCAGGTTTAGTAGATTAAAAACAATATTTATTAACATGAAAATGGTGCTTCATACATTCACTGATTAACACTGGCTTATCTAGACTCACATGGATCGATACGTTGATTTTCGATTCTAATATTGATAAGAAATCAGATTTCTTCTCTCATTCAGTTTTTTGGGTGTGTGTGCAACTAATTAGTTATTTTACTGTTTTGCTCTTTAAATAACCAAATACTAACCAAAGTTAAATACTAACCAAAGTTAAATACTAACCAAAGTTAAATACTAACCAAAGTATTACATTGATCACACGTTTCTTCTGTTAACGTCTTGATATATTCACACGATGACAGAATTACAGAATTTTCTTCAAACTTTGGACGAATATAACACAAAATGAGTTTAACAATTATAACCGATATTATTACATATATCGTCTTAAGCTGCTATGCATATCATTATATGAGGATTTCGGAATGGTCCGGTAAACAAGGAGTAGGTACATTTTATTCAGCAGTTTCTTTCTTACAAGATAACAAGATACTTTGGAAAAATGACGTTCAGTTACACTGATTTTTGCTCCACCTAAAAACAAAACACTATTACCCCCATCATCATCATATTTAGTTTAACGTCCGTTTTACATGCTGGCATGCGTTGGACAACTTTAAGAAATTGACTTCCTAACTAACCTATCTCTGCCCAGGTCTTTATTTATCCATCAGGTTCATTTTTATCACTTTCTCCCATGTTTATGAACTGGACCTGCTACCTCAACTGTTCTACATCTACTAACCCAAGAACTCTCATCAATTCGTCTAATGTGGCCATACCAGCAAAGTCTACACTTCTGCACACATCTCTCTATCATGTCTAGATATAATCTACCTCTGATGTCATCAGAACTAAGCTGTCTTTAAAACTCACATTACACATCCATCATATCATTCTCATATCATTGCTCTCCATGTAACGCATATCCTCAACCTCACTGAACAGGTTTCACTTCCATACATCATCACGCTGCGTACACATGCCTGATAGATTTTTCCCTTGGTCAACAGTGGTAACGCTCTGCTGGTTAGTAATGACAGAAGTTCTTTAAACTTACTCCATCAACTAATTCTTGCAATCTAACTAGCACCTACTCCACCCTGTACTCCAATGGTATCACCAAGGTAAAAAAACTTTGACAACTTTCACTGCACTTCTTCTGTACCCAATACATACAGGTAACACAAAAAGTCGAATTGGACGCGACTTCCTTTCCACAAACTGTGCAGGGAAACTTTCGTCTTTTTGAGGAGCTTTCCAACATTACCATCACTGATCATTATTTTGGTCTTGTAAACATTCACTTTCAGATCATTACTTTCCATAGAATTCCTTCAAGTCTTTAACTTAACGAGTAGGTCATCTATTATTTCACAGGCAAGTACTAAATCATCAGCATACATCATCTCTTCCGGACAACCCTTACGAAACTCTATGAACAATGCTTCTAAGACACAAATAAAAAGCAACGGATCAGTACAGAACACTGAAACATTGCTGGACAGAGGAATGGCAGGCAGCAGATAAATCAAGGTTGCATAGATTTGTGGAGGACCCGGATAACCTACCAGGCATGGACCTCCCTCTCCGCACGTGGACAATGCTCAACCGCCTCAGGACAGGTGTCGGCCGTTTCGCCGCGACCATGAAAGGATGGGGACTCACGGACTCGGCTGTCTGCGACTGTGGTAACTCTGAACAGACAGTAGACCACATCATAGAGTCATGCCTTAAATATCGACCACCCAACGGCGAAGCCGGCATAGCTGTGATAGACAACAAAACATTAGCATGGCTTTTCTCAACCGAGCTGGTGATCTAACAGTGAGATGCTGTGAAGCAAACGAAAGAAGAAGAAGAAGAACCCTGATGTACAACTACTTAACAACAATGCTGTCACTAAATGTGCTGTTCATTTTAACACGATTAAAAAAAAAAAAGAAACATTACAAAATTTGATAGATTTTGTGCTTGGATGTGTGTATGTGGAAGAGTGAACAAAACAAACCATTATCAACATCTTTTGTTAAACTTATGTGTTTACCAAATGAGCCGCAGATGGTGACCGAAATATTTTTTTAATAAAGTTTTAAGAGTTACATTTAAATATTTCAGTATCGTTTGGTCATTAAATTGAATTATAATTTACCCAAATTTTAATAACCCTATGACTGATTGTTACGGTAATGTTCTAATTTCGATAAAATCATTGGATATAAATAAATTAAAAAACTATCGATCTTTTAATACAATAATTTTTCATAGTTATTTTCAAAACAAACATTACAATTTAATTCCTATTTCAGTCACCTAAATTAGGAGAGAAATCGATTTTGACTTGTTTTATTAATGAATAACTTTGTTCTTTTATTCAATCTCAATGCATGGCTGTGTGTGAGGGAGGGGGGGGGGCAAAACAAACCATCATCATCGTCACATCAGCTGTAAATGGTGAAATTACAATTTAAAAACTTTTCATTATTGAATTCTTTTTAAGAAATAGGATTTTAAGAAACCATTTTAAATATTACAATATCGTTTGATCAAGTTGGTAATTTTTTTTTAGAAAATTTAAAAGATGAAAATAAAAACACTATCTATAGCTAGACAAATTGTATCCGTTTTTCACTTTCACTGTATCATAAGGATTGTTTATAGCCAAATTAAATTTTAGACTAATATGCTCCCTGTAATGACAAATTTTAAATCTAAGCACTGAACCCTAACTTTAGGACCAATCAAGAGTAAGACAGTTACATGTGACTTTCTTGTTTCCCAATCTGAAATTCATCTCGATCAGACTTGAGGATATGGGAAGCTAACAAAAAATAAAGTTTCACTTAAAAAAAAAAAATTTTAATTTAAAAAAAAATAAAATAAAAAATTGAAAAGTGTATAACTGAATGGAAAGAGTTTTTTTGTTTTTTTTTTTAAAGTTTTTTTTTACACATCACCTCCATTAGCTGCTCCCTTGTCTATGGAATTAACATTTTACCTGACAACGTTCCAATGTGGCTGAGAAACTTTTCAACTTATAAAAATTAATGGTGCAAATCCTTGTATACATTCATTTTTCACAATTGATTTCTGTGATCAAAATAATTCATAGGTTTTGACCAAATTTTGGTAATTTTAATTGAATGTCATCTGAACGGCCAGATAGAAATTTTATTTTGAAATACTTTGTAACTATTTCTTTATTATTCAATCCATATTCATTTGAAATCACTTATTTCCGCATTGGAATGTAAATTCATTATACATTATTCAGTTCATAACTCGGCAACTTTCCTTATCTCAAGAATGGCTTACTATATGTTATATAGAATTTCTATCTTAGACAAAATATACGCTTTTAAAATATAAACATCTAAATGAAGGGGGAAGCGAACGTATACGACACATTCCCAGCTCAACATTTAAACTTTTTATTTTTGTTGAGACGATTTTATGTTTAACTTAAATGGCAAACTGTGCCCCACTCCTTTACGAAAACTTGAACAAATAATTATTTTTTTTAATGATACAATCTGAAAATTTGGTGCTTAAGAGATAGTATTCCCAAGAATTTATTTATAATTGGGGGAAAGTATGTGAGAAATGCACCCTACACCTTCCACTTTTTGGGGGCTTAAAATAGTGGCATTTAAAATAGTGGCATTTAAAATAGTGGCATTTTAAATAGTGGCATTTTAAATAGTGGCATTTTAAATAGTGGCATTTTAAATAGTGGCATTTTAAATAGTGGCATTTTAAATAGTGGCATTTTAAATAGTGGCAGGTAAAATGTTAATTCAGTGGTTAATATTGTTTAGGTTAAACGTCATAAAGTGAATATTTTAGTTAAATATTCTGCTAATTCTGAATCCATCTACAAGCATAAATGAAAAAAAGACAGAAAATCCATCATTTTCTGACTCCCCTTCCGGCCTAATAGCTATTAAGGAAAAATTAAAGCACTCTTATGTCCATGGAACACTAGAGACTTGCCATTATTTCATAAACAATCACAAAATAATAATGTCTGCCTTTTGGATTCTTAGTCATGTAGGTATTAAGGGAACTCAAAGTCAAAAGCACTGGCAAAAAGATGACAATTGCAAACAGACTTCCATATACAGACTATGAAAATAAGATTGTACTATACATTAAAAGAAAATGACAAACAATGCCATTTTTATATAAACTTTCAGACATCAAAAGATTAATTTTATTTAGAAAGAAAATAAAAGCAATGTTTATGAAAACACTTCAGAGAATAACCTTTCGAATAGAAAGAAAATTGAGCAGTTCTAACCTTTTTCAAATAATGATTAGCCTTTGTGAATATTTTGACTTAAATCGGTTTTCATGATTGTAAAAGGAAAATGACAAAAGATGGATTTGAATGAAGAGTTTCTGACAAACTTTCATAGATCTTTGGTAGGATGCACTTATCTCATTGCACTAAGGGTCACGGTCAATCTTTAAAGCAGAGTGGTCAGACACGTAAAGGAGTGTCAAAGAGAATTGGGCTTACAATTTAGAGTCATGGCAAGAGGAAGGCGGAGATGGGGGGGGGGGGCATTACATTAACTCAGGCATTTGTGGGAAGGCTTAATATTTAATTGTCATAGCAACTGTCAGCTTCAATAATATGTTTGTTATATTGTTATGCTGCCTGCGTCTACATTCTATTAATATTTATGACTGTGTAAGAAGACATTTATGATGTCTTAGCTATTCTCATATTTTATACACATATCAAGAAGAAAAAGAAATATATTGCTCAAAATTTCGGGGGGGGGGGGGGGGGACATAACAGTATTCAAGTTGGCAACCCTGATTCAAAATTAACTGATTAAATTTGGCTAAGAGCAAGTGTAAAAAAAATGTCCAATTCAAGTTATTATCCAGGAGTGGGGGAATTGGCTAGAAAAAAATTGACTTCTGGCTGTTAAAAAAGAAAAAAAAATTTGACTCCTAACTACTCAGAGGTGAAGAGTTGGCTGAAAAATAAATCTGTGTTCAGTTTTAAAATTTGCTGACTCAAACTCCTCATTTTTATTTCCTCTCTCAGAATTCATGTTTGATTCAGGAACATTTCTTATGAGGTTTTGCTTCATAACTTAAAAGTTGAAATGGACAGAAGTTAAAAAAAATAAAAAATTTAAAAAATTTTTTAAATGAAGACATTAATCAAGTGTGTTGATAAAATAATTAATGTCTCTTCTGTTTTCTTAACATTTAATTCAAATTTAAATTAAAAACTCCGGTTATGGATAAAATAGTATCTTGTGTTCAATAATGAATAATTTAGAATAGGTATTGTGTTTAAATAATCAAAAAAAAAAAAAAAAGGATCAATATGCCGTAAACTAAAATAAATTTTACTTAGAATTGCATTACTTCCAACACCCCCTTTTTATATCTTTTTTTTTGTCTTCCTTTTCTCTTTGAAAAAAAAAAGCTTCCTCTTCTTTCTTGTTTTTGAATCAAATTAAAACTTTTGTCCTTTCTTTATTTTATAAAAAGAGAAAAAAAAAATTCCTTTCGTCCAAATTAACACCATTCTCCGCTCGGTGTACAGTCAGCTTTTTTTTTTTTTTTCCTCTTTTACATCCATCCTTTCTTTGTCTGCGATCATTTGTCGTATTTCTCCTTTCAAAATAAAGAGATCAGACTATTCTGACATCAAAACCTTTGAAAGAAATAAAAAGTTCTAGTCTCTTCTTGCAGCTTAATCCACCATTCTTTACTCTCAACATCGGATTCCGATTAATCCATTATTATTCCGATATCCTTGATTTCCATTTCCAACTGTCAAACACATTACAACATTTCTGTCACATCCTCTTAACAAATCAACCAATCATTTCTTCTCCTTTCCAATACACAAAGGTCATTCCAAAAGTACTGCTTTCCATTTTATGTTGGTCGACAGCATCAGATGGAGATGTCAAAAATATGGCAGAAAATGTTGAACCTTCCAACCAATAACCCATAATATGTTATCTTGTTGAAGACAACAGCTGAGTGGCAGTCAGACAAAATGGAATCCAACATGTAACGCATGCGGCTCGGCAATGAAGGTCACAAATGTATCGCAGTAAACCTTTTACTTAAACTCATTTATAGACTTATTTAAAAGAAAAAATAAATCTGCTAAAAGTAGTACCTTCTTTTTTGGGGGGAGGGGGGGGAGGGGAGTAGTATCTTCTGTTGTTCCTCCTCTTTTTATGGGAAAGATATTCCCAGGTTATTCCTGCTCTATTTTGAAGGGGGTATTGTAGCATATGTTCTATTGTAATGGTACGATCCTACCAGGCATTATCTCCTCCTTTAAGGGTCAGTGTATGTAGTTCGTTCATCATGACATCCTCTCAACCTAGCAAAAATATGACCAGAGGGAGCATATGAGCATATATTTGCTAGTACATATATATATATATATATATAAAATATGTATGTATGTATGGGTGTGTGTGTGTGTGAGTGAAAAAGAGACAAATGGAAAACAGGTTAAAATGCAGGAGAAAAACAAAAACAAGAGATTTGACCGGTTTCGTTTGTATTAACGAACGTCTTCAGAAAAAGTAATTCGAACGAAACCGATCAAATCTCTTGTTTTTGTTTTTCTCCTGCATTCTAACCTGTTTTCCGTTTGTCTCTTTTTTCAAACATTTTGTCTACCACGGCATTTCATTTTAATGACTTATCGTGTATCTTACCCCATATATATATATATATATATATATATATAAATAAAAAGAGTCAATAAATTTTCTTTCGGGGATTTCAATTCCAGTAATACAAGAATGGTCTCTACCTAACCCTGCATCCCTGATGGTGAGTCTAACATCAATCAAGAAAAACATCAACTCATAACATTAACTTAATACAACCAGATGAATGCAGAATGAGTGACAGGTTGGTTTCAATGTTGTTAGAAAGGATGAACTAGTGATGGGTGGGGTGGGGGGTATTAAAAATTGTGTATCATTTCCCATCCTAGAACAGAAATTTATGCATGAATAAAGCAAGTGATATGAAATAGTTCTAGAACTGAATAGAGTAAGGACTTTTGTTAATAACCCTAGTAAACCAGGTTGATCCTTCCAAAAGAGAGTAGAGAAACATTAGATTATCTCATGTTTTGAAATTCCTCAAATATTTCAATAGCAACTTGTGTGTGTGTGTTATCAGAAAAACAACAAAAATATTTTAAATGGTGTACGGTTTAAATGTACTTCCTCTTTCTTTCTCATTTCTTTCTTCTCTTTCTTTTTTCATGGTGTTTCTTTCTCTTCTTCTTTCTTTCTCTTTTCTTCTCTTTCTTTTTTTCTTCCTCTTTCTTTCTTTGATTTGTATGTTTTGTACATGCAACTCTTCCATTACCCACCCAGCTCTTTGATCTTTCTGCTGGACGGATTTTTTTTACCTAGATGGTAACTGTGATAACAAGACTGACCCCCCCCCCCTCCTTTTCTACTAAACTGTGTTCAGTCTCTTTCCCTCTCTTTGTAGCATTGTTCGTTTCTTCTCTCTTGCTTTCTGTCTGGGTAAAAGATCTATGGGGCCTTTTACCAGGGGTGCTATAAGAGGACATTTTTTTAAATCTCATCCGGAAGTTACAATCCTGATGTGTCAACCCTAGTGGATGTTATAAACATCATATTCTTACAAAAATAAGCAAATGAAATGTTGAAAAAAGTTAGTTGAAAGTGCTTCAAGATACTTTACTTAAACATCTGTATTAGAAAAATAAAAACACCAAGTACAAAGATTAATCTAAAAAAAATAAAAATAAAAAAATAATAATGTACTTTAATTGTTCATGCAAAACGTGTTCTATTGATAAGAGGGTCATTATTTAGATAGCAATATTTGAATGTGGCAATTAGTTTATCTTTTATTAAAACAAAATATTTTTTAAATATATATCTCTTGACCTATGCAAAAAGAAAATTTCCTTGAAAAATATTTGTGTTACAATTCGTAGGGCTGTTGTTACATTTTTGTTTAATTACAATGTAGTTTCAAGTGTCAAACAAGAAAGCTAACTATTTAAAATTATTGAACCGCAATTCTTCTTTGTATTTAATACTAGCAGGAATACCCGGCTCAGGAGGGGTTCATAATAACGAGACGCACTTGGTATCTTTAGTGGAAGAAAAAAAAACCCTAAAAAATACAAGCAATAAAAAAAAAAAAATATTGCTATGGTAAAAACTGAAATGAGAGATTATACAAAACTTAACTCCACAAATGTGGAGTTTAGCTTAGAATGAGTGAGATTTGCTGAAATTGTAAGAAGCAATATAATTTTGTGGTTTAAATATAATTAAATTCATGTTTAAAAAAAACAAACTACAAGGACTCCTTTAAAAAGGGTGCAAGAATTAAAGTTACAAAATATTTCAGTGCACCCAAAAGTATACTGCGATGGTGAGATTACATGACTAAAGTTATGGGTTTTAAAAAATGTTAATTTTGTGGAGCTAAGACCCCATCATTACTCTTTGCTTGTTTAAATCTCATTAAAATCGAAGATCAACAGGGGGGTCCTTTGTGATCACTATTATTTAATGTATACAATCAATAAATCACAACTTTTATTAGATTTGTGGGAAAAACTAAATATTGTACTTTTAAATATTCGTGAAAAAGTGCAATTTTAGCCAATTTGCAGGAGCGAGATTTTTCAGTCGTCCTCCTTGGTGGATAAACCAGAGATTTCCTAAGATCACCAGAACTTGTTTCATGGAAATAACTTTGACTTCCAACTCTTGGTAGATTGTTAGCAAAATACTAACGAAGGAAATAAAAACTGCCATTTTGGACCAGTTTTCCCCTAAAAATCTGGCTCAGTCAGTTTTCTGTCGTCATGGTGATATAACTTGATCCAATTTTTTTTAGAAAATCAGAAGAATAACAGTCCTTCCTGATTAGAATCGTGGACCTAAAAATATTTTATAAGAAAAAACAAAGATAAATATCACCCACTTGGTGTAATCTGCCAAATTTCAAATCTGTACGTCTTATAAGCTAAAATAATTAGAGATGGACATACATCTTTCGGATATATTAGTATAGATAGATAATTGTTAACTAACTGTGCCAGAAAAAAAAAAGAAAAAGAAGTTTTGACTGTGATTCAATTTCCAACCGAATTTCGTGCAACCCACTTTCTCTGCCTTTCTCTCCAAAAGTTTTGACTGATTCAATTTCCAACCGAATTTCGTGCAACCCACTTTCTCTCTGCCTTTCTCTCCAAAAGTTTTGACTGATTCAATTTCCAACCGAATTTCGTGCAACCCACTTTCTCTCTGCCTTTCTCTCCAAAAGTTTTGATTGTGATTCAATTTCCAACCGAATTTCATGCAACCCACTTTCTCTCTCTGCCTTTCTCTCCAAAAGTTTTGACTGTAATTCAATTTCCAACCGAATTTCATGCAACCCACTTTCTCTCTCTGCCTTTCTCTCCAAAAGTTTTGACTGTAATTCAATTTCCAACCGAATTTCGTGCAACCCACTTTCTCTGCCTTTCTCTCTCCAATCCAAATCGCTTCTCCTCCTTCCCAGCTGTCCTCTTCATTTATATCACCTGATATCCACATATGCAAATCAGACCACTATAAACACCTGCACCTATGAAGAGAATCCCTTTTTAAATCTGCAGACACGACATGCGAAGCACCTCATTCTTTTTCCTGATGGCGAGTGTTCCTCTTTATTGTCACACTCCCCCCCTCACAATAATAATACATTTTTTATTTTTATTATCAAACGTTTTCTCCGCTAGCTGCAGAATACGCACTAATATGGCTGAGTGTCGTCCAAACCTTCCGATCTTGTGCCAAGGTGTTCGCTTGGTTTATGTTCATGTTCGTCCATTCACAATTGTTGTCTATCTTTTCTTTTGTTTACCTATCGACCGGCTTCCTTGTATTGTGCCTTCACTGCATATTTTGCAGAGTCCCACACTGTTGCCAAATAATCTCAAGACTTTACATTTGTTTTTGTTTTTTTTATACATATAACCAATGTTCTTTTAATTTTTCTTCCAATCACAAAGCAAGACTTGATTCTTTGATCAACAAAAATATTTTCAATTCAAATCTATTCAGTCGATATTCAAATACTCAGGAAACTTATCCAGCAGAGATTTTTCATCAAAGAAAAAAACTTAAAAACCACTTTCATTTAAACTACGTAAGTATATAGGAAAGAATGCCATGGGATTCAACTAAAGCTAATCCAAAAAAGGGAAAAAGGTTGTGTTTAGAGGGCATTGAGTCACTAAATATGACGGAGCTACCAAGTTCCCTGCATAAACAGGATGAATATATGAAAATGGAACGAGAGGAAAGATACAAAAATGGCGACCAGGCTGAAAACAGTAAATATTTCTTCAAACATTTATGAGCCAATAATAACCTAAAAAAGTCGGTTTTAAGCTAGAAGGTTCCTAAGTATACTTGACTAAGCCTCCAGCAGAAGGAATGAAATCTCCTTATTTGTTCTTCCGGTGCAGATTCCAAGGAGAATTCCATGTCTATTCCGCAAATATGGAAGTTCAAAAATTGTCCATAATCAGTTATTCTGAAGAAAAAAAAACGTAATATAGTAACTGGTTTCATGAAGAGGAGACTGACAATGAAAGTAAAAAATAAAAAGTGTATAAAATTGCGAACAAATATCGTGCGCACTCAATAGCAAAGACAACTATGATACATCTAGTAACCCGTATGTGATTATAACCCAACATATAAAGTTATCTTGTCGGATTTTCAAAGTCAGATAGAACTAGCATTTAAGCTGACAAATTAAACACTATAATAACGTACTTAAGTGCAATTTATTTAAAAAATTACTTGATCCAGCTCAGACAACTATTACAATCAGGAGAAAACCCCTATCTTATGTTCTTTCCCATGCCACAACTACGAGAAGAGGAAGGCGTACGCGGATGAAGAGAGGCTATGGTGTGCTTCTCTTTCTTTTACTCCTCTCTTGAAACGAGAGGAAGCAGATACAGAATGTAGATTTCCTATCTTTCCCCACTCGAATAAAAAGGTTCAGCCCCAAAACAGGATACCGTAAAACAATAAGAGAAAAATGCAAGTGACTATCTGAAAGATTATCCTAATTCCCGAGCCAAACCATGTGCGACACTTTAACGGATTTTAATAAGAAAGATTTTGAAGTGTTTGTCTTGAGAGAGAGAGAAAGAGAGGGTGAGAGAAGTAAAGAGAGAAAGAGAGAGCGAGAGATAGAAAAAGAGAGAGTGATAGAGAAAGAGAGAGTGATAGAGAAAGAGAGAGTGATAGAAAAAGAGAGAGTGATAGAGAAAGAGAGAGTGATAGAGAAAGAGAGAGTGATAGAGAAAGAGAGTGATAGAGAGAGAGAGAGAAAGAGAGAGAGCCCTCTATGAAAAATTTGGACCTGCTTATTAGCTAGAATTAAAGACGAATTCGTCCTTTTTCGTCTACTACCACGGACCTAATACTTGTACAAGTGGTATATCAACATTGACATCAAATTATTTCCAGGATAAGTAAAGGCACCCCTATTCATTTCTTCTCTCTCTCTCATATATATATATATATATATATATATAATAATCCAGGTAAAACATCCACAGGATAGTGATCCAAAGAATTTCAACCGGGTTTATAAAAAGTGCTCAATATCAAATAGAGCTTTTATATATGATTATTTTTATTTACATATCCATCTATCTATATATCTATATCTATATATATCTATCTATATCCATCCATCCATCTTTTTATTCATCTATCTTTTTTATTTCTCTCTTTTTACTTCATTTTATTACTATTCATATTTTTTTTTTTACATTATTTTTTTATTTTGATTCTTAACGGTCCCAACCACGTGACTTTCCAAATTTTAATTTCTTTTTTCTCCATTTCATTCTTTTTTCTCCATTTCATTCTTTCCAAATATGATCTAAGGTTAAGATCGGATTTTAACTCTGCCTGATGAGATCTCAGTTTATAATAGCTGTTGATCAATAACAGTGTTGCAGATTTTGCACATGTCTGTAAATAAAAATAATCATATATATATATATATATATATATATATATATATATATATATTGGCCAAAGGACTGTTTCTCATTCTGTGTTATACATACACTGCATCCCATCCTCTCACTTCAATAACATGTCTGTCTCCAATTCACCTCCTCACAGACCCTTTTTCTGAAATAAAACTTTCTTCGGTTTTATACATCTTTGTACTTCCTTCACTGTGCATCATGTTCCGTGTTTTTCTTACCAGTTCCCACCCAACAGACAACTCACCTGGTCAACAATACATTGTTGTTGCCTAGACTGATGAAGCCATTGTACGGACCAAAAATACAAAATACCTTAAGTCATGAACATATGTTGTGACACAAATTTTAATGAAACATTTTTAAATAATCACCTAAAATAAAAATCAGCAAGGGGGATGACTCATTTTAAATTGAAGAATATCATCGAAGTTGTCTAACTTGTTTAAAAATGTGCAAACAAAAATTGAAAACTAAAATGACGTCACTGCATCCCAGACAACGCCGAATAGATACAGCTAGTAGCTTATAAAAAGGCGGAAATAAGACAACCGCCTTGAATACTGGTCATTGAAACTGGGAGATTATTCTGGAAATAGAAGGGGTACAGGGCAGGATCAAAGATTATTGAAGGCATTGGTAATTTGAGTTATAGAGGAAAATAGGGTATCAACACTTTTAGAATGGAGAATTGAATCTTTTAAACAGTCATATAGACCAAGGACATTTTTTAACATTTCAACTTGATCGTTCACACCTAATAAACAGAATGCATTTCACGAGAGAGTAATTACCGTAACAAACTTACAAAACCTGCAATCCCCAAACAGTGACCAGTCGAAATATTGATCAGGCTGAACGTTGCTGAAAGTTGGTGATCTGACAAGAAGTGATGTTTAAACGTGACAGTCGCAAGCAACAACATTAATAAGCAGTCTCCGAATAAACGGTACACAAGATGTGAATTCAAACAAAATGTTGTTTCTAACAATAGAGTTAAATAATGTGCAACGCTATATTTAGCCGCCTTTTATCATCCAAAATGATGGTTCAAAAGACATGGAATCGGAATATTAGAAGTAGAAACCAAACAAAGGAAACTGACTAAACTAATAAAGGAGCTCAACTATAAAAATTAGGAACTTTAGGTTTAACTACTTTACAAATGAGATGCGACTTAATTGAGACGTTCAAAATAATGGGATTTATAAATATGAAACACTTTTACATATCTCTCCTCGCACTGGTAATTTAAGACAAATAAATTTAAAAGTTATGAGATACTAAAGCAATTGGATTTTTTTTTCTAAATTTTTGGAAACAAATTACCTAATCAAGTTTAAAATAGGATAGAAAATTTTAAGAACAAAATGGATGCATTCAAAAATAGTAAAAGAATGAACCTACAAAGGATTTTTTGATCTGATTCAAAGGATTTGCTGTTTATTCATATCATACATTCTATTAGATTTCAGGTATATTTCGTGAAAAGTTGAAATGCGATTGATTAAAATAAGAGCTGCTGAAAGAGGCATAATCAATAAAAGTCATTATGAGTGGATCTTTGCATTTTTGACCTCTTCTTATCTAATATATAAAGTAGAGACGTTTTTTCCTCTGTACCTTCTCGGAGTATAGGAAAATAACCACATGCATCACAGGCTACTAAACTCACCACTATACTACACTTATTCACTCGAGCGTGTTTTAGTAAATTTGTTATTATTTTTTTCTACCTAACACTAAATATTACATTTGGCCCGCCATCCACGTCTCTCCGAAAAACCAACTCCATATAGGTGGTAGCAAAAACTTTCCTCTCTAACAATTCTTTACTGTCACTCTACTCACCGACACCGGGAACTAATACACACAGTTTAATTTTCACAAAACACCGGTTCTTATTTATTATTAGCCTGGTATTAATTTAACACGCATGCCAATAATCAAGCTTTTGTAATCCGAAACAATGGCGCAATCGGTAAGAAAGTAGGTTTCATGATCGTCAGTTTTAGCGTTCGATCCCATTCTACTCTACCACGTTTTTTCTTTCTCTTTAAATTTAAAACATTCGCCAACACGGTAGACGGGGAAGAAAAAACAATAGGCCGTTGCTTCTTTTATTCGACGTAGTACTTTCTCCCGTGCAACGCCGGGCGACGGGTACCGCTAGTAGATTAATATTATGATCAAATTTCCTAGAAAATAAACACAATATGAAAAACAAAATAAACTGAAACGATCGCTCAACTGTCAGATATCCGTTAAGTTTAGGCAAATGACGCATGAAAATGTCAAGAAGATTGTAATGCCAATGGCCACTTTGAGGAAACGACAATTATACTTGAACAATTGTAAATTACAAGAAAAATCGACTTTGCGATTGAATTCTTAAAATTCAGCTAACTAGAAATTATGCCAAGGCCAAATACATTCAATAAGAATTCAAAATTATTCCGAAACTGAAAAATGTACATAGGTATCATGGTTCAATTCTACACAAATCTACACTTCGAATAATGGCAAGATGGAATCAACAAATCTATTTTGGTTTGGTTTTACTGTTTAATGACAAAACAATCTCTATTGAAAAACAATTCATTCTACATTATTCATTCAAGTAGGGATATTTGATATTTTTCAATGCCATATCTTTTCAAACGATACGATATGCATTTATCTTCAATACTAAAGAGGTATAAAATTATCGTACAAACCTTTTTAAAAATTACATTGATTTTGCATAGTTTAATATGTTGCCAAATGTTTTTTCTCTTTTTAGTTTTCTTTTTGTTTGTATTTATCTTCTGATTACTTAGCCTCTTGATCTCTCCTCCCTCTCTCCTAACCGGATTTTTTTATCTAAATGTGTCATTTCACCTTCAAATTTTTTTTCTCCCTTCTCTGCTTTCTATTTTTTATTGTTCTTCTTTCTTGTGTCCTTTGTTTATGTCTGGTTTTAAAAGGTTAGTGACTTGTCTGAATATTCGTATGGATATGTTTATATAAGGGCAAGCCGTGTGAATGAAATTGAGTACAATGAAAGTGTTTGGAATCTGTCGGATGACATGTAATGTATGTAGTTCATTTACCAGTAGTGTTATAGGACTTTTTTTTCCATAGTATTTTTTTTTAATATTCGTATCATATAGAAATGAAAATCCTGAAATTTGAAATTATTGTAACAACCATACATTAAAGACAAACTACCTCACTAGAGAATAATGGTAGTTCATAAATTTAACCCAAGATAAAAAATAAATTGTACACTAAAACTTTCACTCTGAGCAGCTTGTCAGTTCATCTTATAAAGTACATTCCTCCGTTACCCCTACATTTGTTCTCGATAGCTTTCTTAACAAAAGTTTCATAGAAAAATCTGTTTTGTTAGTAAGATAGCAGAGTTGTGGAATCAGAAGTTTGGGAAAGAGTCGGATTTTTTTTATTTATTTTTTTTAAAATTATTATTGTTAACCGTCTTAACTTAATTATCGGGGCAACACTGGGTAGATACAGCTAGTTTAAATATAAAAACAGTAAAAGTTCCTGATATCTCGACCATTTTATGGCTGTAATTCTGGGCCAGAGGTTGAAATAGGCCAAAAATTGATGTCTTTTAATTTTTTCCTTTTGATAAATTAAAAGTACAATAAATTTCTTGAAATGGGGATAAAAAAAAAAAAAAAAAAAAAAAAAAAAAAAAAAATCAAATCTATTATAATTTTGAGCCATTTTATGAGATTGGAAGTTGCAGAAATACATCTGTAGATGACAACCTTGGTCAGAGTCTGTTTTTACCAACCTCGGGAAAAACGCCCCCAAAATGCAAAAAAAATCCTTATATGCACACTCTTTGCTTTTTTTTTTTTTAGGTTTGTTAATACTGAAAAGTAACTGATCATCTCAAAAAAAATGGATAATAGATAAATATTTCCAGAAAAATTTAATGCTATTTTTTTCTTAGTAAAAAAATAAGCAAAAAATGTCTATTTTTGATGAAAATCAAGTGATTCTTTCTGCATAAAATGCAAAAATGTCTTCAAAAAGAGAGCTTAAACTGATCTTGAAGGACGGTTGTGATGGTGCAGGACAACAAGTTGTGTGGAAGTCGAAGAGCATGATTGATGCTAAAGAGAATATGTTTCATTGGGGCATCACACCATTCTGACTACTAAAAAGATACCAAGTTGGTTCAACAGTTTCTTTGTGGGAAAAATCACACTACGAACTCTTATAGAACATTGCATCCTCTTTTTCTTGTGAGAGAGAAAGAGACAGATGAGGATCTTCTCAATGTTGTCATCCCACAACTGATAAAAGTCGTACTGAGTTGGAAGCTGAGGGTCTGTGCACACAAGTTGGCAACAAGGCCTACAATGTACAAATTAGAATTCATGTAACCATGAAAGATTTGAAGTTCAAGTAGTACGTGTTAAGGTTAGGTGGTGCTGATTGTATTCTTTGTGTCAGCAGATTGGACAAATCCTGAATTCATTTCTGAGGGGTTCCAGATCAACAGATGTGCAGATCAACAGATGTCCAGATCAACAGATGTGCAGATCAACAGATGTGCAGATCAACAGATGTGCTGAGGACACTGAAGTTGTATGAAAATCTTGTTGATGCTGATGGTGTGGTTCCTGCTAAAAGTGGTGACTGAGACCAGGAAAGACGTTGCAGCAAAACCAATGTCTATGTCGAATCAGAAAAGTATCGCATTAACACATGGCTACATCAATGATACTACATGGTTTCTCAAAGTTGTGTATCATTGTCGCATTGATACCAACAATGGATCGAGAAGTCAGAGACATTGGGTGCTCCAATTCGCATCTTCAGAGAAAGAGTTCCTGACACAATTTATAAGAAGACTGGTCTCTATCTAGACAGATGCAACACTGCTGGTGGAAAAGGTGGAATGTCGACAAATGGCCCTCAGGGGAGATGTTTCTTCTCTGAAGAGGGTAATGAAATGCCTACATGATTTGACTCATGTGAAACACAGAATTTGTTGTTGCTTTTGCATCGTTGGTTGTCAGTAATTTTTTATGATGTATCTTCATCAAGAAAAGTTAATCTTGATAAGATGAAAGAACTTTGCCAAAGTACAATGAGGAACTTTAAATGGGTGAAGCTAAACCATACTTTTCACGGGACAATTCATCATTCAGTTGAGTTGATGGGTATGAATGATGGCTGTGGATTAAGGAGCTTTTCGGAGGAATGTTTGGAGTCTAATAAGGACATTTGTAATTACTTACAATTCCTTTCAAGGAAAACTTCACCTATTGATGTCATGATTACTTGAACGTTTTGATCCTGGTGTGGTGAAGCTGACCAATCAATGGCATCCTAAAAAGTACTGAATGTGGTGCAAATGATCAGACAATTAGGTCTCATGCAAGGCTTTTCAATCTCCCAAAGAAATTTTATGTTAGAGATGTTTTATTTGATTAATAAATAGTTCTAATTCATATCCTTTCACTCATCAGTAATGATATTTCCCTAGCAATTCTTTTTGAATATTAATCAATCTCTTCTAGTGTTATAGTGTTTAGAACTGATTGTAGTTCTTTGTTGATATCGATTGAATATAAGTTGTTCAGTTCCAAGTACTGAAGATTCTTAATCGTTGAACCACTTCTAGAATTTTGTTTGCAGAGAAAATTTTCAGTCATGTTATTGATTGTTATTTAACCAAATCACATTTCAAGAGATGATGATTTTGATTACATTTTTAACTCCCAACAAAGGTTTTCTTTAATTGTTTGACTGCATTCAATGTTATACTATAGTAGGGTTTAAAGGGAAATTTATTTGAAAATTATTTAAAAAATAAAAAATAAATAAATAAATAAAAATCGTTTATTTAGGCCTTGCGTCAAGACTTCTAAAATTGGCTAAGAAAGTCATGAACTCTCAAATTAAGTATCTTTTATCATAAAATAGTACTCCAGAGCACTAGTTAACTTTTTCTGCTTGTATTTTTTTGACCTGAACTAACCTAATGCCCCTATTTCCACAAATTGGCGATCTGGGCCCACTGTGATTCTGTTGCTATCAAGTTCGGAAATTGCGAGAAAAAAAAAAAGAAAACCACTGGAAAGACAAAGAAAATTGCATAAAAACAGATGTTAAAACGATAGTTTTCCCCCCATCTCATGACCTCAATCACCACTTTCAAAATTTAAATATTAAACTACTTAAATGAAAATATACTCGGTCACCAAAGCAATTATTTTTAAATAAAAAATAATCCCATTTTAATATTTCATTGGCATCAGTCAATAACTTAAACAGCATTAACTACTAATAGTATGTTCAAACTTTTTGTTTTCAAAAAAATGAACGTTTCAGAATTTTTGACATAGTTATGACCTTTAATAATAATTTAGCTAACTTAATCATCATTTAGCTAACTTAATAATATCTATGTTAGGGAATAAAGAAAGAAAATATTAAGTCATGATTGGTAGAATAAAATCATGTGAGAGGGTTTTTTGGGGTTTTTTTTTTTAATAGTCAGTTAAGTTAAAGCAGTTTAAGATAGAGGAATCTAGTCTACACACGTCCATATGGGGCTTTCTTCCCGCGGCCACTCAGAAAACAAAAATAATAATAATATGATGCAACCAACTGGCTGAGGATTTTTGTGCAATTAAGTTAGTAAATTAATATTCAAAATATTCTACAGATTCATTCTTCAATACAGATTCCAGCTTTGAAGAAGACATCAATATAGCAGCTAGCCACACAGTCTGCACATAAGGAATGGGGGGGGGGACCAAATAAAGCCACTAACATAATCAAATGAAACAAACATACAGCATCCAGTGTTGTGTACAATACTTATAGACATTTTTGGCACAAATTACTACTCTACGTCCATTAATGATCGAACCACCATAATAAAATGATACAACTCGAGACTCATCCCCGGCTATAAATAAAGTGAAAAGCCAATATTTCAAGGTTAAAATATACTTGCTACAACCAATTTTATAAATGTTCAATAAACTTCGTCTAGAAAGCCAAATATTAGGATGAAAGAAATCAGAGGATAGCCAATTGTGTGTTGGAATAATCTTTTAAGTGGGAGGGACTGCAGCCAGGACGAAGAAGGGGAGTAATAAAAAAGAAGGTGGTATTAGATTCTAAACAAAATCAGTTATTGTTGTGATTCAAGATTCAAATTTATTAAACGGGCCTGCTAAGCAAAAGTAGAGGATCTCACAAAAAAAGCTGATAACAAAATAGAGTTATGCATATCTGAACAGCAGGGCCGAGTAGTCTATCATAGCAAATTCTTTTGGGTTTTTTTTTTAATTTCAGGAGCTGAAATCAGTCAGCTATTTGAGTTACCAACTCTAGTTTTAATTGAATTCTTTAAGTTTATTTATTTTAAACTTTGAATTTACAGAGCCTTGAAAAACATGCCTATTTTCTTTAAAATCTAAATGCTATAAATAATGTAAAGTATATATTAATTATTACTCGTAGGAGAAGAAGATTTCTGGAGCCGGAGCCATACCTTCTGATATTTCAGAATTGGAGTCGATTGTTTCACAACCCTGATGGATTGGCACAGAACTTCTCACTACAAATGTAATCAAATCTAAATCCAATAAAAGACCAATCTAAATACTTTGTACCAAAAACAAAAAACTATGATCACCCACTATTTGTTCAACTCCATTCTGCTCAATTTTGACATCTACATTTATTATTTCCATCTTAATGTTAAATCTTATTTTGAAGATATATTAATATATCTCTTGTTTATTCCTTCTGTGCTGTCCTTGACTTACTGTTAATATGTTTCAATTCTGACAAAGATACACAGAATATAGAGAAGGAGGCTGTTTTCGTTGAAAATCACTTTCTGAAATAGCTTCACTACCAAACTGACACTGTAGCGGCATTCCTTTTAGTTCAGATCGGTGTTTTTATAATGCGCATTAAATGCCAGCAATTTTCCTGAATTACAGATTTTTTTTCTCTTCCGCACATGTCCATCAGATTTATGATTTTATTCATCTGCCTTCTTTTTTATTCTTCTATTTCAAGAGTTACAAAAATAACAAAAAAAAACAAACAGACAAAAAACGGAAGTGATGTCATAGATTAAAAAAAAATGTTTTTAATCTATTTAGCACTACATCACCAATATGAAGCATGATTACCCCAACTACAAAGCAAACCAACTTAACACATTTTGGGGAGGTTCAATGTCACAAAAAGGTACTTACGACCTTAAAGGGTTAAGACGAAAATAAAATGACAAAAGATTATAATCTCGAATGCAACTAAGCGAAATATGAATTATTAATTACAGGTGTAATAGATTCATATTTCCTATGGTTGGTTCTCTTAACTAAGTTTGGTAGATACATTTTTTATAGTAAGCAATAAAAAAAATTTATATGAATTCAGGGTTTTAAGAAACTAATTTTGTTACCAATATTCTCAACTAACCCAAAGAAATCGCTTCATTAATTGGAGGATTTGATGGTGTTTTTTTTTTACCATATTTTATGCTTTCTCTGCTTTTGATTTACTAATTTTTGACTTCATTTTTGTCGCAGATCTAAAACTAAACTATGGTTCAATATCAAACAAATTGACATTAAGGAAATAAATTGATACAACTTTTCATAATTCCTAATATACTATTATACCATCGCATGCTGTGAATAAAGTGATTCAAAATTCTTACCCTTTCAAAAAAGATAAAAACTTTTCTAAAACAATTTTTATGACTCTTTAAATCTTATTTCCAAATAATAATTCCAAAGAATAAAAGCGCTTACAATGTCCCTGTTCCATACTTATTCATCAAAAACCATCTTTAAAATGTGTAAAACGTTATTTTAGTTTAGAAAATTATAAGAATTGGTTTAAATAAGTATTGTTATATTTTTTAACTAAAATAATTATCCTTCATTATGCAATCGATAAGATAATATTTAACCAATTATTTTTAGTTAACTTTCAAGACGAAGAAGCATCTCCAAATACGTCTTAAACAAGAGCAATCATTCCACCTTTATAAATAAAAGACTTACGTTTCTCCAGATCAGCTTTTGACCCTTTCACTATCCACTACACTCACCTCCCAACAAGTCATATACCAATTATGAATTATCATGTTTATGGGATCATTCTTAGCACAAAATATTGAGGCTAGCAGAAAAACCCAGTGTTTTGCAGTACAATTTACAATGTAAGCATTAGTGACTTTCTACCCATTTTCTCATGACAGATTATCATTTTCAAATTTTGAATATCGTTTTTCAATGAAAATTCCCATTTCACAGAAATATATTAACACTTTTTTATGGGAAATAATTACTTTCATTTTTTATAAAAATACAAAAATACAAAAATAAATTAACACTTCTCAAAATAAAAAAGTGGTTATTCACTTTAATGAAGTTTAAAAAAAAACTATATAATGGGCATATTTTTAACCTCTTACCTGACACAGATGGATACTTCAACTCAAGAGGCGAGGGAGGAAAACAAGTTTCAAGTAATCAGCATTCACAAATGTTGTCCTAACGATACTAAGAATTTTAAATGTGTGGTTTGATTCCAAAAAACAACACTGAAGCAGAGAATGTTGAATCAATCGCCTACACAGTTTTGTGCCAGACTAGTCTGTTCTATTTTGACTTTTCACCGACAAAAACTAACATTTATCATGGAATAAATTAAAGCAATTTACCTGAAACAAGCAATGGCATCGTTTCTTTACTTTTCTCCAAATAAAACCAACAAAAACAGGATTAACAAGTTCTTAACTGGCTTCTTTAATCAAACTCTTTATTTGACTTAAAACTTCAACAAAATTGACTCATCTGTAGTAAACTTTTGTACAAACGAAAAGATACAGAAGTGTTAGACTCTAAACAAATTCAATTATCATTGATTCAAGATATTAACGGCTGAGCAGAAGTGAAGGATCCCATAGCAAGGTTGATAATAAAATAGAGTTGTACGCATATAGATTGGCACACAACTTTTGACCTCAAATTTAAATTCAATAAAAAAATTAAAGAAATGATCCATCATTGCTGGCTCAGTTCCATTACTTTCATATCCTTGACATCAAAGAATTAGCCATTTATCTGCCAGATAGTTTAGCTATTATTAAAAACATAAGATGTTTTAAAATTCGCACCTCTATTAAAAAAGCGCATCTATAATAATGAGAAGATTATGTATATGTTTGTACCTATGTCCACACGAACTGCAGAACTCCTGGATCAATTATCGGATTTGAAATCAGTAGTCTGTATCAACATAGATTAGTTATATACATTTATCAGTTTTCTTATGAGGAGGTCCCAAGGGAAGCCAAGATCCTCTACCAAAGAAGTTAAACCTCTAATTTTAATGAAATTTAAATTATACACAAGTGACATCAAAAATTGTAGATTGCTAAAATTAGATCCTGCAATTAAGTTGAGTGCAATAAAATTGAGTCATATCTTCTCGTTTAAGCTCTATTTTTAGTTTCTACCTTATTATCCAGTTGGGTTTTAGATCGCTTTGAAGCATTTTTGATCCCCTTGCATTTATCAAAGGGTTCAAGGGTGCCTCAGTATTATTCTGCAATGGATACTTCAGATTTTAATAAAAGTTAATAATCTACCAGCAAGGTCACCTGCAGTTGCCCATGTATTAGATAAAAATAATATCAGTGATGAACAATTAAAAAAAAAAAAAGATTATCTAATATTCAAGAAAGCTTAGTGGAAAAATATAAACAATTGCCAATTTTTAGTAATGACCTAATATTATTATTATTTTCATTTTTCGTTTTGTCTCAGGTTAGAAATTTTGTGAATGACTTCCAACTTTTCTTGTCTGTCGGCATTTCGCTTGTGCCGCCTGCCAGGATCAGGTCATCATCAACTGATCTTCTCTATATATTATAAGCAGCCTACCACGTGGCTTTGGGCCATAGACGTCAATGTGAAACACACTTTGGAGGGTTTGGAATAATTGATGGCGGGCGACGTGGCCGTACCAGTTCAGACGTCGTTAGGCGATCTAATTCATAATAAATTATTTTTAATTTCTTTGAATAAATGAAGAGTTCGAACGCAAAACGCGATAAATCCAATCCGTTTAAATTGAGACCTTAAACAATAAAAACACGAATATATTAAATCTAGACTGTGAATAAAAGTTGATTTTAATTGAAATCAAAAAGAAATTATTTCGATATCATTATGTAACACATAGTTTTGGGGTGTCGTCGAGTGTTGAAATGCAACACTTTTTGTAGGGACAGTTTCGTGATTTTGAAAATGGCGTTTATCGCATTTTGCATCCAAACTCTTCAAATATATTTCACATGTATTGCGTTCAAAACAGCATCAGCAATGGATACAAATTCAGAAAGAAAACCTCTAAAATAGTTTCTCTTGTTTACCATAACTTTTGAAATGCTGTCATTTTGTTTAGTTTTAATTTCATCGCGTCTTTTTTTTTTTTTTAATTTAAAAATATTTTTCTTCACTTATGTAAAGTTTAGAGATATATTTTTTTGAACAAAACCTTTTTTTGTTGGTCTAATTATTGTACTTTTTTTTGTTTTAGCCATAAAATAGATTAATCCGACCCAATGTAGACAAAGATTTCAGCTAGTATAAAATGAAATACTCTTGTCAGAAATAGACTTTCATTTTAATGTGGCCTTTCTTTTGTCAGACTTAAGATAATAAACTTAAGTTATGTGGTTTAAAACTAAAAGACGCTACATGCAAGGTTTTATATTCAATCATTTATCTTTCGAACGTAAAGACACCAACAATCATCATCTACGCAAAGTGAAAAAGAAAAGAAACTCACATAAAAGAAAATGTTCAAATGACAGAGTTCAATAAAAGCAGGAAACATTTTTCTTTTTAATCTTTTCTCTATATTAATACAATTGTGTGACCACTTTGCGTATGTCTCTCACAACTATGTGACTTACACTTTTTTTTTAATTTAATATAAATCGATTATTTACTGAAATCAGAAAATGCAATGGCGTAAAGTATTAAAACAAATATTTTTAAAATCATATTTACAAAAAGGCCTCTCTTCTCACACTCCAGAGAATAAGTATGCACCCAGTTTCACTCTCTCTGCATTCGTCACACAATCAGCCATCTATCACTATCGGCCTACTTGCTGATTTGGTACCAGTGTTTCTTCACTTATTTATAAATTTAAAGAGTTGTTTTAAACTCTTTAAATTTATAAATAAGTGAAGAAACACTGGTACCAAATCAGCAAGTAGGCCGATAGTGATAGATGGCTGATTGTGTGACGAATGCAGAGAGAGTGAAACTGGGCGCATACAACAAAACCTAGTATTTATGCGATTTAAAAAGTAAAAAGCAAAATAGGCATTCAAGTAACAAAGACTTTGGGGCAACACCGGGTAGGTACATCTAGTAATTAATAATAGAAAAAAGTCCCCTCACCCCAAGAAAAACGATCGATATGGAAAATTTTTCTTCTTTTTGTTGAGATATTATTGAATAAATTTTACTTAGAGGTTGTGAGTTCAATCCTCAGTGATAGAACTTAAGAAAAGGTAACTGATACTAAAAGATGTGAAAGACAAAATAGAGCGTTTGATGAACGAGTAGAAAAATCCGAATATTTGTATAAAACCTGTGATGATTGTTAAACAATGATATTCAATCATTTCTTAAAATTGAATTGTCTTTTAATATGAGAAAAGATCCAACTATCATCATTTCTAAAGAAAACATTGATTATTACACAGTTAATCCTAAACATATTTCAAGAGTGGCATGTAAATAAGCAAAGTTTAAAAGAAAAAAAGATGATACAATAAAACCATTTATATATGACAGCCACGACTGAAATACTTGAATCTATACACATTCACGGTGAAACGCGATAATGGCTGCAAACTCATGCTCGAGTATTGCCATCACCTGATATTTTTATCAGAAGTGTAGAGTGAATGTGTCTTATTAGCCCAACCAATGACTTACACTCTTTGGTACAAATATGACAAGCATGCAGACCCCTTGTAAAGGACACTGCTTCATTGTCTTGATGTGACAACAAACTCTTCCACATTGATTACAGATTAAATCAATTTGAGATCCGATTCTGATCATCGAATGATTCCAAACTTCTTGCATGCATCTTGCGTTTCTCATGATGGATGCAATTCTTTTGAAATGCATCAATTATACAACTTGTTTTAATTTTCACAATTCATTTAAACATTTTATTCTTTTTAGAATACACTAACTTGTTCCATATATTTAACTACATTCAACATTAACAGACATGTCAGTGTGGTTGACAACCAAAATGAAAGAATTTATTTTTGATATCCAATAATAAAGCAGTTAAGTTGAATCAAATTATATCCATAGAATTTCATTTCACCCCTAAGCTATGAGAATTAGTTGCCGTAGTGAAAAAAAAAAAGAGGGACGTTTGAGAAAATGGATATTCCTTTCGTTTAAGATCATAAATGAACATTTGACTTTAATTTAAACTTGTATTTTCTCATATGCCAGTGTTGCATCGACCTTTGGTGGGTATTATGGTTGTTGGTTGCTTCTCTTCTTCCGTCGTGAAAGAAATGGAGATATTTTATTTTGCTTAACTCTCAGATCAATTTTTCCCAACAAAAGTTGCTTCTGGCTAAATAGTCAGAAGACATGTGGGGTCTAAGGCTACACTAACCCTGGAATCAAACCTTGTCCATCAAATTCAATAACACTATGGTTAACCCCAACAACATATTTTAATGAAGACTGTTGGACATTCATAACTGAAACTTGGTGGACAAGTCAGACATAGACTGAAGCTTATTTGTACCAAATATGGTTGGATTGCATAAAGGGTTGTGAATCTTATTAACGATTCTATAGGTGCCTTTTTATTTGGGGTGGGGTGTCAACCTGATATTAGAAGATAACAAAATTGACGAATTGTTGCAATTTAAATTTTATTGTTTGCGACAAACTAATAAACATGTTTATAGAAAGATGATTTATAGGCGGCGTTAAGTGATTGGTGAGAATGTCAATTATTTTGAATTTAATTTTAATGGATATTTTTTTTTTAAAACTTTATTTTCAATTTTACCTTATTTTGAATTTAATTTTAATGGATATTTTTTTTTTTAAACTTTATTTTCAATTTTACCTTATTTTGAATTTAATTTTAATGGATATTTTTTTTTTTAAACTTTATTTTCAATTTTACCTTATTTTGAATTTAATTTTAATGGATATTTTTTTTTTTAAACTTTATTTTCAATTTTACCTTATTTTGAATTTAATTTTAATGGACATTTTTTTTTTTTTAAACTTTATTTTCAATTTTACCTTATTTTGAATTTAATTTTAATGGATATTTTTTTTTTTCAACTTTTTCAATTTTACCTTATTTTGAATTTAATTTTAATGGATATTTTTTTTTTTAAACTTTATTTTCAATTTTACCTTATTTTGAATTTAATTTTAATGGATATTTTTTTTTTTAAACTTTATTTTCAATTTTACCTTATTTTGAATTTAATTTTAATGGACATTTTTTTTTTTTTAAACTTTATTTTCAATTTTACCTTATTTTGAATTTAATTTTAATGGATATTTTTTTTTTTCAACTTTTTCAATTTTACCTTATTTTGAATATAATTTTAATGGATATTTTTTTTTTTCAACTTTTTCAATTTTACCTTATTTTGAATATAATTTTAATGGATATTTTTTTTTTTTTTAACTTTTTCAATTTTACCTTATTTTGAATATAATTTGTAGAAATAAATAAAGATGACAACGGTTCGGTTGTTATCCTTTTGTGTTGTAGGTTAAGTTTAGGTTAAGTAACTGAACGGCTGATGAGTATAGCGAGAGCAGAGAACCATACTAAGCAATCAATAAATATCTTCTTTTTTTTATCTTTAGGTGCAAGTAAGTTTGTAATCAAGCAAAACAGTAGGCCATAATTTTAACGCTGTGGACGCATGAGTAATTAATAAGATTGATTGGATTTGTGATAAATTAAATGATAATTTAAAAACAGTTATCTCCCTTAGATTCATATTCGAGTTCTTTATCTTGAATTTACTCTGGCCAAAGGTGATAATGCACTCTCATTACCCGAGAGTTTGTAACCTCATTCCAACAACGTACGAAGTTTAGGTCGAGGTTTAAATCTATTTCTGGCGTGTCTTTCAAATCCGTCGGGCGTAGTCTGTTTGGATGTTCATCTTTGCATAGTCTTTATAAACCTTGATACTATCTCCACATAAATTCCCAGAACGCAAACAACATGTATTCAAGTGAATTTAATTATAAAAAGTGCAAGTAATTTAAGAAAACAATGAAAAAGTATGCTGTCATTTTTGACAGCACGGACGCACTAGTAATTAATAAGACTGTAAAAGAAAAAAGAGAAAATAAAGAGAAAGAGAAAATAAAGAGAAAGAGAAAATAAAGAGAAAGAGAAAAAAAGAAAAAAAGAAAAAAAAAGAAAAAAAAGGAAAAAAAGGAAAAAAGAGAAAAAAAGGAGAAAAAAAAGAGAAAAAAAAAGAGAAAAAAAGGAGAAAAAAAAACAAGAGAAAAAAAAGAAAAAAAGAAGAAAAAAGAAAAAAAAACAAGAGGAAATCACTTATAGGTGTTTTCCATAGCTTCCACAGTTGAGCCAACCATTGAAGAAAAGCACAAACAAACACTAACGGATTTGAATGAGAAAGGAATAAGCACACTGATTGTAAATGTGGAAGATAGATTTTACGATAAACTTAAATATCAGACATGTCGAACTTGACCTCCACTCAGAAGAATTAAAATAATGTTTCTTTGATATTTGATAAATCGGAAAATGAAATCCACCCATATTTAATATTTTACATTCTCTAATTTAGCAAAATAAATAACGCTCTTATTTTTTAAATATTATTGTTCAGGAAATAAAAATTAATATCTTGATCGGACTCAGAAAAGGAGGAAAAAAGCAGTTATGAAAATATTTGACACCTGAATAAAATGGAGATGTCCCAGGTATTAGTCACAATACAATACTAACAGAATATATCCTCCTCCTTCTCCTTCCTGTGTCACACAGGTGAACTGAGCGCAATAATGAGCGTAAGAGGACATGCAGAAAAATGTCAAGTATGGAGTGGTCAGATAGAGGGTGAGGGATACATAGACACTATTCTACCTGACATCAAAACATACAAAGAAGCAAAATTCAATACCAATGTATGAAATATACAGAATCAACTCAGAAGAAAAAAAAGATTAAAAAGATGAATAAATCTTTTCAACAGACTTGTCTATATAAAATTACTTCTATTTTAAAATACTTTTTAATGGTAATCAAAAAAAAAAAAAGGCTATTTTTATATATCACAATGACCATAATGATGTGATGTGTGTCAGGGTCTATGCGTCTTTCCGATCACTACCGAATATGGTGTAATAGGTGACAAGGAAGGGCGAATAGGACACAAAGTGGTGAGAGGAGGGGGAGAGGGGTGTACTAAACACAAAATCCCATAGTCTGAAGCCTGTGAGTTCAATTACACCCAAAATAAATTTTATTAAACAATATCCAAGAAGAAACGATGGCAATATATTTTGTCATAAAAATGTTGCCTATTTTTTTAATGCGTGATTGACTTGAAAAAAAATTTTAAAAATGCAATATTTCTCTCCATTTTTGACAAAAAACACATTTGTAAATGTAATATAACAATAAATGTGGCTTAGCTCAACTTTTTTACTGCAGTTTCATAGATTTTCCCATCGTTAGAAATGTATTAATAACCTCTTAACATCTCTTTTCATTTGTATTCAAATAAAAAGGGATTTATTAATACACTTCTGGCGATTAGAAACCCCATGAAACTGCAGTAAATAGTTAAGCTAAATCACATTTATTATTGTTATAGAGCTCTATCTATAAGGATATCAAGTCCTTTCTCTGTTCAAGATATGCTTTCTTGATTCGACTATTTCGATTTTCAAGTTAATTTCCAGGTTATACATAAAATTATGTCAGTCGGATTCTCAAAGTTAGATCACATTGTATCTGACAAATCGACATTTGATTCTGACTAGCAACGTTGATTCATGTTAAGAACGATAAATTTTAATTCGATTTCATTGTAAATATAATTTATCCTGCTTGGAATATTTTTCATTTCAGCAGCAAATGTAAATTACAAATGGAAGCCATTTTTGCAACCACGAGTAAATTGCACTAATAATAATAAATAGTAATATTTATACGTTCTTTCGTTTATTACTACTAAATAACTTTAAAATAAAATTATATATTTAGTCAGATAGAAAGTGACGTGCAAGCAAATATGTAATATCCGAAAACTTAAATTTAGACATCGCATCAGGTTACATGATGTGTATTTCATAAATGGTGTCTACAGTAAAAATACCTCATATTTGACAATACTAACTTTATTAGCTATAGACGATCCATTAGTTATTTTTATTAACTCGCTGTATCTACCTAGCATTGAACAATAACTTTATTCTCATTATATTTTCCTTCCTTCTTGTTTTTCATAAATTATCCTCAGTCATATTCCTACTTTTTATGTACGTTATGGTATTCGTAAACGAAATCCCCCTGAAAATAAAGGTTATCAAAAAGAACGATTTTTTTTTTGTTTACGGTTTTAACATGTCTGTTTAGTGCAGAGATGATTAGTGCATCTGTGTATTTTGATTTTAGGGGGGGGGGTACATCTAGATTTTGCTAAATAATATTGGTGTATTTTCAAAACAATTTTTTTTTCTTTTATGATTTTAAATTCAAAGAAAAAAAAACTTCATCTCAATTTATAATTATAAACATTAATTTTCATAAAATAAATCCCCTCGGAAAAGAGATGTCACCAAAAAGAACATAAAAAATGTGTACTTTTTTTTGACAGAGAGGGGTTATTTTCAAGAATGGAAAACATGTCTGTTGAAATCAGTGACAATTAATAAGAAATGGTTAGTTTTGTTACGCTTTGAATTTTCTTGTCCTGAAATAAAATTCTAAGTTACTTTTAATTTTAAAATATTATGAATCTAACTTTAATTCATGCATTACCGGACAATTTGTTTTTGTTGTTTTTTTTTGCATAGAAAAATTGTTTCTAAAATGTTATTGCACACAAAAAATACTTGAACATTATTTTTCAGCAAAAGACAAATTTTAACAGAATTTAAAGTAAAAAAATGTGAAGTTTAGAACATACTAGCCAATAATTTAATAAAATGTAAGTTTATATACACTAAAAAGTAAGTTAAAATTTTATTTCAAGACAAAAGGTACCTTTTCAGACCAATAATCAATTTGATCCAAATGAAATAGGAGATATTCCAACGATCCCTGTGCTACAATCGAACCCAGTTTTCTATGTACACACACACACTAGACTTTCTATGTACACAAACACACACACACTAGACTTTCTATGTACACACACTAGACTTTCTATGTACACACCCACACACACACTAGACTTTCTATGTACACACACTAGACTTTTTGACTGGTCTTTTTAGCCAAATAATCCTATATAAACTTTTTTCAGAATTTCTAGCAGAGGGAGAATTTTACATTATTAAAGTTCCACAGCAAAATGAACCCCTACCTTAAATTGAATAAGTCGATTAATAAACATTTTATAAATCTGAAAATATGGTGCTTAATCGAGAAGTAATTATACAAATATTTTTTTACAAATTCTTTTGAATAAAATTAAATTTAAAAAAAAAAGAAAAAAAAGCAGAATCCTATTATTGTAAGGAGGTGCATATTACATAGAGGGAGAGAGGCTCACGTGTACTACGATAATAATAATACTGCATCCTACCTTTCTCAACTCACGTTGACATATGGATCGTGTTGCGTTAAATTATTACGTAACCATTTCAACACCGAGCACGACACACACACAAAAAAATAAAAAAATAATAATATATCGACCTTGGTTATCTTTTTTCTAGTTCTTGCCTTCCACCCACTACTTCTTTTAAGGAAAAACATTTTAAAAGGTTACAAATTCTGCAGTAAACGAACATGCAGTCTCGACTGCGACATCATGATCATCATCATCATCATCATGATCATCATCATCATTATGATCATCATCATCATTATGATCATCATCATCATTATGATCATCATCATCATCATCATGATCATCATCATGATCATCATCATCATCATGATCATCATCATCATTATGATCATCATCATCATGATCATCATCATCATGATCATCATCATCATGATCATCATCATCATGATCATCATCATCATGATCATCATCATCATTATGATCATCATCATTATGATCATCATCATTATGATCATCATCATTATGAAGGAAGACTAACACTAGTAGTCTGGGTTTTTTTTTCTTGTTTTTTTAACAAAGACAAAAAAATAAATTTAAAAATTATAAAATAACTAGCAGAATTACACCTGGCAACGGGGTGGAGGGGGGGTGTATACCTGGCAATAAACCTAAATGTTTAGTTTGTCAACATTTAGTGATAGATTCACTCTTCACAATCTCAAATACAACTGCCACACCTTACCTGTGATAGACCCTAATTACATATTTTGAACACAAAATGTCCAAATAGTGGATACATAGACAAGACAAAATTAGTTTTTAGATTTACTAACCATAAATTTTGTATCAGAAAAAGAATACCCTACTCCCAAATAAGCAACCATTTCAACCAAACAGAACATACACTAGATAACATCAAATGCATTTTAAGAGACACCAAATTCCCATTCACATATGCACACAAATGAAAAAAACAAAATCGATTTTTAAACTAAACACAAATCAGGTCTGAAATTTGATGAAGGTGTTTTAATATGTATAACTTTTGTACAGACTTAGAAAACGGATCTCGCTTTGACATGAATGTTTGTTGAAGGGAGTATTAGTGCTCAACAGTAATTATAACAAGATGGATGTGTGTGTATGTGGATATCAACAAAAAGTAGAGGATCTCTTTACGATTCGAGAGAATGATTTCGCACGAATTGACATGTTCAATCTGCTGACTGAAAGTACAAATGTTGATGTTTTTTTTGTTTTCGTTTATTAAAATAGGAATAAATTTTTCGTGTTTCCTTGGATATGGCCATTTTTTTAAATTTTTTATTTATCTTTTTTTTTTAATTTTTTAACGTAGTTCACCCCAAACAAGGGAGGCCGCCACTGTAGACGTAAGAGGCTACTGAGAAGAAAGAAAAGGGGAGAAGGTTGGGGGGGGGGGGGGGGGGGGGGGGTCAACCTAAATTGGGATCTGCGCAGCGAGATGTCTGTTTACATTAATTTTAAATTTCTGCATGTCGGGGAAAACAGGGGGCAGGGAGGAAGTTCCAGAGGCCAGCAGCACGAGGAAAGAAGCTATTTGAGTAGAAGGCTCTCCGGCATGTGGGGATCGCCACAGTGAATGGATGGGATTTAGTTGATTGTCGAGTTGGTCTAGTGAATTTACGTCGAGGGGGCACCAGAGTAGCCAATTTATCGGAGCATAATCCATTGAAGTATTTGTAAAACAAACATAAGGATACTACATTGTGGCGATGGGACAGGGACTGGAGCTTGGTTGACAGTGAGGGACCTATTAGGTTGGCGACTCTTTTTTGGACCTTGTCAAAGAGGAAGAGAGTAGTAGCCCAGATGTGGCAACAATACTCCATGCATGGGCGGATTGTGACTTTGTAGAGATACAGGATAATGTCAGGTGTGAGGAGTTTACGAGCACGGTAGAGGGAGCCAACCTTCTTTGCGGCAGCCTTGGCAATTTAGTATACCAAACCGTTTTGGTTCAAAAAACAATCTGGTGCGGTTTCCGGTGTGCAAGTGAAATAAACTCTAGTAAACCACCCATCTCTAAAACCTTCTCCACAACTTCACATCCTATGTGCCTTCATTGCATCTCTTTCTCTCACACATGTCATTATGGTTATTGATACTCTTATAGGGGTTTATAGGGGTGGAGAATTCTTAATAGTTGTAGTACCTCAAATTGTAGAATCAAAATGACACTTACCGGTGTAAGGGCTTCAACTGGTGTCCAGTTGACAGAAAAACTCTTGTTTGAATGAAGCAATATTTAAATAAAGAATATCCACTCATGGACTAGCAACCAATCTGAACCTAGAGAATGGACTTGCCCATCTAAGCATAATAAAGCATCCCAGTCTGCTTATATACCAACTCTTTGACTTCTGATCTCAATCTATTTAGCTCAACTGGTCAAACAGCTGACCACCGACTACTAAATTCAATTCAATATAAATGTGTGGGTGGGGGGGGGATATAGCTATCAGATAACGTCTGTTTTCATTATTGATTGAGCTTTTTTCAATAACAGTCTAAACCATACATTACTTTTATTGATATTTTTTTTTTATTTTATTTACTTACATGGAAATTGACGGCAAACAAATTTCAAATTCGTCACTTCTAACTTTTAAAATTAAGACACATCCAGAATAAAATTATGTGTTGATGTTGCTGAAACGATAAAAGTGGTGCCACTTGTTTCTCTCTAAAAAGTCTAGAAAAAACATCAATAATTTAGTAAAAACTAGTTGGACCCCGTGGAAATTCCACAATGCTTTCTACGTCAATCTGTATAAGTTATTGATTCCTTGTGAAATAGTAAATGTCTGTCAGGGTTAATACTATAAAGAAAAAAAATTATCCTTTCTTCCGTAAAAATAATTTAAAATTCTACCGTTTCAGTCAACAGAAAATAATTTGATTTTTGAACACTTCATTTTGAAATGGGTAAAGTCTGAATTTTTTACCTTAGCGACATCAGATTTATCCCCAATCAACATCTTTGCTGATCAGACGATCTGTTTTTGTTTTTTTTAAATGTGTGTGAAAGGTGATAACGTACGTACGAACATGAAATGCCTTAGCATATTATTATTATTATATAGAAAAGTCGGACTGAAATATTTACTTATAAATAAACTGACGTACCTTTACTTATATTGGTCAAATTCTTTTTTTTTTCTTTTTTTTTTTTTAAATATTTAAAAAAAAAAAATTTTTACATGGTGCTTTCAAAAGAATATCTGATTAAGATTGGATTGGACACATCAGTATTGGATAGTTGTGACAGTGAGATGGGTTAAGAAAACACGTTTTCCCCTGGAGGAAAACATAATACCTAGAAGCAGAGATTACTGTCCGCTCCAGAGCATAACATTTCTGTATGCTACTTCATTTACATTAGTTTGTTTTTTTAATCTTCTGAGCAAAATTCCATTACAGACGTCAACTCTAATACAGAACAAAATACATCAAATGAAAGTATTAAGGTGTCAGACAAACAACAAATAATGCCAGTCAACGTTTTACCAAAGATTCTAGGGTGCGGAGATGGGCTATGCTACATATAAACATAACAACGCTTTGTTAAAAGCATTGTCAGTAGATAATGTTTTGAGAGCCTTAGCAATGCAGATTTTAAAATAAAATAACTCAGATGTTAATAGGTATTAGTATATTTTGAGATACATCTTTATAGATAGAATTTATGACTTTTTTGTGCATTGTTACTTTGGTGATACCATTGGATTTACTCCTCTCCAAGAGTTAGACACAAAGCCAGTTTTTATCTTACTCCCACAAGTAAGATGTGACCCAGGGTCGGGAAAGTGGGGTTTGAAAAGCCAGCGCCCGAGAGGTGAGCGCTCTGGCCATTAAAAATTGCCTGGGCAGCCCCGTCGGCATTCCCCGATAGGGGCACCTCAGGCAGTAAGCAATAAACTTACTCCTCCCCAAAGAGGGGAGGCGAAGCCTGGGAGGGTGGACCTCCTAGAACTGCACAGGACAGACCCATAGACCAGCATAAATCAAGCCCCGAAGGTCAAGACAATACCAGTCTATGGGGTGCAGTATCCATCGGAACAGATACTATACTTTGATCTCAGCCAAAGCACAGGGTAGAGCAGGTTCTAGTGTGATTGCAAGAATTAGGAGTGGATGGAGGAAGTTCAGAGAACTTCTGCCATTACTAACTAGCAGAGTATTACCACTATTGACCAAGGGAAGCGTCTATAAGGTATGTATACGCAGTGTGATGATGTATGGAAGTGAAACCTGGCCAGTGAGAGTTGAGCACATGCGTTGTATGGAGAGAAATATGAGAATGATAGGATTGATGTGTAATGTGAATCTTAAAGACAGGCTTAGATCTGATGACCTCAGAGGAAGATTAAATCTGGACAGTATAGAAATATATGTGCAGAAGAGTAGACTTCGATAGTATGGCCACGTTGAAAGAATGTATGAGAGTTCTTGGGTTAGTAGATGTAGAACAGTTGAGGTAGCAGGTTCAGTTCACAAGGGAAGGCCAAGGAAAACATGAGAGGAAGTGATAAAAATGGACATGATGAAAAGCGGGATAAATAAAAACCTGGCAGAGATAGGCTACTTTGGAAGTCAATTTCTTAAAGCTGTCCAACACATGCCAACATGTAAAATGGACGTTAAACGAAATATGATAATGACGATGATAACTAATCCCACTGTTTCTAACAAAACATAACATCTTATTTTTTCCTACACCCAGTAAGAGCTTTTTGAATTCTTTGAGACGTTATTTCAATAACGGAGACAAAATTGCACATGAATTAAACCAGATACCCAATAATAACAGTAGAAAAGAAAAATCCGCAAAATTGTCATCAATTCTATTTGATAAGCAGATGTCTCTAGAAACATCATATACTAATAATTATTAACATGCAAGTTATTATATCTGTTTTGAAATCTGCATTGATAAGACTCAATATATGGCAATCAAACTACAAAGAAATTTGCTGATTCGCTGCAAAAACGAACTCATCAGGCTAACGAGCTCAACTTAACCAGTTAAGCTTCTTTCGTGGGAAACAAATGTTTCTGTCATAACTATATTTTTTATACTACTACTACTAATACTACTAAGTACTAGTCATGTATTGCATACTGTTAAAGTAATTACTGAAACAAATATATACAGGGTGGGCAAAAATAAGGGTCCTATTTTTGAAAATTCATAACTTTTTTATTTATTGATTTTTTTTTTTTTTAGAATAAGTAAAGGACCCCTTCCGAAGCAAGCATGAGCCGTATTAGCCCTAAGGAACGTACCCTCATTTAGAAAACATTATTTTTGCTTAAAAAACTCAAAACAGTGTAAAAAACAATACTTTAGTTTTTGTAAGTTTTAAGAAGTGTTTTTCGGCTAAAATTTGTTTTGTTTATTTCAAAAAATCTCGGAAGGGTCAGTCTACACACACATAAAGTTTGGTGAGTTTAACTTTTATTTTGTGGAAGTTATTCAAATTCAAGTTATTCAAATTTAAAGATAGGACCCTTATTTTGGCCCACCCTGTACATAATATACTATTCTATAAGTATATAATATAAAAGAGTAATTATATATATATATATATATGAGCCAGAAACACGTGTCCATGGATTACTTTTATGTACATATAAAATTAATAAAAAATATATATATTAACGAAAAATTACGTCCTATAAAGTTATGAGCGACTAATAATGCAATTTTCTCAGAGAGTGAAACAATCGAAAGAGTAGTAAGCAAAAACAACGAACACTGCAATCACGAACAAAAACAATTACATAAAATACATTAAATATTAAGGTGATAAAAATCGTAGATATTTCTAGGTAGGGTGTTGTAGTCCATTGGTAAGACGCTCGACTATAGACATCAATATCGATGGTTCGATCCTTGTCTAAGTTAGCCATGCTGATTATAGAATTAAACTAACACTTACCGGCATAAGGGCCTCAATTGGTATCCTCAATAGATACCCAAAATATTAATGACGTAAATTATGAAATGAGAATTATCTTCGAGTTAATTTCAAGTATTTTATAGATAGACAATAATTATCACATAGCTAATAAGGGAGAATTAAGACTAAAATAGTGATTGCTGGAGAAGGTTATGCAAATTAGTGCTGGCTCTGAATTGAGGTTTCAAGATGGCGGATTGACACATGTGGCGGAGCAAAATCAACCGCGAATGTAAGTTCACGGTTGATTTTTGAACGTTTATCTTTCATGTCACGCTACAGTATATAATTTTTCAAACAGAACTTTTTGTATTTTATGAAGAGCTCAAGGAGGACAGATCTAATATTGACATACTAATGTTGGTTGGTCTACTTTGAGCGAAACGAGTTCGTAAAATAATTGCACTAAAGAGTATCTGTTTTGAAAATGTTTTCGTAAGATAAAATAAAATCTTGGCTTTTGGAATGTAAATGAACCTTGCTTACTTGTATGTATATATATATACATACATACATACATACATACATACATACAGTGTTAGAGTGTTCACTAATGAGCCGAGAGACCAAGGTTCAATCCTCGGTAGAGTGATACCAAAGACTCAAAAAAAAAAAATGGTACTTGATATCCTCTTGCTAAACACTCAGCATTATAAAATGAGAATCAGGAGTAAGAGTAAATCCTGGTAAAAAAGTGGCGTCCTCCCCTACACCTCAGTGTAGTAGTCAATAAAAAGGAAGCCTTCGGGTCCCTCTCGACTCTGGTCAAGCACTTTATTTGTATTTTTACACACATTGTATTAAAGTTTTGTTTTGACTATTGCATCACTTTCACTAATATTCTTGAGAAGTTAAGAATTAATTTCTCCTACCCCCCCCCCCTCACTTCAACTATGAACAAAACAGGAGAGTAAGCTAAACTCTTCCGCCTTGGTAGGGCAACTAGTCTGTAGGTTCCTGACACATAGCACCTTGCCCGGTGGAGAGAGTGGGTCTTGTTCTTTAGAATGCTTGATTTACTAATCTCATTCATCTGCTGGGGTTGTCTGATAATCAGATGTTCATCATACATTGTCGTTCATGATGAGAGTCCATCACACTAACCCATTAAGTACCCATCGAGTCTAGATAAGACATCCAAAATTATATCAAAATTCTCAAACATTCATTGTATGTATAAGCTTTAAACAATGAACGTTAGCCTTGAATAATCCAAACTAAATCTAAAAATAAAGTATTTATTGATGCAAATAAAATTATTATTTTCCTGACGATTAATAGATTTTGTGAATCAGTAGATTTTCACCATTAGCATTTATTTATGTACAGTAGTTTTTGGGGGTTTTTTTTAATTCATTTTTTTTTTTTTTTTTTAAATAAGACTTTTTTATGAACTACTAAGTGTAGCTACATGGCGCTGTCCGGGAGTCTTGACTTCCATTTTTTTTGTTCATTGAGCCTCCCCTCCCTCTTATATCATTTTTGGAAAGATAATAGATTTTTTAATTTTACACACACAAAAAATAAACAAACAATACAGTTGGACGTGCTCACTTGGATTATATAAAATCTGTTTAATTTCCAACCTAGCCGCCAATAACACAATGTCATCTGTTTATAATGATTTTCCTCATGTTTTGATAAGTGATTCGTCACTTGAGAGTTTTTCTCCGTATTATTGTCTTAAATAGTTTTGCAAAGGTAGAAGTAAAGCATCAATGTAGGGGAGAAACTCCGCTTTATTTTATCAGATCATTTTATACGTTTCGCCAGCTTTCTTGAATCTAATACTAAACCAATAATGAAATGTAGATTTAAATATGTTATGCAAAGGAACTTTCTATGCCCACCACCAATCACAATCAAAAATTTGTCTCACGTGACTCAAATTAACCAATCAATAGAGATGGGCAGTTTTACCGAAAAAACGCGTTTTTTCGGTTTCGTCTCCATACCGAATAGGTTTTTTTTTAAAACCGTAACCGTTCGGTATTGTTTTTTTTACTACAGTAAGCCACCATATACAAGGAAACAGTTGAAAAGATTTTCCGATTTGAATAAAATTGAATATTACCAAAAAATGTTATATTAGTAAGAGGACAGATTGAACAAATATGATAAAAACATTTAATTGGCTTGTAGGAAGAAATCTTTGTTTACAGTTTGTTTATCATTAACATTTTGAATTTTCAAATGAAAAAAAGAGAAATACGACAGACAACATGACATCGTATTTTTAGCATAAACTATTTTCAAATGAAAAAGAAAAACTCAAATGCGTTCCGTATGATGTCGAACATCTATTTGATTCAACTCAAAATTGTAAAATAATTATTTATGTTTGTTTCAGAGTTATCTAAAAAAATAAGTTATTAAAATGAAATTTTAAAAAAAATACTTGTTGTAAAAGTAAATAAACGAAAAGTAGCAAGCGAGTATAAACATTTAAAAAGAAAAAAAGTAGTTGCCAATGCTAGTATCACTTTATTTGGATTTTTAAAATTATTTTAAACATTAGGCATTTCATTGTTTACTTTTGAAAAGCCACTTCATACATAAATTGTCATTTCTAGAGAACTATCTCTCAACTATACCGTTTTCTCTCCCAAAAATGGGTTATTCAAAAAGTAGACTATGCAACGATTTATATTTTACTAAATTGTTAATATGGTATTTATTTAGAGTTGACAATTTATTCGGAAGTTTAATTATTAAACTTTAATTCAAGTCATAAATTCTATGACTAAAATTACCTTAAAGCTTAAAAAATGACTTTAGGTGAATTAATAATTTCTACTTTTTTTCGGGTGTACTACTTTTACGCATGTCTATAAAGTTTTATTACCCTGTCTTAAAAACAAATATTAGCTTCTGATGGGTTAAAGAATTAGATAGAATGTATATTCAAACTCAGTTTTATTCTTCAGAAATCTTTCATGAATCTTTGGTCACTGTTTTAACGAGTTAACTGTTGAAAAGGTATCAGAACTTTGATTACAACACCTTAAAACTTATATGATTCATATCATGGAGAATGATTCAGTCACAAAATTATCGAAACAGTGGCATAATTCAACTAAACGTTGAATAATAACTAATAATCACACAAGAGAATGAATAGCTTCCATAGTAAAAAAAATTTTTCAAAAAAACCGTAAACCGAGGTTTTAAGGGAAAAAAAAACGAAACCAAAATTTCAAAACCGCCCAACTCTACCAATCAATAGCAACCATATGAAAGTGATGAAAATTCGTCTGGTTCGAATAGTAAAAAATAAAAACGTGCTTATTTTTACATCTGCTCTGAATATTTGCCTATTTTACAATATTTTTTTTTACTTTTCAAAACAGAATTAACGTTAAAGAGTATCTGTTCTGATACTATACTTTATATCTGCCCTCGATCAGTGAAGGAGAAATTCTTCTAGACTGCAGCAATTTTAATTTCTGTCCAAATCCAGAGTGACCCTTTTTAGAGAGATGGATGCGAGTTGGTAGCAATTTGCTTCTGTTCGCCGAATTCTTGTTCCCATTCACTTGCTTCCCCACGTTTTGGCAGTCATTTATGACAAACATTGATCCGTGTTATCATAAAAGAAAAATTGTATTTTTACTCGATTTTAATATTTACTCCTACTCAATATTTTATTTTTGATTAGTCATATTTGTAGGAGAGACGAGTTTTTACTCTCACACTCAGATGTCCCCACACTGTCACTCATTAAAAATCGGACTTTATTTAATAAGAGACTTCTTTGTATGTACCGGTGTCAGGTGTGTTTTGATTGGCTAATCTATTTTCATATGGACACCATGTTTGCAGAAAATGGTATCAATTTTAAAATGCTTAAAAACAATACATTATAATGTATTGTTTTTATAATTTTATTAATACAGAAGTCGTCAAAAAATAAAGAACTGTCGCAATCAGTAGACATTTCGCAGCAGCCTTCAGTTTTGATTGCTGCTGCTATTTTCTCACAAACGTCACTTTTACTTTATTCTCTTAAACATTGTTGGCGTCTACTTAACTTTATTTTAATTGCAATTTGCCATAATACATTGCAATTTTCATTTGATTAACATAACTTAGAATCCTTACATTTTTTTAGTGTTCATATACAATTCGTAAAAAATTAAATCGTTGTAGCAAAATGTCAGAAAACAGGTGAGTGTGTGGTCTGAAGAAATACATTATCTTAAAATATTAGCCCTTACGGTTTTACCTTAATAAAATTAGTTATAGTTTTATAACAATTTTGTTAGACTAATAATTTAATGACCAAACGATACCATAATCAAATTCAACTTTTAAATAGGTCTTTTTTTCATTCATTTTTTTTTCAGGGTTTGGGTTTGTTTTCTGCGTTAGTATTGGACGTCCAATATAATTTCTTTTTAATTACAGCATATATATATATATATATTTAAATTCCCAAAACAGTTTTTCATGGTAAACAACTGATGATCCCTTAAATAATGTTAGAAGCAAACTAATATAATAACTAAAAAAGTTAAATTGACTTACATGAGTGATTTTCCACTAAACGACTTGGGACTTAAGTTTTTTGGGTTTTTTTTTTTAAATATAGTTTTAATGATTGAGAAACTTCCAAGACTAATATATATATATATATATATATATATATATATATATATATATATATAGTAAGCTATGAAAATATATTTATGGCAATTAAGCCACACAGAGGCTTCCACGTTTCATCCCCGAGGGGAATCTTAAGGCTAACATGCTATATATATATATATATATATATATATATATATATAGAGAGAGAGAGAGAGAGATAGATAGATATTACTATTTCACATAAAATTTTATAAAGATGTCTAAATTTTTTTATGTATCAATTTCCAGTATTTACTTCAAAAGTGCTCGATACGTAAGTAGAGCTAGGTAGTGAGCTATGAAAATATATTTATGGCAATTAAGCTACACAGAGGCTCATGTGTTTCATCCCCGGGATGAATCTTCAGGCTAGAATTTTAGCCTGAAGATTCCCCCCCGGGAGCCTCTGTGTAGCTTAATTGCCATAAATATATTTTCATAGCTTATTATATATATATATATATAAATAAATAAAAGAGTTAACAATCACCTCCCTATCTATTTACATGCTCTGTATATCTTTCTCATAAGAATCAAAAATCAAACTTATGACTCCTGTGCAACGCCGGATATGGACAGCTAGTGTGTGTGTGTGAGTGAGTCAGTCACACACACACACACTTGATAAGCAATCACACCACCAAAAATATTTGGTAAAATTTGCAATTGAGGCGAAGAAGACATATTTAATACTTTCTTTTAAAGATAAAAATATAAATCTCGAAATGCGACATGAAGATAGCACAAGGAGCCACCATGTTTGAATTCACTCACAAAAGTAACATTTCTCTAACCTTTTTGAAAGTTTATGTAAGAGATTATAATGTATTCCTTTCTTTAAGAACACATTTAGAAAGCACATGTATTGGCATGACGAGCAAAAGTAAATGCCAGGGTGAGGAAGTGGGCTACAGTAGGTTTCCCTTTTCAAACAAACATTTTAATGCTCACAAGAAAAAGGTCACTGGATTTTTTCAGACAAGATAGACTATAGATGAGAATGTAAATCCAGTCTTGGTAAGTCAGCCATGTTCTAATGCACGTTTTTAGAAGCCAACAATGATTACTAGTTTTAATAAGAATCAGAATCACGAATGAAAAATGGAAAATGGATTGTAAAATAAGGAAAAGTTGAATATTTTTATCTGCACAGAATTAAATGCAAACGGCATCAACTATTTTCTTGGATCAAGAAAAAAAGTAAAGACTCTTAGGTAACTCCAGGTAGATAGAGCTAATTGACTATCTCCAGTATATTTATGGGAGGTCACACGTTGAATTAAAAATAAAATAGTTCACTTTCTCACCTGCAGAAATACTTCAAACTTCTTTTTATTGAAGGAGTTTTTTCCTGATAGTTGTTAATCAAAAAGTATTTCTGTTAAACATTTTCGTCTAATAACTTTGTTAAAAGTCCATTAGAAAAGATTCTAAAAAGTAAGAGAGTTTCTTTGCAATCCAACAGCCATAAAAAAAACTTTTAGTTAATAGTCCGAATTTTGGGACGAGTACTCTATTCATAAACTCTTAGGATGTTGGTGCATTTTGAAAACGGCTATTTGTTTTTATTTAAATCAACCATAATAATAGGTACTGTGTTTCTGTTTCGATATATGTTTAAATAAAACATAACACTAAGGGGGTAATTTAGTAGATAACATCAGGAGTTGCCGACTCAAAGTATTATATAAAAAGTGAAAATTGTTTGTGGTCGCTTGATGGAAACTAGCAATAAACATTGGGATAAAGGTAATTTTAATGAGTATGAATTATTTATAAATTAATTATAAATAATTCATGTTTAAGGTAATTCCATGAAAAATGCCAGTATACTGAAATCATATGCCCTTAATAGGGTAAAGATAAAAATTCATATACACTAAATGTACAAAAGCAAGGAAATTCCCAAATTTTTACACTTTTATTGTCATTAAGGGTATGCGAGCACAACAGGGCTATGTATTTTACTGGTAGGAATTTTTCTTCAGCGCACCTCACACACTTCATCCACTCATGCATAGAGATTTATACTGTAGTGATGTGATAATGAAATGGTTTGGTTGATATGTAGTCATACCCTTAATGACAATAAAAGTGTAAAAATTTGGGAATTTCCTTGCTTTTGTACATTTAGTGTATATGAATTTTCATCTTAACCCTATTAAGGGCAAATGATTTCAGTATACTGGCATTTTTCATGAAATGTCACTACTTTTGTAAAGGCTATGCCTCAAGACAATGGTAATTTTTAAGTTTTTTTTCAATTTCCTGGAAAACTAAGGTATATGGTAAACTGAAATTAAAATGCCATCAACTAGACCTTAGAATCTATATCTCTGCCAAAAATCAGCTGAATCCATCAAATAGTTGATGAGATACAGGGTGGCACACACGTAAGTACGTACACACGGATAACACAAAATCACTCCTGACCTTTCTGGATCTCTGGGTTGCCTTGACTAATGATGCTGAAATTCTACACACTTATAGAACCTATCAAATGAAAATTGTGTGCAAAGTTTTAACTAATTTGGTTTATTGGTTTTTGAGTTATGACTGATCAAAGAAATTAAATTTCTAGCATAGGTCGTTTTTGAAGTCTATTAAGGGATAGAGCGCTCTCGCGCCTCCCTTGATTACATTTTTATTGTAATATAAATGTTGCCTATGTTTTTTTATGCTAGGTCTATTTGTTTGAAAAATGTTACATTTCTCTCCATTATTTTGGCCTGAACAGACCATTAGACTGCAGCAGAATAAAACTCATTATAACAGGTTGTTTGTGGTGAACCTAATTTGGGGGCTTCATTAATTTTGGAAAGAAAATTATCATAAAATTTATTTTTTACAACCATTTTTCTCATTTATTTTTGAATGAATTATTTAAAAGTTGATTTTATGATGATTTCTAAAACCTTATCATTTCAAAACTTAGAAGTAAATTGTTTTCGAAACAGCAGAAAAAAACAAAACAAAAAGGTTGTATTAATAAAATTATGTTGCAACTTATTTCCAGCCTCTATGGGACTCACATTTTTTTTTCTATTAATTATCTATTAAAATCAAAAATGCAATCGTAAAATACTAAAACTAATTTTTTTTTAATTCTATTTACTAACAATAATTTAATTAGAAAATTAACATAGACCTCCTAAGATTAAAGTCAATTCAGGTGTGTGATGTTAAAAATGTTTTACCCTATATATAAAAATAAATTTAAAAAATAAAAAAATAAAAATTTTTTTAAAAAATCATAAAAATAGCAAAAGTTATTGTCACCATGGATTTTCTTTAAGATTAAAAAAAAAAAAATTTAATTGAATTTTCAAACTTTTATAGGGGGTAAAAAGAGGGTAAAATCTTGAAAAATGACTTTTCATCATCTAAAAAAATATCAAGAGGAAACTTGAGCGGAACCCAACGAAAGTAGGTATATTCTGAAAGTAAATAATATTCTTTCATTTAAAAAATACAATTGGCTGGTGTAAAAGACTCAAATATTGTTTTCAGTGACTAAAAATGTGAAAAAAGAAAAAAAGGGAAAATTTTGCATCTTTTTCTTTGTTCTAAACAAAAAATTTTGCAATAAAGAATTAATCATTTTTTTTAAAGCCTATCAGTCATAACGCCATAAAAGTATATTCTGAAAGAAAACAATATGTTCTTCGATGTAAAATTGTTAGGTGTAATTGGCTCAAAACTATTTGTTTGTTATCAAAATGCAAAGAGATTCTAACAATTTAGAACTGGACAATTTAAAAAGTTCTTCAACGCGTTTTTCATGATTACAAATTTGCATTTTTAATCAGACAATCTTAACAGTGTGTGAAAGGACAATATTATGAAATATAGCGGATGGTGGAGAACATCTGGTCTAAGCAGTTCCTATTTATTTACATCCTCACAAGGGCAAAGTTAGACACAAGGTCAGTTTTTAAGGTGAGAAAAATCCAGCTCCAAAAATTGAGTACTCTGGATTGGGACAAAAATTTAATTTTTTTTTTTTTTTTTTTTTTTTTTTTTAAATATTGCCTCAGTTTAGGATTTCTTTTTCTTTGACCGAGGACAGAACAGATACTACACTCTGGTCCTAGCCTGAAGACAGTCTCGTGTTTTTAGCAGAGTTGCTGAGTTTGTAGCTCAAACGGTAGAATCCGACTCAGATTCCTTAAATTTTAAAGGATCTGACTGACAGCAATGAATTTGCTTCCACCAACTCCACAACCCTACTTTCTAGGGGAAAAAAAAAAAAGCAATGTTCAAACGTTGCAGTTAAGCAAACAATGAGAAAAAAAGTGTTTGTTCAGCTGAGATAATGAGTTGTCTTGGTTAAGACTTCAATTACAAATTAGACAACAAATCTTAAAAAACGTTTCTTACAACAAGAGCGAAAACTGATAGGCCAACGCTTAAAAGCTGATGGCCTTTAATAAACCATTAAACAAAGACAAACAATCGCTGGGAAAAAGAAAGAAGTTTTTACAAAGTGCAAAGTATTTTCTGTCTGAATTTTTGGGATGCCGAGTTCTCATTTACATCGTTTCTCTTCGAACTACTATCCTCATCAATGTTCTTCTAAGAAAAATTCCATTACAGCCGCCAACTCTACTACAAAAATCTTTTTTTTTAATTATTCAGGTGCCAGACGAAACGATTAATGCCAGTTAACATTTTTCCCATCGATTCTAATGCACATAAACGCCAAGATTATGCGCACATACACACGGAATGGCTGAGTAAGTGGCGGTCATCACGTCGTGCTTACAGACTTGGCAGGCTATGTTAGAGTTCGGTCAATGCTATTACATCATGTACACTAATACTTAGGAAAGATAGGATAGACTTTCAAGCCTTGGTAGAGCAACTAGTCTTGGAGAAGGAAAACACTGAAATACTATGCACCTTTCTGGTGGAGAGAGTAGGAGGACTTGTTCTTCGTGATCGCGATATTCACATTCATCTGAAAAGAGGGGGGGGGGGTAATTTGATAATTTAACACGCGTTCATATGTCATTCTCGATGGGAGAGTCCATCACACTAGCTAGGGGATGGGTAAGAAATAAAAACTATATTGTTTACCAGATGTTCACTTGAACATTCTTTGAGTGTATTGTTCGTGTGTCGCACACCATGGAATTGTTTTAAGCTATGCACGAACGTTCACACATTTGAAAATAAATATCAAAATCATATTTCAGTAAGAAACAGCCATGTAGACGAATAATAACAATTATATTTAAATACAGGGAAAACAAAATAAAATAAACAATACACCTGACGAAGGGCACATCAGTCGAAACATAGTGAAGAACAAGAGTGACTAATAAATATTTACTAAAACAGCAACGTCATAGTCACTAGACCAACTCGACAATCAGCTAGGTCTCATTCATTCACTGTGGAGGTCCACAGATGTCGGAGAGCCTTCTACTCAAATAGCTTCTTTCCTCGTACTGCTGGCCTCTGGAACTCTCTCCCTGCCACCTGTTTCCCCGATAGAACAGACATGCAGAAATTTAAAACTAATGTAAACAGACATCTCGCTGCGCAGATCCCAAGTTAGGTTGACCCCCCTTCCTTCTCCCCTTTTCCTTTCTCAGTAGCCCCTTACGTCTACAGTGGCGGCCTGCCTTGTTTGGGGTGAACTATGTTAAAAAAAAAAAAAAAAAAAAAAAAAAATATGCATGAGGCAGTGAATAGCCTGAGATAAAGAAATAAAAACACTTGATAAAGGGGTGATATCCCAAAAATATTGTGATTTTCCAGTCTCACACATATGACCCATGACTGACGAGAACATTGGAAGCAACAGTTAATTATTAAACGAAAAATAAATCACCTTATTATTCAGTTTTCCTTCTTATAACCAAATATATTTCCGCATTGTTATTAGCCTTCTATAAATTATCTATAAATATTTACTGTGGCACAAGGCCAAATGAAAAGAAAAAATATTTTGCATGTCAATTATCAAATATATCTGGGTACCTATCTTTCCGAGGCTTAAATACTAAATACAAAAAAACATTCCTCTGGGGTCATGAGATTTAAGACTGGCCTTACACATTGTATCATTCTCATAATTTCTCTCCATGCAACCCTTTAAAGTGTAGTATCTGTTCCGATGGATACTGCACGCCTGTCCTGTGCAGTTCTAGGAGGTCCACCCTCCCAGGCTTTGCCTCTCCTCTTTGGGGAGGAGTAAGTTTATTGCTTACTGTCTGAGGCGCCCCTACCGGGGAATGCCGACGGGGCTGCCCAGGCAATTTTTAAATGGCCAGAGTGCTCACCTCTCGAGCGCTGGCTTTTCAAACCCCACTTTCTCGACCCGATCTTGGGTCACATCTTACTTGTGGGAGTAAGATAAAACTGGCCTTGTGCCTAACTCCTGGGGAGGAGTAAATAAAACCCTTACTGGCTAGCTTTCACTCCCATACATCATCATGCTGCCTGATAGATTCTTCATGGTCAATAGTGGTAATGCTCTGCTTGTTAGTAATGACATAAAATAAAATTGTGTGACCACTTTACGGCCACTATCAACCATCTGTGGGTTATTTCATTCCAAATAAAGTTGTCAAATATAATTCTATAGGTAGGATAATTTTTTATATTCCTAGAATACATTGCTCTTAGAGAATACCCGTATACCCAAGCTGGGAAAAAGCTCCGACAATCCTCAAAACCATAGACCTATAGGATTAGTTTTGTGTTGTTTGGAATAAAGTTGTCAAATAAAATTCGATAGGTAGGGTAATTATTTCTATTTCTAGAATGCATTGCTCTTATATAACGAATTGTGCCCCCCCCCCAACAGGTGGGAGGAGGGTGGGGATCTCGCTCTATGACTTACATTTTTTTTTTTAATTTATTAAAATCAAAAATGCAATAGTATCAAAATAATTTATTGTAATTCTATTTTTTTTTTTAAATAATGTAATTACAAAATTAAATCCACCACAATGTGTTCTAGCTTCTTCGTAAACAAGTCAGCAATTTTAATCTTTTTTTTAATAGTCGGAAAAAAAGAAAATCGAAAGGAATTTGGAAGCATTTAAACTGTCGAATAGAAAGTAATTCCTGGCTTTAAAATTCTTCGCAAATCCTCATGTGTTAAAAGCTTTGGAAGCTATTTACATCCAATAATTTTATGTCATTTTTTATATATATTTTTAGTTTTCTCACTTCTAAGACTTCTAATTTTGAAACTTAAAGCTCTGAAAAAAAAATTTTGCCACACATTTTTTTACCTCAATAATAATAAAACAGCTCGCATTCTAAAAAGAGAATCGTCAAGTCGAAAATCAATCATCATCATCGGTTTACAGTCGATTTTACATGAAATTGACTTCCACACTAATCTATTTCCATATAAGCAAATAATACGGACGAAAGACAAGTTAAACTAAGCCTAACACTAAAAACCAAACCCAACTTGATGAAAAAGTGGAACATATTGATACGAACCAGAGAACTGAAATTACCGAAGAAAGTTCTAACAAGATGTAAAAATAAAGATGATAAATTGACACCCCCCCCCCCCCCCCCAGCTTACGAGGAAAAAAATCCTGCAGTGAAATCTGTTGGTATGGAGAGCCTTGGACAGGATAGAAAGATCGTGGAGAGATAGCGCCATTCAGCGCATAATTGAAATGGCAGGAGTTACGATCATAATTGAATGGAACAGAGTACGAGAATAATATTATATATTACAGGAGAAGCTATCGGTTGTGATCAGCAAGAAATCAATGGTGTGAGACATCCAAGCGAGGCAACAAAATAATCTGTTGAGTGTTGGAGTTGCTTTAAAGAAATACGACTCCAGAGTTGGATTTGTTTTCAGCAGACTTCCCACCTCTGAGGTTGGGAGTCATTTTTATCGGAGTCGGGAATCAGATTTTTTCCAATCAACTTCCCACTTCTGATTATGACAAGTATGTATGTAGATATCCTGTGGAAAGTGTGAACTAAGACTTAAATTAGGAATTATAAACTGTATTAATTTACTAGGATTATTAAATACAACTTAAATCTTGTATTTTTTTTTTTTTTTAATATATAGAAGCTACATCGACAGAGTGCAAACAAAATTTGTTCAATTTTCAACTGCTAATTTTATGCATAGTTTTTTTTTTTCTCAGTTTTGTCTTTTCCATTATTTTTTTTACAGAATGATTATGGACAATTTTGAACCTCCATATTTGTGGAAGAGACACAGAGTTCTGCTTGGAATCTGTGTCGGAAGAACAAAAAAAAAGAAGACATTTCAGACTTCCTCAGCATCAGCGGGAGGATGGTAGAAAAAGATGAGAAAGGAATTGAAAGATTCAGGATTTGACTACGACGAGGCAACATCAGAAAGAAAACGCGTAATTGATCATCTGATGCTGTCAGAATGCCAGAGGTTGTCACTGAAATTCCGGGGATCATCAATAATGAACCTAGCAAGTTGATGCACGCTATTGCAAGGGAGAAAGGTGTAGATGAAAAGCTTGTTAAGTGATCGAAGCACGCAATGGAGTTGATCAACAAGTTGAAACACCAACTGGAGTCAGACAGGCTGTGGTTCTTCTCCGACAAGAAAAATTTCTGCCAAAAAGTTCAACTCTACGAATAACAGGCAGCTCACTGCCTCATCTAAAGATCTGCCCAAGTTTCCAGTGACAAACTTGGTCTTCGATGTCGTCAGCAGTGAAGGTGATGTCATCCCATCCCACTTTTTCCCTGACGGATTCAGGCTCAACAACGATAGTTACATTCGCGTTCTGAGCGAGGTAGTTAAACTGTGGATCGACCAGGAAGCTGCAGGTAGGCCATACATGTGGCAGCAAGACTCAGCATTTTGCCATATCAGCGAGAAGACCCAGGCATGTCCATCAGGGATCTTTTTCAACCACACTTCACCTGATATCTGGCCTCCAAGCTCGCCTGACTGCAATCCTTTCAAGACACCAACAAATGCAGCTGCAACACAAAGGACGAGCTAAAGAACAAGATAACCAGAACCTTTAAGGGCCAAAGACAGGAGACAGTGACAAAGGCCTGTGGTCAATTCCGATGATACCTGGAGTCAAACGCCAAAAGCAGGTTCATCGAATGAAATCAACTGAACAAGTCATGAAGAGAAAATGACCCAAGTTTGGTGAATAAAAAATGAAACTTTTTCGTAGACAGTAATCTTGCGAACAAATGTTGTCCACATCCTATAGATCTTCGCAAATAATATTCCATCAATAACTTAAACATTCACATCTCTCTGTACGCTATATTTTCATTACTGTCCTTTCTCTTTATTATTCCAGATGTTATTGCTTAAAATAAAAAATAAGTAAATAATAAAGTAACTCTAATGTAACGTAGATGCTAAGATTTAATAGTGTGGTGAACAATGGACAATCAACGATTCCCTCACTATTAAATCACGATGTCGTTTGCACGGCAGCTGATAAGGCTGAACTACTTGCCCAGCATTTTGCCATTAACTCCACTTTGGACTCAGCAAACCACCATCTCCCTAAATTCCCATTGAGGATTGAAGCCACACTTGAAAACCTGGTCATCACCTCATCTCAGGTCAAGGTCATCATAAAAAAACCTCGACACCTCAAAAGCATGTGGGCCTGATCTTTATTACTATTACCGGTATAAGAAGTGCTCTGCTGAACTGGCCCCTGTCCTCTCCAAACTCTACAACAAATGCCTTGCTGAATCTTGCTTCTCTGATAGCTGGAAAATTGCCTCTGTGGTACCAGTCTTCAAGAATTCTGGGAATAGGACAGGTCCTCAGAACTATCGCCCAATCAGCCTATTCCCGATCTTTGCTAAAATCTTTGAATCCTTAATCAATCTAGCGATAGTCCGGCACCTAGTTAATGCTAAACTTTTTTCTGACCGCCAGTATGGATTTAGACAAGCACAATCTACTGCGGACATCTTAACGGTCATCTCTGAACATATATCATCCACTGGACAAGGCAGTGGCGCTTGATATATCCAAGGCCTTTGACAAAGTATGGTATAAGGGGCTCCTCCTAGAAATTCACTCATATGGTATTACTGGGCTAAACTTAATATAATTAAATCCTTCCTAAACAAAAAAAAAGATCCAGGTTGTCCTCGATGACCGTTCATCTAAGCAACATGACATAAATGCAGGTGTACCCCAAGGATCCATCCTCGGACCTTTGTTGTTCCTGATTTTCATAAACGACCTCCCTGATGACATCGAGTCTGAGATAGGTTTATTTGCTGACGACACCAAACTGTACTCTCGTCATGTTGGCAAAACAGACGCGATCATATTCGAGGCAATGGCTGAATCCTTAAAAAATGACCTCCAGGCTGTAGTTGATTGGGTCATACATGGTTGGTAACTTTTAATGCCGCAAAGACAAAGCTCCTTTCCTTCAATAACTACAAGAAACCTCTCCAACCACCGATTGTCAAGGCAAATAATACCCTACCTGAGAGTTCATCATTCAAACTCCTCAACCTAGCATTCACAGGCAACATGAATTGGAACAAATACATTGAAGACATAGCCAAGGCTGCAACAAAGAAGGTGGGCTCCCTCTACCGTGCTAGTAAACTCCTCACACCTGACATTATCCTGTATCTCTACAAAGCCACCATCCGCCCACGCATGGAGTATTGTTGTCACATCTGGGCTGGTGCATCATCCACTAGTCTCTCCCTCTTAGACAAGGTCCAAAAAAGAGTCACCAACCTAATAGGTCCCTCACTATCCTCCAAGCTCCAGCCCCTTTCCCATCGCCACAATGTTGCATCCTTGTGCTCGTTTTATAAATACTTCAATGGATTCTGCTCCGATGAACTAGCTTCTCTACTGCCCCCTCGACGCAAATACACTGGAACAACCCGACAATCAGCTAGGTCCCATCCATTCACTGTGGAGGTCCCCAGATGCCAGAGAGCCTTCTACTCCAGCAGCTTCTTTCCTCGTGCTGCCGGCCTCTGGAACTCCCTCCCTGCTCCCCCGACGTTACTGACATGCAGAGGTTTAAAACTAATGTAAACAAACATCTCGCTGCACAGCTCCAAACTTAGGATGACACCCTAAACCTACTCCCTAATTCTCAGTAGCCCCTTACGCCTACAGTGGTGGTCTGCCTTGTTTTGGGTGAAATATCTTTAAAAAAAAAATATATATATATTTATATATATATATATTCTAATTTTATCAAATTCATTTGTCTCTAATATAATGTCGATTTAATTAGTTGTCTCCTTTCAGTCTCGGGAAACAATGGATACCTCCTGTAAAAGTATCTATGTAGAGGGTCTATATTGAAATAAGGGTTTTGCAATCCCAACTAACAAGCAAGATGAGGAAAAAGTCGAAAAAAAAATGTCAATTTCTGTAAGATAAAAAGAGCTATTAATGTTGCATATTACTTAGCAGTAATATACTTTTAAAGTGTTGATATAGTTTGCCAGAGTATTATGGTTTGGTCCGAGGGTTAGCTACGACTCCACATATATTGGTAGATGGACCTGATTAGATCATTTCAATCATGTGACAAAGAAAGTATTTGAAGTGAGATATCAGTTGCAGTTCAAACATTAGTAAGGAAACAATGTAAAGTACTATTAGACACAAGAATCTAAGCCCCTCCGTCCCCCCGACTTAAACTTCTTGTGTCCCCTCTGAAGATAGCCAGGAACAAAAGTTTCATTTTCAATCACATTTACCAATTTTAAAATTTAGCCCAGCTCGAAATGTTCTCTTTGCTTACACATTTTCAGGAGGAAAGTGGCGATATTTTCACTCCCTGTCTTGTATCTACTCATCGTCACAAAAAATTCATAGGATAAACTTTTGCTTTGAACCAGTCTTACACTTAGTCACTGATTTTAAATGCAGATTAATAAGAATGGCATCCGATTTGTTTTACAATACATAGACTGCTTAAAATATTCTGTGCATGTCTAACACTTGTGTTTAGTATAGTGTGCAAATGAGAAAGAGAAATAGAGAACCAGTTTCGACGATTATCTTAATTAGGTCAGTCACACAGTTCAAGTGAATTTTACTTTTATACTTCAATTCGAATAAATGGTATTGATTTGATTTTGTTTTACGGCTCATCAATCCCTGTTGGGTAATTTAGAGCCAAGAAGATTATATTTACGATACTTCTTTTGTTACATTTTTCTCGAGGAGTTTAAAGAATTGTGTTTCTTTTAAGTATCTCATCATCTGGTTAGGTGTTATTTTTTGAAACAGTGAATTAATATTTACTTTTTTTGAAGAATTTGTTTCCTATGTGTTTGTATTTTTGGCACTCGATCATTAGGTGGTTTACTGTTATTTTCAAAATGCGCATCTGAGTGCACCCGCAGCTTCAAGCAAATATGCACGTGTTAATCTTGTTTGACCAACTCGGTTTTAAAACAATGTTTTCTTTTCATCCTTTGAATAGTTTTAATTTATTTTCTGTTTTAATTATAGGTTGGTGTTCATAAAATATCCCATATTGTTTGCCATTTCTGGTATATTTTTTAATTTTCTCTTTTAAATAAAAGGGAAAATTAAAAAATATACCAGTGTATGAAATTTTAATATTTGTCACATCCATGTATAATTCTTCTATTGCCAGTGTGTCAGTTTTTTCATTACCTGGTATACCAACATTGCTTGGTATCCAAGCTAGACAAATTGTCTTTCAGTTATTTTATATTTATTTATTATGTTTGTGATGTAAGGATGGTTAGGTTCTCCTTCTTGCATGGCCATAAAGCAGGACAAAGAATCTGTATATATATTTTATTTTATTTGTTTAAATTTTTTATGAATGTGCTTTCCATTTTTATGGCTTGTAATTGCGGCTGTGTATATTGATGCATCGTTAGGATTAGGGTTACGATTAGGGTTAGGTATTTTAATCTGAATATAATTTTGCCCATCTGTACATGTTGCACTTATTACGGTTGTTGTCTTTGATCGTTTGTATATATTTCTTTGTAATCGTAGTACCTGTCTCTAAGTTCTCCGAAATTGCTTCTGGATATTAAGTTATTTGTATTGTTTTTCTTGTGTTCGGTAAGTGTTAAGTCAATGTTTACGTTTGTTATCGACTATGGAGGTCGGTTGCTTATTTTGAGTGTAGCTATTTTGTCAGGGTTTTCATTGATTTGGGTTATTGCTTCTTTAATTCGATGTCTAAAAGAGAAAATACTTGTTGGTTTGCTTTCTATCTTAGATGGAGAGAGAGGTTCATTAGACTTTCCATAGGTGATGTTTGATAAGCTCCCAAACTGAGCCTTAATTCTTGGTTTTCTATAGCTAATTGTCTTTTACCGTATGATTTGCAGGAAGAGCTATAGACAATGCATCTGTAATCAAGCTTTCATCTCATGTGAACCGTATATTTGAAGCATTACATCTTTATCTCCTCCCCAATCTAACTTAGATATTACTTTTAGGAGATTGAATACTTTTTGCCATTTTTGTTTTAAATTATCCATATGGATCTTAAAGTTGAGGTTATTATCAAATGTGATTTCGAAAAATGTTGTCTGCTGAGCTATTGGTATAGGGTTTCCATTTATTTTGAGTGTGGGTCAAGATGGTATTTTTGGTTTTTTACAAAAACAAATAAAAACCATTTTGATTTTTTAAAAATTAAAACCATTTTCATTGACTCCACTTCTTTGTTAAGATAGTATTGCATTTGCCTTTCCAATGTTGGCATGTTTCGTGATGAGCAAACAATTGAAAAGTCATTTACAAATAGCGACTTTTCAAATCCTGTGGTGACTCTTTTGAAAATATTGATTTTTATTAAAAATACGGTGATGGATAGTACCCTCCTGTTTCTTGTTCACGCGGGTCTGATTGTGTGTTTCCCTGTTGTACTTTAGAATATCTTATCGGTCAGGAAGTTTGGGATAAATGCCATGTTTCAAATGTTGTGTAATTCTTAAGATGCCATGTCTCCATGTGGTCTCATGCCTTTTGGATATAAAAAAATACTGCCACAACATAGTGGTTACAGGCAAAACCATCACGGATAAATGACTTGAGTCCTTTTAGTCAGTCCTTTTAGTCATATAAATGACTTGAGTCTATTAGTCATTGGTGCTTTGACCTTTTCTAAAACCACTTTGATATCTTGATAGAATGTTATGTTTTTGCAAATACCATGTTAGTTGGTACACTATTCTCTTCATAGTTTTGCAAAGGCAACTGATTAACACTTAGTAGGATTGATGCGGTCTTTGTCAGGGTTAGTGATTGGAATGATGGTAGATTCTAGACACGATTTTGGTCATTTTCCTGTACTCCAAATACCATTATAAATTTTTAGCAATATTGTTAAGGGCGTTTCTGGAATTAATAGTGATTCAGGGGATGTATTTCTGCTTTTATCGAATGAAAGGTAAACATCAGTTTTGTAGCTTTGTGGAAAAATTGTTGCATATAGGAACAGAAAGTTCGAACATCCACCGGATACGAAAATTAATTTTACTCTGCTTTTGTCCAATCATAAATACACATTTATAATAACCTTATTTAGTTATATTATTCACTTTTATTTATTCTTATTCACTTTTAAGGGCAGACATTTTTTGGTCATAAGATTTTTACAAATGCTAATAATAATTATTCTAATCTGGCCCATTACATTTCATTAACTTCGGCTCAGTCTTTATTTATAAATTTATGACTAAACAATTTTCATCCTTAAAAAAATAAGCAGGTTTTGTTCATTTTTAGATTCATTGATATAATATAATGGTCAAAAGAGTTTTTTATGTTCTTTGGTTGAGGGGTACAAATGAACCATAATACTTGACTGTGATCTGTTAACTTCAATTCTAGATGGAAATGTCTCTTTATCCACCAATTTGAAGGCTATCAAGACGAACACCATTTACGGCTGTCTTTCTTTCCAATTACTATAAATTAAAAAAAAAAAAAAAAAAAAAAAAAAAATGGCTCATCACGGTGACCATTGGAAATTCAAAGTAATTTCTGGCTAGACTTAAAGTTTATAGACAATCAAATATTAGGGTTATTTTTTAGATTAGCTTCTCAGAAAAATACTGTTTATCTGGTAATTTCCTAGTTTACAAATGCACGGATTTTTTTTTATGTTAAACAAAAAAAGAAAATTGAACAAGAAGAATCATTAAGAATAAGGTAAATATTGCATGAAAAATATCAGGGCTTTACGCGCTCCACTACTTTTGGAGCTGCTCCTGCTCTAACAGCCAAAATTGGAGCTGACTCCTCTCACACTCCCCATTTTCAAAATGGAGCCACTCCAGCTCAAACTCTTATAAAAAAGGAGCAGCTCTTTTTCAGCGCTCCATAATGAAAATGTACCTTCTTTCATAAACGTTCTATTCTGCCAATGAGTGGTCGAAGGATAGGGGTGGGTGTCAAAGGATCTCGTCAATATGGGTGGGTATGTCACTTTAAGCATAAGACCATAAGATAATATTTGACAAAATGTCGGACAAAGCATATGTAAATTTTCGTTTCCTGAGGTATAAAATAAAAATAGAAATAGAAAATAATTTTGGAGCGCGGAGCGATAAAATCACTGCTCTTTAGTCCAAAATGGAGTTGCTGCCGCTCCACTCCCACTGAATATAAAATGAGCCCTTTTCTCTTTCGCTCCAGCAAAAAAGGAGCATGCTCCTGGAGCACACTCTTTTTTGGAGGGCCCCATAAAGCCCTGAAAAATATATATCAATTAATGTATTGTTTCCGAAAATGGGTGATATCGCCTCCCCCGGGGTGGGGTTTCAATATTGGGGGGGGGGGATGGGATAGTTGGGGGGGATTAAGAGCATTTAAAGTGTAATTGCTCTACCTAAAAGAAAAAAAAACATGCTATTAATTGTTTAAATTTTTAACAACAGTTTGTTTTTTTCTTTTCTTTTACAAAATCTGAATGCCAAAATATGTCAGACTCAGCCATTGAAGTAGAATTCGTATGCAATTTAGAGATAATAAAACTGACATCAGAATTCAAAATGAATGCATAGCTGTTACGTAGTCAAAAGCTTTCAGTTAGCAGGAAATGAATCTTTGCTTCTTGCTTATGTTAGTTTTATCAAAAGATAAAAAGTTGGTTCAAGAGCCGTTATTTGCAAGATAACTTAAAACAGACACTGAAGGAGGATCAGTATTTAATGTTGAGAATTATTTTCAAACAGTAAACCATCCCACTTTCTAACATGTTTGTTTGTGCAACAAATGGAGTACCATCGATGATAGGTTGTCAATGTTATTTAATCAGTTTCTTGAAAACAAAACAAAAAAACCTGATTACTCTGCAGCATAGCAAAAAACAAAGTTGTCGACTTCATAAACAGAAGTTAGATGGCTGTCAAAGGAAAATATTTTGATACTTTTCTATTCACTCTTTGATACAGTCGTAGAATTTTTCCAAGACTAACTCTGCTTTCTGATGATCTTAAAACCATCAAGGATGACATTGTGAATATAGCTGACAAATAAGTTCAATGAAATTAATTTGTAGGTGCAACGAAATGATGCCAACCTTATCAAAGTCAAAACTACTCATCCCCATTATCAAAACTTGTCATGAATTGTACCAGTTTCTAAGACTCTCTGAATTGGATAAAAAGAAGGGCATTTCAGATGATGATCTTCAAGTGGATTGTGCTCACCTGGAAGAATTACAGAGACACGTCTGAAAGATTTCAGGATCTTTTATTGCTTAAAATAGCAGACTGAGTAATCAATCCATTCTTAGATGTCAACAGTGAGGAAACAGGAGAGACAGAGGAAAAATTAGTTACAAACAAAACACAAAACTACGGTCATAGTTCAAGAAATCATATCAAGATTTTTGGTTTAAAAAAAAAAAAAATCTGACTTCTTTATTGAGTATAGCAAACTGAATATATATTTTATTGCTTTTCCAATATTTGGAACAACGGGGCTTCAGTACAGTCTTTCAAAGCAAAAGAACAGACTATAAATTAATTAGAATTGTTCAGTACAGTCTTTCAAAGCAAAGGAACAGACTATAAATTAATTAGAATTGTTCAGTACAGTCTTCCAAAGCAAAGGAACAGACTATAAATTAATTAGAATTGTTCAGTACAGTCTTTCAAAGCAAAGGAACAGACTATAGATTAATTAGAATTGTTCAGTACAGTCTTTCAAAGCAAAGGAACAGACTATACATTAATTAGAATTGTTCAGTACAGTCTTTCAAAGCAAAGGAACAGACTATAAATTAATTAGAATCGTTCAGTACAGTCTTTCAAAGCAAAGGAACAGATTATAAATTAATTAGAATCGTTCAGTACAGTCTTTCAAAGCAAAGGAACAGACTATAAATTAATTAGAATTGTTCAGTACAGTCTTTCAAAGCAAAGGAACAGACTATAAATTAATTAGAATTGTTCAGTACAGTCTTTCAAAGCAAAGGAACAGACTATAAGTTAATTAGAATTGTTCAGTACAGTCTTTCAAAGCAAAGGAACAGACTATAAATTAATTAGAATTGTTCAGTACAGTCTTTCAAAGCAAAGGAACAGACTATAAATTAATTAGAATCGTTCAGTACAGTCTTTCAAAGCAAAGGAACAGACTATAAGTTAATTAGAATTGTTCAGTACAGTCTTTCAAAGCAAAGGAACAGACTATAAATTAATTAGAATTGTTCAGTACAGTCTTTCAAAGCAAAGGAACAGACTATAAATTAATTAGAATTGTTCAGTACAGTCTTTCAAAGCAAAGGAACAGACTATAAATTAATTAGAATTGTTCAGTACAGTCTTTCAAAGCAAAGGAACAGACTATAAATTAATTAGAATTGTTCAGTACAGTCTTTCAAAGCAAAGGAACAGACTATAAATTAATTAGAATTGTTCAGTACAGTCTTTCAAAGCAAAGGAACAGACTATAAATTAATTAGAATTGTTCAGTACATATTGTGTTTGATATCGTTGTTTTCAATTTTAAACAAAAAAAATGCTCACACACTTGTATTGGTGGTAATTGTGAAGACTGAAGACCAAATGAAATGGTTTATTGAATAAAGTATTTTTTTTGTTTGTTTTTAAAAATTTTTTGTTACCCCCAAACAAGGGGGCATATTGTTACTGAACATAAGGGTTCACTGTAATAGGGGCCAGATTAATAGTGGAGGGCAACGTAAATGGGTAGTGGGGAGTTGGGCAGCCAGATGTTTGTTCACATTACATTTAAATTTCTGCATGCTGGTATGGTCGGGGAAACATGGAGAGAATTCCAAAGGCAGGAAAGAAGCTATTAGAGTAGAACATTTTTTGGCATCTAAGGACCTCTACAGTGAAGGGGTGGGATTTTCCTGCTAGTCAGGTTGATCGGAGATATTTTCGTTGAGGGGGTACAAGCACAGTAAGTTCCATGGAAGTACTTGTAAAACAAGCACAGGGATGCAACACTGCGGCGATAATTTACTATTTGCCGGCCTAAGTAAGCCCGGGTACCTTTTTCAGGTTATCACCAGCATCAAAGTGCTGACGTCACATTCGGTCGCCATGGTAAGTGACGAAGTTTCAACATTACCAATAGTACAATATTGTTTGGTTATTAAATTATTAATTGAACCAAATTTTTATAAAATTACAACTAATTTTGTTTTAATCTGTATAAAATTATTAGAGACGCTTCCAAAACTGTCAATGTTTTAATACATAAGAATCTGAAAGCCAGTTTAAAGCTTCCAAATTCTTTTCACATCACAAATTAATTCTTTTGTTAATAATAAAAAAAATGATTACAATGTCTAACTCGTCTACGAATAAATAGAAATGCATTCTGATAAATTTAATTTTATTATTTATTTTACTAAGTACTCTTTACGTTATATTTTCATTAACAATTTCAATAAATAATCGATAAAATAATCAACTAAAAAATGTATAAGTCACGCAGAGACGAAAAATACACGCACATGCGACATGATCACAATTTTATTAATATAGAGATAATAAAAACAAGAGTAAACCCCCCCAAAAAAACAGTATTTCTAGGAGGTGCGACTGATCTAGAAAAGAACCGCACAATATTTTCGATCGTGTTATTCAGAATCATCTTCAGTGTTTTTGTTATTTTTTTAAGATGTCAACATGTCTTCTGTGAACCATTACATTTGACGTAGGGCCAGCCTCTTAAATATTACAGGCATGAGAGAATTACACAATAGCTGAAGAGAAGGGTCTGTATAAAATACCTTGACTCGCATAACAGGAGGGGGGCAATTTATCACTTGGATGGGAAAGAAAAGATACTGAATTCTACTACGACTCCTAGAGATTATCGTAGTCTTACCAATGCGATTCACCTCTAGTACATTCTGACCACTTGTCTTGGCTTGGCTTCGTCACTCTTCTTTGTCGCAATAGGACACATCCTCCCAAGCATTACCTCCTTCTTCGGGAGGAGGGGGTACCGGTTGCGTGATGAGCCCCTACCGAGGAATGCTGTAAGTCCGTTCACGGCTATTTTTGTATCATTCCAGTCTGCCTCCTTGGAGGGGGGGGGGGGGGGGCTGGTGTTCCTCACATTAAACTGACCTTGTGTCACATTTTGCTGCCTTTGGAAGCAGACGGGATTATTTACTAGTTATATTTACCCGTCGTTGTCTGGTGGATAGATTAAAAGATACACGGCACTTCGAAATCTTAACATTGTTACCCCCTCCCTCAACCAGGGTTTTTTACCCCGCCTAATAAATCGGTATCGTCCGGGCCTTTGGGTCTGGATTTACGCCGGTCTATTGGGGGGGGGGGGGGGCGGTCCTGTGCAGTTCTAGGAAGTGCACCCTCCCAGGCTTTGCCTCCCCTCTTTGGGGAGGAGTAAGTTTATTGCTTACTGTCTGAAGCGCCTCTACCGGGGAATGCCGACGGGGCTGCCCAGGCAATTTTTAAATGGCCAGAGTGCTCACCTCTCGAGCGCTGGCTTATCTAATCCCACTTTCCCGACCTTGTGTCACATCTTACCTTGTGGGAGGTAGATAAATAAATTGTTACCACCTCCCAGGATGTGGGGACAAGAGATTGAGTTTTGGGAAGCATAGAGATTATGTCCGTTTAAGTTGTTAAGCAAACCAAACATTCTTCCCTAGAAACCATCAATTACCACCACTTTCCATCTTGGAGTCATGTTTAAATTATGGGAGTACAGCAAAATCTTTGGATGAACAAGATGCAAACATGCACAAAGATGCTGCCGATTCAATACTTTAAACTGCCAAATAGAGATTTAGTTACTATAAAAATTAAAATTAAAAATAAAATCAAAATAAAAGTTAAATTTTGCTAGCGCCGGGATATTCCAAATTAGTATTAATTGAAAAGTTAAAATATTTGTAATCTATTATATAAACGTCACCTGTCTGTATGGATGTATGTATGTATGTATGTATGTATGTATGTATGTATGTATGTATGTATGTATGTATGTATGTATGTATGTATGTAAAGCTTCTCCTCCGAAAGTACCCAACACACGGTCACACGGGTGACATCATTCCCACCGGCCAGCCCAGACGCGTGTAATATCTCGGAACCGGAAAAAAAAAATTGACTCTTCCGGGGTCGACTGAGCACTTTTCTCCAATGGGGGGTGGCTTTTAACTCCATTTTTCAACGTTATTTATACTAATTTGAGAAGAAAAATAATGCAAAGTCACGATAAACCAGATATGACGTCAGAGTAAGGGAGTGGCGGGTAGAAATTCACTCACACTACAACCATTTTTTTTCTTTCTTTCTTCTTTCCCTCTCACTCCCACACTTTCTTTCTTAATTATTAATAGACGCTAATATTCCTTCCCCCCTCCCTTCCTCACTATGGCCGTTCTGTTATACTTCCAGGCATTACCTCCTCCTTTCAGGCCAAATAGGGGGGGGGGGAATGTCGGCATTCACCGATGTGAGCGCCACAGGCCAAATCTGGGGAGAGGGAGTGTCAGCATTCGGCGGTGGGGCGCCTCAGACCAAATCTGAGAAGGGGGAATGTCGGCATTCGCTGGTATGAGCGCCTCAGGCCAAATCTGGGGATGGGGGAGTGTCGGCATTCGGCGATAGGGCGCCTCACGCCAAATTTGGGGGGAGGGAGAGTGTCGGTATTCGGTGGCGGGGCTCCTCAGGCCAAATTTGGGGGAGGGGGTGTGTCGGCATTCGCCGGTATGAGCGCCTCAGGCCAAATTTGGGGAGGGGAGTGTCGGCATTCGGCAGTATGAGCGCCTCAGGCCTAATTTGGGGATGGGGGAATGTCGGCATGAGCGTCTCCGGCCAAATCTGGGGGTATTCGCCAAATTTGAGGGAGGGGGAGTGTCGGCATTCGGTGGTGGGGCGCCTCAGGCCAAATCTGGGGAGGGGAAATGTCGGCGGTGGGGTTCTTCAGGCCAAATCTGGGGAGGGGGAGTGTCGGCATCAGGCCAAATCTGGGGAAGGGGAATGTCAGCATTCTCCGGTATGAGCGCCTCAGACTAAATCTGGAGAGGGGGGGGGTGTCGGCATTCGCCGGTATGAGCGCCTCAGGCGAAATTAAGGGGAAGAGGAGTGTCGACATTCGCCGTTGGGGCGCATCAGGCCAAATCTGGGGAGGGGGAGTGTCGACATACGCCGGTGTGAGCGCCTCAGGCCAAATTGGGGGGGGGGAGTGTCGGCATTCGCCGGTATGAGCGCCTCAGGCCTAATTTGGGGATGGGGGAATGTCGGCATGAGCGTCTCCGGCCAAATCTGGGGGTATTCGCCGGTGGGGCGCCTTAGGAAACATTTGGGGAGGGGGGTATCGGTATTCGACGGTGGAGCGCCTCAGGCGAAATAGCCCGATCATTGGGAGCGTATTAGCCTGTACTTTAGGGGAGAATAAGTTGCCCAAAAGGAAAAGGGATTAAAAAATAAAATGATAATCTGATTTTTGATTCGAGAGTGTAAAACCGACACCTATCGGATAGGACTAGATAATACACTTTATCTCAAGGCAAAAATGCCGAGAACAGATACTACACTTTGATCTTAGCCAAAAGGCCAACAAAGGATCCTATATTTACTCCTCAAGGGAGTTAGGCACAAGGCCAGTTTTATCTTACTCCCACAGGTAAGATGTGACCCAGGATCGGGGTCGAGCAAGTGGGGTTAAAAGCCAGCGCTCGAGAGGTGAGCACTCTGGCCATTTAAAAATTGCCTGGGCAGCCCCGTCGGCATTCCCCGGTAGGGGCGCCTCAGACAGTAAGCAATAAACTTACTCCTCCCCAAAGAGGGGAGGCGAAGCCTGGGAGGGTGGACCTCCTAGAACTGCACAGGACAGGCGTGCAGTATCCATCGGAACAGATACTACACTTTGATCCTAGCCAAAAGGCCAACAAAGGATCCGAAATTCCAAAATTTTACCGAGGTATTCATAACCAATCTACACCTGAACAGCGGTCTATCCACTAGACACTGTTTAAATTACATTATTAAATTAACAAGTAATAATAACTATGATTTTCTTTCAACAAACATTGTATAATACTATTTAACAACTTATTGCATTAGTTTTGAATATCAACAAATAATTTTAAACTCCCCCAGACCGTTTTTCTCTAATTCAACATAGCTTTTAGACGCCATTTTTTTTTTACCGAAGATTACATTAATTCACTTCTTTTGGCTAATATCAAGGTGTAGTATCTTCCGATGGATACTGCACCCCATAAACTGGAATCGTCTTGGCCATCGGGGCTTCATTCCGCCGGTCTATGAGTTTGTCATGTGCAGTTCTAGGAGGTCCACACTCCCAGGCTTTGCCTCCCCTCTTTGGGGAGGAGTAAGTTTATTGCTTACTGCCTGAGGCGCCCCTACCGGGGAATGCCGAATAACAGCTTCTACGTTTCTCTTGGGACTATTTTGCAGATGAAAAGCGGGGGGTGGGGGGGGATCGGTAAGAGTGATTTCATTACTGCTCCAGAAGCCTCCTTGATTTTTTTAAATACTCGGCGTTGTCTGGGAGAAAACTGCTCAATATCCTAGATAGAGCTACTGTAGTGATAGGTTTGGAAAATATTTTAACGCCATCTTCGTTCCCCTTTGGACTATTTTGTAGATGAAAAGGAGGGAGGATACCTAAGTAATTTCAGTAGTGCTCATGAGGCCTCTTTGATTTGCAAAGTACTCGGCGTTGTCCGGGAGAAAAGTGCTCAATATCCTAGATAGAGCTACTGTAGTGTTAGGTTTGGAAAATATTTTAACGCCATCTTCGTTCCCCTTTGGACTATTTTGCAGATGAAAAAGAGGGAGGATACCTAAGTAATTTCAGTAGTGCTCATGAGGCCTCCTTGATTTTCAAAGTACTCGGCGTTGTCCGGGAGAAAAGTGCTCAATATCCTAGATAGAGCTTCTGTAGTGATAGGTTTGGAAAATATTTTAACGCCATCTTCGATCCCCTTTGGACTATTTTGCAGATGAAAAGGAGGGAGGATACCTAAGTAATTTCATTAGTGCTCAGGAGGCCTCCTTGATTTTCAAAGTACTCGGCGTTGTCCGGGAGAAAAGTGCTCAATATCCTAGATAGAGCTACTGTAGTGATAGGTTTGGAAAATATTTTAACGCAATCTTCTATCCCCTTTAGACTATTTTGCAGATGAAAAAGAGGGAGGATACCTAAGTAATTTCAGTAGTGCTCAGGAGGCCTCCTTGATTTTCAAAGTACTCGGCGTTGTCCGGGAGAAAAGTGCTCAATATCCTAGATAGAGCTACTGTAGTGATAGGTTTGGAAAATATTTTAACGCAATCTTCTATCCCCTTTGGACTATTTTGCAGATGAAAAGGAGGGAGGATACCTAAGTAATTTACGTAGTGCTCAGGAGGCCTCCTTGATTTTCAAAGTATTCGGCGTTGTCCGGGATAAAAGTGCTCAATATCCTAGATAGAGCTACTGTAGTGATAGGTTTGGAAAATATTTTAACGCAATCTTCTATCCCCTTTGGACTATTTTGCAGATGAAAAAGAGGGAGGATACCTAAGGAATTTACGTAGTGCTCAGGAGGCCTCCTTGATTTTCAAAGTACTCGGCGTTGTCCGGGAGAAAAGTGCTCAATATCCTAGATAGAGCTACTGTAGTGATAGGTTTGGAAAATATTTTAACGCCATCTTCGATCCCCTTTGGACTATTTTGCAGATGAAAAGGAGGGAGGATACCTAAGTAATTTACGTAGTGCTCAGGAGGCCTCCTTGATTTTCAAAGTACTCGGCGTTGTCCGGGAGAAAAGTGCTCAATATCCTAGATAGAGCTACTGTAGTGATAGGTTTGGAAAATATTTTAACGCCATCTTCGTTAACCTTTGGACTATTTTGCAGATGAAAAGGAGGGAGGATACCTAAGTAATGTACGTAGTGCTCATGAGGCCTCTTTGATTTGCAAAGTACTCGGCGTTGTCCGGGAGAAAAGTGCTCAATATCCTAGATAGAGCTTCTGTAGTGATAGGTTTGGAAAATATTTTAACGCCATCTTCGATCCCCTTTGGACTATTTTGCAGATGAAAAGGAGGGAGGATACCTAAGTAATTTCATTAGTGCTCAGGAGGCCTCCTTGATTTTCAAAGTACTCGGCGTTGTCCGGGAGAAAAGTGCTCAATATCCTAGATAGAGCTACTGTAGTGATAGGTTTGGAAAATATTTTAACGCCATCTTCGTTACTCTTTGGACTATTTTGCAGATAAAAAGGAGGGACGATACCTAAGTAATTTCAGTAGTGCTCAGGAGGCCTCCTTGATTTTCAAAGTACTCGGCGTTGTCCGGGAGAAAAGTGCTCAATATCCTAGATAGAGCTACTGTAGTGATAGGTTTGGAAAATATTTTAACGCAATCTTCTATCCCCTTTGGACTATTTTGCAGATGAAAAAGAGGGAGGATACCTAAGTAATTTCAGTAGTGCTCAGGAGGCCTCCTTGATTTTCAAAGTACTCGGCGTTGTCCGGGAGAAAAGTGCTCAATATCCTAGATAGAGCTACTGTAGTGATAGGTTTGGAAAATATTTTAACGCAATCTTCTATCCCCTTTGGACTATTTTGCAGATGAAAAAGAGGGAGGATACTTAAGTAATTTCAGTAGTGCTCAGGAGGCCTCCTTGATTTTTAAAGTACTCGGCGTTGTCCGAGAGAAAAGTGCTCAATATACTAGATAGAGCTACTGTAGTGATAGGTTTGGAAAATATTTTAACGCCATCTTCGATCCCCTTTGGACTATTTTGCAGATGAAAAGGAGGGAGGATACCTAAGTAATTTACGTAGTGCTCAGGAGGCCTCCTTGATTTTCAAAGTACTCGGCGTTGTCCGGGAGAAAAGTGCTCAATATCTTAGATAGAGCTACTGTAGTGATAGGTTTGGAAAATATTTTAACGCCATCTTCGATCCCCTTTGGACTATTTTGCAGATGAAAAGGAGGGAGGATACCTAAGTAATTTACGTAGTGCTCAGGAGGCCTCCTTGATTTTCAAAGTACTCGGCGTTGTCCGGGAGAAAAGTGCTCAATATCCTAGATAGAGCTACTGTAGTGATAGTTTTGGAAAATATTTTAACGCAATCTTCTATCCCCTTTGGACTATTTTGCAGATGAAAAAGAGGGAGGATACCTAAGTAATTTCAGTAGTGCTCAGGAGGCCTCCTTGATTTTCAAAGTACTCGGCGTTGTCCGGGAGAAAAGTGCTCAATATCCTAGATAGAGCTACTGTAGTGATAGGTTTGGAAAATATTTTAACGCCATCTTCGATCCCCTTTGGACTATTTTGCAGATGAAAAGGAGGGAGGATACCTAAGTAATTTACGTAGTGCTCAGGAGGCCTCCTTGATTTTCAAAGTATTCGGCGTTGTCCGGGAGAAAAGTGCTCAATATCCTAGATAGAGCTACTGTAGTGATAGGTTTGGAAAATATTTTAACGCCATCTTCGTTAACCTTTGGACTATTTTGCAGATGAAAAGGAGGGAGGATACCTAAGTAATTTACGTAGTGCTCATGAGGCCTCTTTGATTTTCAAAGTATTCGGCGTTGTCCGGGAGAAAAGTGCTCAATATCCTAGATAGAGCTACTGTAGTGATAGGTTTGGAAAATATTTTAACGCCATCTTCGATCCCCTTTGGACTATTTTGCAGATGAAAAGGAGGGAGGATACCTAAGTAATTTACGTAGTGCTCAGGAGGCCTCCTTGATTTTCAAAGTATTCGGCGTTGTCCGGGAGCAAAGTGCTCAATATCCTAGATAGAGCTACTGTAGTGATAGGTTTGGAAAATATTGTAACGCCATCTTCGTTAACCTTTGGACTATTTTGCAGATGAAAAGGAGGGAGGATACCTAAGTAATTTACGTAGTGCTCAGGAAGCCTCCTTGATTTTCAAAGTATTCGGAGTTGTCCGGGAGAAAAGTGCTCAATATCCTAGATAGAGCTACTGTAGTGATAGGTTTGGAAAATATTTTAACGCCATCTTCGATCCCCTTTGGACTATTTTGCAGATGAAAAGGAGGGAGGATACCTAAGTAATTTACGTAGTGCTCAGGAGGCCTCCTTGATTTTCAAAGTACTCGGCGTTGTCCGGGAGAAAAGTGCTCAATATCCTAGATAGAGCTACTGTAGTGATAGGTTTGGAAAATATTTTAACGCCATCTTCGTTACCCTTTGGACTATTTTGCAGATGAAAAAGAGGGAGGATACCTAAGTAATTTCAGTAGTGCTCAGGAGGCCTCCTTGATTTTCAAAGTACTCGGCGTTGTCCGGGAGAAAAGTGCTCAATATCCTAGATAGAGCTACTGTAGTGATAGGTTTGGAACATATTTTAACGCCATCTTCGTTACCCTTTGGACTATTTTGCCGATAAAAAGGCGGGAGGATATCTAAGTAATTTCAGTAGTGCTCATGAGGCCTCCTTGATTTTCAAAGTACTCGGCGTTGTCCGGGAGAAAAGTGCTCAATATCCTAGATAGAGCTACTGTAGTGATAGGTTTGGAAAATATTTTAACGCCATCTTCGTTACCCTTTGGACTATTTTGCAGAAAAAAAGGAGGGACGATACCTAAGTAATTTACGTAGTGCTCAGGAGGCCTCCTTGATTTTCAAAGTACTCGGCGTTGTCCGGGAGAAAAGTGCTCAATGTCCTAGATAGAGCTACTGTAGTGATAAGTTTGGAAAATATTTTAACGCCATCTTCGTTCCCCTTTGGACTATTTTGCAGATAAAAAGGAGGGAGGATACTTAAATGATTTCAGTAGTGCTCACAGGGCCCTCTTGATTTTTAAAGTACTCTGCGTTGTCCGGGAGAAAAGTGCTCAATGTCCTTAATAGAGCTACTGTAGTGATAGGTTTGGATAATATTTTAACAGCATCTACGCTGAAAAGGATGGGGGTATCGATAGGAGTGATTTCTGTAGTGCTCAGGAGGCCTCCTTGATTTTTAAAGTACTCGGCGTTGTCCGGGAGAAAAGTGCTCAATGTCCTAGATAGAGCTACTGTAATGAAAGGTTTGGAAAATATTTTAACGCCATCTTCGTTTCGCCTTTGGACTATTTTGCAGATCAGAAAGAGAAAGGATACCTAAGTGATTTAAGTAGTGCTCAGGAGGCCTCTTTGATTTTCAAAGTACTCGACGTTGTCCGGGAGAAAATTGCTCAATGTCTTAGATAGAGCTACTGTAGTCACAGGTTTTGATAATATTTTAACAGAATCTACGCTGAAAATCGTTGGGATAATCGAAAAGAGTTATTTCAGTAGTGCTCAGGAGGCCTTCTTGATTTTCAAAGTACTCGGCATTGTCCCGGAAAAAAGTGCTCAATACCCAAGATAGAGCTACTGTAGTGATAGGTTTAGAAAATATTTTAACGCCATCTTTGTTCCCCTTTGAACTATTTTGCAAATTAAAAGGAGGGAGGATACCTAAGTGATTTAAGTAGTGCTCAGGAGGCCTTCTTTATTTTCAAATTACTTGGCGTTGTCCGGGAGAAAAGTGCTCAATGTCCTAGATAGAGTTACTGTAGTGATAGGTTTTGATGATATTTTAACAGCATCTACGCTGAAAAGTATGGGGAAATCGATGTAATTTCAGTAGTGCTCAGGAGGCCTCTTTGATTTTCAAAGAACTCGGCATTGCTCGGGAGAAAATTGCTCAATGTCCTAGATAGAGCTACTGTAGTGACAGGTTTGGATAATATTTTAAAAGCATCTACGCTGAAAAGGATGGGATCATCGATAAGAGTGATTTCAGTAGTGCTCAGGAGGCCTCCTTGATTTTCAAAGTACTCGGCGTTGCTCGGAAGAAAAGTGCTCAATATCCATAATAGAGCTACTGTAGTGATAGGTTTTGAAAATTTTTTAAATGCCATCTTCATTCCCCTTTGGACTATTTGGCAGATGAAAAGAAGGGTGGATACCTAAGTGATTTCAGTAGTGTTTAGGAGGCTTCCTTGATTATCAAAGTACTCGGCGTTGTCCGGGAGAAAAGTGCTCAATGTCCTAGATAGAGCTACTCTAGTGATAGGTTTGGAAAATATTTTAACGCCATCTTCGTTCCACTTTGGACTATTTGGCAGATCAGAAGGAGACAGGATACCTAAAGGAATTCAGTAGTGCTCAGGAGGCCTCTTTGATTTTAAAAGTACTCGGCGTTGTCCGGGAGAAAATTGCTCAATGTCCTAGATAGAGCTACTGTAGTGATAGGTTTGGATAATATTTTAACAGCATCTACGCTGAAAAGGATGGGGGAATCCATAAGAGTGATTTCAGTAGTGCTCAGGAGGCCTCCTTGATTTTCAAATTACTCGGCGTTGGCCGGGAGAAAATTGCTCAATGTCCTAGATAGAGCTACTGTAGTGATAGGTTTTGATAATATTTTAACAGAATCTATTTTGCAGATGAAAAGGAGAGGGTGTCAGTAAGAGTGACTTCTGCGGTATTGCACTCGGGGTGTTCTTCTGCGGTATAGGAACCTGAATATTCTGCAGTATGGCACCAGGGGAGTGTTTCTGCGGGATAGAAGCTTGAGGCTTCTGCGGTATGGCATCAGGGGTGCTATTGCGGTATAGAAACCAGGGGGGTGCTTCTGCGATATAGGAACCTCGGGTTTCTGCTCTATGGCACCCGGGGGGTGCTTCTGCGGTATGGCACCCGAGGGGTGCTTCTGTGGTATAGAAACCAGGGGGGTGCTTCTGCAATATAGCAACCAGGGGGCTACTTCTGTGGTATATCAACCGGAGGGTGGTTCTGCAATAGGGAACCATGAGGTGGTATGGCACCCAGGGGGGTGCTTCTGCCGTATGGCACTTAGGGCAGGTGCTTCTGCGGTATAGAATCACGAGGCTTCTCGGCATTGTCCATGAGAAAAGTGCTCAATATCCTAGATAGAGCTACTGTAGTGATAGGTTTGGAAAATATTTTAACGCCATCTTCGTTCCACTTTGGACTATTTGGCAGATCAGAAGGAGACAGGATACCTAAAGGAATTCAGTAGTGCTCAGGAGGCCTCTTTGATTTTAAAAGTACTCGGCGTTGTCCGGGAGAAAATTGCTCAATGTCCTAGATAGAGCTACTATAGTGATAGGGTTGGATAATATTTTAACAGCATCTACGCTGAAAAGGATATGGAATCGATAAGAGTGATTTACGTAGTGCTCAGGAGGCCTCCTTGATTTTCAAAGTACTCGGCGTTGTCCAGGAGAAAAGTGTACAATATCCTAGATAGAGCTACTGTAGTGATAGGTTTGGAAAATATTTTAACGCTATCTTTGTTTCCCTTTGGACTATTTTGCAGATGAAAAAGAAGGGAGGATACCTAAATGATTTCAGTAGTTCTCAGGAGGCTTCCTTGATTATCAAAGTACTCGGCGTTGGCCGGGAGAAAAGTGCTCAATGTCCTAGATAGAGCTACTGTAGTGATAGGTTTGGAAAATATTTTAACGCCATCTTTGTTCCCCTTTGGACTATTTCGCAGATCAGAAGGAGAGAGGATACCTAAGTGATTCAGTAGTGCTCATGAGGCCTCCTTGATTTTCAAAGTACTCGGCGTTGTCCGAGAGAAAAGTGCTCAATATCCTAGATAGAGCTATGATAAAGACTATCATGAGAGGATTGAAAATGATGAAGACTATCATGAGAGGATTGAAAATGATGAAGACTATCATGAGAGGATTGAAAATGATGAAGACTATCATGAGAGGATTGAAAATGATGATGACTATCATGAGAGGATTGAAAATGATGATGACTATCATGAGAGGATTGAAAATGATGATGACTATCATAAGAGGATTGAAAATGATGAAGACTATCATTAGGTGATTGAAAATGATGAAGACTATAATGAGGGGATTGAAAATGATGAAGACTATAATGAGGGGATTGAAAATGATGTACACTATCATGAGGGGATTGAAAATGATGAAGACTATCATGAGAGGATTGAAAATGATGATGACTATCATGATAGGATTGAAAATGATGATGACTATCATGAGAGGATTGAAAATGATGAAGACTATCATGAGAGGATTGAAAATGATGAAGACTATAATGAGGGGATTGAAAATGATGAAGACTATAATGAGGGGATTGAAAATGATGTACACTATCATGAGGGGATTGAAAATGATGAAGACTATCATGAGGGGATTGAAAATGATGAAGAATTTCATGAGAGGATTGAAAATGTGGAAGAATAGACTGACAGGATTGGAAATGATGAAGAATACTATGAGGGGATTTAAAATGATTAATAATATCATGAGGGGATTGAAAATGATGAAGAATATCATGAGAGGATTGAAAATGATGAAGACTATCATGAGAGGTTTGAAAATGATGAAGACTATCATGAGAGGTTTGAAAATGATGAAGACTATCATGAGAGGATTGAAAATGATGATGACTATCATGAGAGGATTGAAAATGATGATGACTATCATGAGAGGATTGAAAATGATGATGACTATCATGAGGGGATTGAAAATGATGAAGACTATCATGAGGGGATTGAAAATGATGAAGAATGTCATGAGAGGATTGAAAATTATGAAGAATGTCATGAGAGGATTGAAAATTATGAAGAATAGACTGACAGGATTGGAAATGATGAAGAATGTCATGAGAGGATTGAAAATGATGAATAATATCATGAGGGGATTGAAAATGAGAAGAATATCATGAGGGGATCGAAAATGATGAAATATACCATGAGAGGATTGAAACTTATTAAGAATATCATGAGCGGATTGAAAATGATGAGGAATATTACGAGAGGATTGAAAATGATGAAGAATATTATGAGGGGATTGAAAATGATTAATAGTATGAGGAGATTGAAAATGATGAAGAATATTGTGAGGGGATTGAAAATGATTAATAGTATGAGGAGATCGAAAATGATGAATACAACGAGGGGAGTTAAAATGATGAAGGATATCATGAGGGGATTCAAAATATATAGTATGAACACCGGGGCGGTTATAAGTACCTATATAGAAGGCGCAGACAGTGGTGGTACTTTTTATAGAAATAAGTCATACTATTGCCCTGTGAAACGTGGGATGAAATGGTGGGGAAGAAACAGCTTTCGCAAAAGGCAAAATTTAAAAGTAGCGACCAGGGTAGATAAAAGTAGAAAGATAAAGAGACAGCTATAGAGAGAGAGGGAGAGAAATAGAAGTTTTAATATAAAGATGTTACACACGCAATTTTTCTTCAATTATGTTTTTATGACCCCGAGCAACGCCGGGTAGCCCCGCTAGTCTATTATATAAATCCCACCTGTCTGTATGTATGTATGTATGTATGTATGTATGTAAAGCTTCTCCTCCGAAAGTACCCAACAAACGGTCACACGAGTGACATCATTCCAACCGGCCAGCTCAGGCGCGTCTAATATCTCGGAACCGGAAAAAAAAATTGACTCTTCCAGGGTCGACTGAGCACTTTTCTCCAATGGGGGGTGGCTTTTAACTCCATTTTTCAACGTTATTTATACTAATTTGAGAAGAAAAATAATTCAAAGTCACGATAAACTAGATATGACGTCAGAGTAAGGGAGTGGCGGGAGGAAATTCACTCACACTACAACCATTTTTTTCCTTTCTTTCTTCTTTCCCTCTCACTCCCACCCTTTCTTTCTTAATTATTAATAGACGCTAATATTTCTTCCCCCCTCCCTTCCTCACTATGGACGTTCTGTTATCCTGATATAATACTCCCAGGCATTACCTCCTCCTTTCAGGCCAAATGGGGGGGAGGGGGGGGGAATGTCGGCATTCGGCGGTGGGGTGCCTCAGGCCAAATCTGGGGAGGGGGAATGTCGGCATTCGCCGGTATGAGCGCCCTAGGCCAAATCTGGGGAGGGGGAATGTCGGCATTCGCCGGTATGAGCGCCTCAGGCCAAATCTGGGGAGGAGGAATGTCGGCATTCGCCGGTATGAGCGCCTCAGGCCAAATCTGGGGAGGGGGAATGTCGGCATTTCTGGGGAGGGGGAGTGTCGGCATTCGCCGGATGAGCGCCTTAGGCGAAACTTGGGGAGGTGGAGTGTCAGCATTCGCCGGTGTGAACGCCTCAGGTGAAATTCAGGGGAGGGGGAGGAGTATAAGTAATCGTCGGTGAGATCCCGACCGAGGGTATTACCTGTACTTTAGGGGAGATGAAATTCCCAAAAGGAAAAGGGATTAAAAAATAAAATGATAATCTGATTTTTGATTCGACAGTGTAAAACCGACACCTATCGGATAATACACTTGATCTCAAGGCAAATTGCCGAGAACAGATACTACACTTTGATCTTAGCCAAAAGGCTGAGAATGTATTTAGAGAAATACATCTCGCAAAACATTAACTCCTAGAGTTAAAATTACATCTGCCAGATGTATTAACCCTTAGGCATAAAAGCCCGCTGTGTAAGGGGGGGAAAGGGGGGTCGGGGGTCATTGTGACTTTTATAACACATTTTAAAACATTTTTTATTTCACATTAGCAAAGACAATGACATTTTTTTATTTTTTTTATTTTTCACAAAAAACAAAAAAGCACAATGAAAAAACCTAATCTACCCTAAGCTAGACATTTGCACTAAAAAATTCACAGTCACTCTATGGCTTAACCCTACTTAAAATATCCCCAAAATGAAACATGAATAACATGAAATAACGTGGAAGTGGGATGACACATTAAAAACACCCAAAAAGAAAGAAAAATAAAGAACCAAATAAAATGATAAGGGGTGGTTAGTAGGACCCTCCCTACCCTCTTGCTAAGTCTGGACCGCCCACTGTTTTCCGGCTCGAGGCCGAAAACAAGCAGGTCGACCCCTAAATGGGAGTGGGAATTAAGTGGGGTGTTCTGAAAATAAATAATCGGGATCTGGGTACGGGAATGGATGGCGTCTTCCAAGATAATATTGCCAAGGGTTTCATCAGCCGGGGACAAAATAAATATGTGGAGTGGGCATCTTTGGAAGCTCTCTAGTGCCGGCAAAAACAAAATCAGGACAGGACATCACTTATTCCTACTAGCTAAGATTCAACTAGGCTAACACTTTGAATTTTACATTGGGCTGGGTTCCGTAGGACCCAGTACCGCCTGCTCCATGCTAAGGAGGAAAAACGTATTCAAACTTGGCTCCTCGTCGGATGCACAAACTAGTGTTGCGCACCCATCTTCTATTGAACTCCATGCGATGTAGTCGTTTCCAATCGCATCTGATTTTCACTTTAAGCTGATGCTTAAAGTAAACAACCAGATCACGATCCGAAACAGACCCAACCCCATGAACCTCATCTAGACGTGTAACCCACGTCACTAACCTAGCTACGGCCAGGATCACAAGAAACACCATTCGCTTCTCTCTAGACCACGGCGGCGCTACGTTGTTGATGACGAATGCTACATCCAGGACCATCGGCTGCTCGGCATCGATGCGAGCCGTTACCTCTCTGACATACTCCCAGAGAAGACGTAATTTTCTGCAAGTGAAGAAGGCGTGCTCGGCCGTTTCTTCCTCATTGTCCTCACAGCGCGGGCACAAGGGGACGTCCCTTATGCCATCCCTGCGTAATCTGCCATAGAGGGGCAGTGCGTTCCGAACAAGTCGCCAGGTCAGAGAGTACTCAGAATTGTTGAGATAACTCTGGCCTGGCGCCCAACTCCACTGGGAGCGAGCCTCCTCCGTCGACAATCCAAGCCGCCTCCCAAGCGGATCCGAAGCGGACCCCTCCACTAGATCCCGATACAGTCTCTTCCTAGACCGGGCAAGGTCACTGGACCCCGGCAACGCCTTAAGCGCAGCTCGGCATTCGGTGACGAACAGCGACTCTCCTCTCGGCCTACGTCGACCTTCGACCGAGTGGTCGGGTATGAGGTTGGGAAAGGCGTCCTCAACCGCAGGGACCCACGGAGCGTCTTCCGTCAAAGTACGACTCAGGAAAGCCAGTCTCTCAGCATGTCTATGACTTGCCAAGTCAGGCATCCCCAAGCCTCCATCACACGGACGTTGCGTACAGACCTGTCTGCGGACGTATGCTTTCCGCCCCTTCCACAGAAGTGAAAAGAGCAAGCGCGTGAAAGCAAGAAGGCGGTCCGCAGGCAGCGGGAGTACAGACAGTCGGTAAAGGATGAGAGGAAAGACGTAAGTGGCGCACGCCTCCGCTCTCCCCTTCAAGGAAAGTTTCCTTCGAGTCCAAGCCCTCACAGACGATTCGACCTTTGCCTGTACTTCCGACCAATTCTTCTCCAGCTGGAGACCCGGTCCGAACCAAACGCCAAGGATCCGAACCGGGCCATCGGTCCAGCTGAAGTCACCTGGAAGTGCGGTCTCTCCGCTCCAGGCAGCCAACCGCAGGCCGTTGGACTTGCTGCGGTTGACAATGGCCCCTGTAACATCTTCGTAACGAGCGAGCGCCTTAATCACCGCTTCTATGTCTTCACGGCTGGACACAAAAACGGTGACATCATCGGCATACGCGGAAACCCTGGCTCGCGCATAGTGAGGAGGGATAGCGATTCCGCGTAGGACTGGTGTAGCCGCCCCGTCCCTTAATTTGCGAAGGAAGGGCTCCAACGCCAGGACATAAAGCAGGGGCGACAGCGGACAACCCTGACGTACCGAACGAGAAACCACGAACGACTCCGAAAGCCTACCGTTTACCTGCACCGCTACCGTCGGCAGACGATACAGAATGGAGATCCACTTGCGGAAGTCCGGATTAAAACCGGCAGCCTCTAGAACAGATTCCAAGAAACCATGGTCGACCCTATCGAAAGCCTTGGACTGATCTAAATTGATCAGCGCGGCTTCAGTGTCGTCTTCTATACCCTCTAGGATCGTGCGAATTGTTTTGAATTGACCTCCCCTTCACAGCATAGTTCTGCTCAGGTTCGATCAAGTCAGCGATAACAACCTGCAAACGATTCGCAAGAACACGGGCCAAAATCTTTAACTCTGTGTTTAGCAGAGTTATGGGCCTGTAATCATCTAAATTCCCCTCACCAGGTTGGCCCCCCTTCTTCAACAATGTGACCACTCCTTTGGTAACCTGCCCAGGGATCGAGCCCTGAGCAAACCAGTGGTTAAACACATCCTTCAGAAGAGGAACAAACATGGGCGACAGCCTCAAGTAAACTTCGTATGGCAGACCATCGAGTCCTGGAGATTTGTTGTAGCCGACCTGCTTCAACGCAGTAATGATCTCACCCTCTGTAACGTCCCCATCACAGCTAGCTGCTCGGGCCGCCTCTAGGCGGGGCGAGTCAGCCAAATAGCTGTCAAACTCCTGGCCGCGGAGTCTGGGTAGTTGGGTGAAGCGATCCTCCAAATGCTCGCGGAACCCCTCGCAAATCTCACGAGTAGATACCAGGGTATGTCCTTCCAGGTTATCAACCTTCCGAATGTACCCATCCGAGCCACGACGTAAAGCAGCCTTACGCTCAACAGCGTCAACGTTCACAGCTTCGTTAGAGACTTTCTTTAACCTAGCTCGAACTACTTGACCTTCATATCGCTCGCTAGCCAAGCGATTGAGGTCCCCCTTAATTAAGGCTATCTCTAGGGGATCCCCCCCAGCCACCGCCCGGGTCATCTTATCATCTACACGCTTCTGTGTCCTAGCCCTATCTTGAGCGAGGCGCTGGCTATAGCGGACACAAAAGCGTCTAACATAAACCTTAGTTTTCACCCACCAACTACTCCCGATAACCGCCCCCACTAAAGCCCGCTGAAGTAGTAACGTTAGCTTGTCCCGGAAGTCGGGTATCTCCAGTAAGGAGGTATTCAACTTCCAGTACCCAGCTAACCTAGGCCTATCGCTTAAACTCAAACGGGCCATAACCAATTTATGGTCCGAGTGACCTAACCAAGTGAACGTGGGACAAGATAAGAAATCTATGTCGCCTCTTCTAACTAACATTCTGTCCAAGTAAGTACTCGAACAGAAGGCCGCGCTAGTATGAGATAAAGTAATAAAAAAATTCAAATATTTATCGATCGAGTGTTTTTAAAGTTTAATGTATTTACATTTGTTTTGTTTTTTGTGTGTCAATAAATCAATGAAGATATGAACGTGATTCATTTTTAAAATAAAAATATATATGCTTTAACTTAAAATTTGAATTAGTTTGGTTTAATTAACTTAAAGCCTTTAAGTTAATTAAACCAAACTAATTCAAATTTTAAACTGAATCAGTAAATTATTCGTAACTTAGTATAATGAATGTATTTTTTATGTTTACAACGGATTTTTTTCAGCAGAAGTGAATAAAAGTTGATATTTTTTATGCAATAGCGAAATTGTATTTGACTTCAATAAATATTCGATTAATAATAAAATAAATAATTCAATGGATACAAATTCAAACAGAGAGCACGTGTTTCTAGAGGTTTTAGGAGGGGGGGGGGGCGGATGTCATTTGAGGGGGGGGGTATATTTAAAATTAAATTACGTATATTATACTTTTTATTAGACTTTTTTTAGATTTTTTAGATTAGTTTAATATTTTTCAAGATGTATACTTCTGTCGATTGGAAGAGTGTCATTTAATTCATTAAAAATAAACTTTTTCCTGATGAGTGCAGGCTGGTTTTTAAAGTATTAAATTCCATATTTTCCCATGGGAAAAGGGCATTCCCCCCCCCCCACATAACCCCAAATGATTAATGAAGAATCACAAAACCTAAGTAGCTGTCAATTCGCCAGACAGTAAGCAATAAACTTACTCCTCCCCAAATAGGGGAGGCAAAGCCTGGGAGGGTGCACTTCCTAGAACTGCACAGGACCGGCTATCTAGCTGTGGACAGCAAACTTTTTCTTTTAATTTGTAAAATTCATATAAGACTTTTTGGTGCTCTTATCTATCTTGAACCAGCTGTCGTGACGTTCGACTCGGAAGCGTTCGGCTGTTCTACGCAAACGGTCGAGAGTTGCCGAGCTGAAGCAGCGAGTATTGATTTACTCCTCTCCAGGAGTTAGGCACAAGGCCAGTTTTTATCTTACTCCCACAAGTAAGATGTGACCCAAGGTCGGGTCGGGAAAGTGGGGTTTAAAAATTGCCTGGGTAGCCCCGTCGGCATTCCCCAGTAGGGGCGCCTCAGGCAGTAAGCAATAAACTTACTCCTCCCCAAAAAGGGGAGGCGAAGCCTGGGAGGGTTGACCTCCTAGAACTGCATAGGACAGACCCATAGACCGGCGTAAATCAAGCCCCGAAGGCCAAGACAATACCAGTCTATGGGGTGCAGTATCCATCGGAACAGATACTACACTTTGATCTTAGCCAAAAGGCCAACTGAAGCAGCGAGTAGCCGACATTTTTGATACGGTGCTGCGTCCTATGATAATGTTTTGCTTGTTTTTTTTGGGGGGGGGGGTTACGGTTAGGGTTTAGGGTTAGAGTAAGGAATTTTTTAAAGAAACAAAAAGAAAATTAAACATTTACATGAATTTTTTGGAAGAAACAACAGGAAAAAAAAAACATAGCGAGGTTACTGTTATAAAATGAATACTGTATTTTTATGTACAAGGAATTTTTTTGAAGAAACCAAAAAAAAAAAACTTACCAAAATTACTGTTAATACGACATATTGTTTTGTAACAAAGTTATCGGCTGCTCGCTGATTGGCTAATCGCAATCGGCTCGTCAACACTCGGCCGTTTGCGTAGGACAGCCGAACGATTCCGAGTCGAACGTCACGACAGCTGGTTCAAGATAGATAACAGTACCGACTTTTTTGTTATTTTTTACCCCACCACCACCACCCACCTTTAAAAACTACTAAAATTGATATCTGGAGTTAAAACAAATCAACTAAATTGATATAATAGTGGAAAAATACTGTATTCATCACGAGCACAAATAAACCATAATACTAGACTTTTTCTTAAAACGATAATTCTAGCCAATTGACATTTTAAAGGCTGCAAAATCACTTTCGAATGTCAAGGCCATTATTTTATATCAACAAAATGGTCGCCACGGTGATTTCTTCACAGGTGATTTTGAAGCCTTTAAATCGTCACTTAAAAGTAAGTTTATTTAGGTAAACCATATTTTAGTAAAAAAAAGAAAACGTTAAAAACACTAAAATAGGTTAGGGTACACGTGAAATGCCGAAAAATATCGTTGATATATTTATAAACAAGTCTAGAAAAAGGCTAGCTAAGAAAGAACGATAACTAATTTAAATAAAGGGTTATGAACAAGTTATCGTTTTCCTTGGCTAGCCTCTTTCTATACATGTTTATAAAGATTGCGACTATATTTTTCTGGCATTTCACGTGCACAATTAAACTTACTATAACTTGGTGTCTTTATGTTATATTTTTACTAAAACCATAGTTTAAGCAAAAATAAGTTGCATCAGTAATTTCACTCAATAATTTGGGTGACTGAAATAGGAATTTACCAAAAATAAACGCCACTAATTATTTTTAAAGGACCATTATTTTTTTTATACTTCTATGGGAGAGGACCCATATCGATCCGAAGGTTTCCGATTAACAGACCGGAAATGACCGAGCCGTCACCAAACAGTCAATTAGTATCGCCATTAAATGAAACAACTTTTTAATTTTTTCCCCTGACTTAAAGTTATGCTCTATTACCCCCCCAAGAACGGGTTTTATAATTTTCTTCAAATTATATACAGGGTGTCTCAAAAAAATGTACTCACTCGTAGAATGACGAGAAAACTTTGCTTCATCGCTCCACACAATTTTGTGTGCAAACTCGACATCTTCTGCACATTTTGCCATTCTAAGAGTGAGTACATTGGCAAAATGTGCAGAAGATGTCGAGTTTGCACACAAAATTGTGTGGAGCGATGAAGCAAAGTTTTCTCGTCATTCTACGAGTGAGTACAGTTTTTTGAGACACCCTGTATATTTGGGGTGTGTTTTTTTCTTGTTTTTTTTTTCAACTTTTTTTTCCTAACCAACCTGGTTTTGCAGTCGTCTGCCCTTTCAGATTTTTTTAGCGGCTCTCAAATCGAAAACTGTTTCCCTCATTTCCGGTTTGTTTCGTAAATCGCAATCTGAAACATTCGGGTCAATATGGGTTCTCTCCATATAGTAACATTTTTTTTTTTTAACTAATTGAAAAACTAAATTAAGATGAAAAAACAGTCTACACCCGTTCCTTTCGATGCAATAAATTCCTATACACAAAAAGGGAAAAGCAGTTAGCATCGAACATCTTAATCACACCAAAATTAATATTTTGGATAGCTTAATGGGTGCCTGATATTGGGTTATTTTGTGAAAATAAAGTATTCAAAGTGTAGTATCTGTTCTGTCCTTATTTTGAATAATTAATCGGGATATATTTAAGTAAAACAATAAATATATCAACTGAACCGGGTGTTCGCATGACTGTACCTCCCCCCACATCTCCCCGGTGGATGTTAAGTGTTTGCTTCTAGTCCGCGCGGTTCGAGATTTTTTTTTTATAGATTTTGTTTTTAAATAGCAAAATAAATTACGATTAGCACAACTAAAGAGTAATAATTAAAAGAAAAAATATTAAAATGTTGTCAAAACTGGAGAACGAACTAAATTGAAGTAAAAAAAAATTTTTTTAATTTAGTAATGAAAAGATTAAAAACACCAAAATTTGTGTGAACACTTCGTGTCTGTCTGTGTATCTCGCCTGTACGTGACTTATATTTTCATGCAAATAGCGTAAAAAAAATAACCGAAATTTTAAAATTCTATTTAAAAAATATAATTACGAAATTAAATCCACCACAATGCATTTCGGTTTCTTCGTAAACAAGTCAGTCATTTTAATAGTTCGTTAATAGTTGGAGGGGGGGGGATGAATTACTTCTGGAAAGGAAATTGGAACTATCGTATTATACGGTAGGAAGTCATTTAAACTGGCTTTAAAAATGTTTACAAATAATCCTCATTTAATTCAAATATTGAACGTTTTCGAACTTATTTACACCCAATGGTGTTATAGAGATTAAAACATTACCATAACAAAATCTTTTACGAGACTCAGCAGAGTAAAAACGCAACAAAAAAAAATTACAACAAATAAGAGTAACTGTAAGCTGTAAAAGTTAGTTTCAAACTTGCATGTGCTATTTGTTTGTATTTTAAACCCGTTTGAAGTGCTATTTATTAGAAATCAATAGTTTTCTCACCGCAACTTGAGAAAACAAAATGGCCGATTTGGGGGGGGGGGTTAATAACAAATGCACCTGGAGCGACCATATTGATTTTTGTGAAAACGTTGGGAAAAAAAACAAGACATTTTTTTTTTTACATCTAATGAAAACCCATTTATAATACGTAAAAATAAAAACAAATTACATAGGTAAGTAGAAAAATATCTATTCTCGTCGTAGGTCAACTTCACTTGTTGCAAATTTATGTTTTTAAACCCTTTCTCGTTCTTTTTTTGGACCCCGTTCGCGCCTCTGCTGAGTCTCGTAACATATACCCAAATTAGGTACTTATGCAGATTAGGACCCAAGCTAAAATCGACTTGACTTCGGTTAGGGTTAGCTTGGGTCCTAATCTGCATAAGTACCCAAAATTAGTTACACTTTTATAACAAGATGGTTGAATTAATACTTTAATGACAAAACCATGCAGCAATAAGTACATTTAAATTTCAAAACCTCTTTTCGTTCTCCCCCCCCCCCCCCCCCAAACGCACACGAGAGAGACAAAAAAAAAAAAAAAAGTAAATGATTTACAATATTCTCGTGCAACACCGGGTACAACAAGCACGGTCGTACAGATGTTCAAAATTCCTCCTTAAAATAATTGAGGCTCGTCTCAAAAGCCAACCTATGTAATAGGTAAGCGTAAACTTACAAGTAAATGTATAATAAAAAAATAAATAAATAACCAATGCGAATAATAATAAAACATACGAGAAATATTCACATGCATTGTGTGTGATTAAACTTCAATGAAACCGGAGAGATTTGATTGATTTATAAATCAATCAAATTTTCTTCTTCGTGGTGAGTAAACCAAGTCCTCCCAAGTATGACCTCCTCCTTCCGGGGAGGGGCGATCACGGCAAATTTTGAAACCATTCAGAGCCCCCCTTTTCTTCTTTGGGGTGCGGTGGTCTCACATTAAGCTGACCTAATGTCACATCCACCCCCGTGAGAAGAGAAGGGTAAATATTACGTGAACGAACAACCAACTCTGGTTTGTGGTAGTCAGTCGGAAGAGCTATGGATGCAAATGACTAATAAAAACAGGAGTATTAAACAAATCCACCCGGCATTAGGAAAGAATGAGGACGGATCTTGCGCAAAAGATTATATCGTAATAATCATCATCATTATTATTTGTATTATTATTAACAACGCATGGTCTTAGAGAGAGTAAGGAATTTCAGAGACGAAGACAAAGAAAATTGCAACCGTCAAATGCATAGAAAGTGGAAATAGTTACGCAAACAATTTGGAGTATTTGGACTACTACTCTCATCTTAATTGTTATATTCATAACGTTTCGGTCGATGTAACCTCCAACCTCCTTCGGGAAGCTTCTAATCAGATTCAAATATGAATATAACAACCAAGATGAGAAAAAACAAATGACCAATCTTCATCTCAAAAATAGCGAAACACTAATTTGTTTGTGTCATGAATAAACAACAGAAACAAACACTGACAAAGCCCCTATTTACTTGTCTCCCCCACGAGGGCAGAGTTAGACACAAGGTCGGTTTTTAATGTGGGGAAATCCAGCTCCCCAAAAAGAGTCACTCTGGATTGGAACAAAAATAAAAATTGGCTCGGTCTAGACAGAAAATATTAAGTGTAGTATCAGAATAAATACTAAACTTGGCTCCTAACCAAAAAAGAATCAGTTTATTTTTTTAGTTTTTAAGTGATGAATAAATTATAATAAAATATAGATGTTGGTGCTTGTACAGAGAAGCGTGCATATGAAAAACGCTAAAAATCGCAGTTCCAATTAAATTAACCGGAAAACTCTTTGAAATACTTATGTATCAACCAAAAAATTAGCAAAAACTATCGAGTAGAATTGTAATAAAAAATAAAAATCCGTTATATCATGTAATCGGGTTCGGCCATTGATTCGAGCGAAAAACACGAAATTCAGGGGAAGATAACTCAGTCTGTCATATTAGCAAGTAATAAATGAATGGCATTCACCAAAATACGCCGAAACTGATTTTTATTTTTAATTAAAGTTCTACTCGATTATTTTTTCTACTTTTTCGTGAGGAAACTTATTGAAATCTGCTGCGTAAGTATATAATAGTGTTTTTGTTTTTTTTGTGGTATTGATAATTTAATACGGACGCTTCTCTGTAGAAGCACCTAGATGTTTAGTGTTGACTTACCTTATGTTCACGTCGGACAAGTATAAAAATCGTTCAAATTTTAAATATCCGTTCCGATATGAATTCAGTAAAAATAAAAATGGTTATTTTCTTTCATCCTTGAATCCCGAATATTTAAAGTAAAAATAAAATTACAATGTTTGAGCAGCTGTGTACGTTATAGAGAAGGGGGGGGGGTAAATATCTGGAAACAAATATATTATGTATTGCCGTTGCTTACCCTCGACGGGTGGTATTATTTTCTCTTTCTCTCCATTTTTTTTCACCCCCAACATTCCAATGTAAAGCCACCTTTTTCTTTGAGAATTTTAATTTGTCTCATTTCATAGACAAGTCACTGACATTATTATCTTCTTTTTTTTTTTAACCATCAGACTGTACGTGACGTCTGTATTGTGAATCGAGGGTCGACACACACGCACGTGTTTTTTTAGAATTCTTTGTGTCGCTATTCCATCATCTATTTCCTCTCGCCCAAGAAATAGATTTTTCTTTCTTTTAACCGGTGTAATAGTAGTAGTTGTAGTAGTTGTAATATACATTTATCATCAGTTGTTGCAATCAAATGATTTTACTACTTTTGCCGAGGCGGTTTTACACGATACTGCTAATGTAACTATTATTACTTCCTAGTAAGTAATCTCACTATGAGTTCCAGTCGCAATTTCGCAACATAGGAACAGATTCAAACAATACTACGAGAATATAGAACAATAACATTAAATCATATACATGTATAAGTTTTAGTTCCTGTTTCTTGTTCACGAACTTCTAGGGTTTGGGGAGAGACACCCGTAACTATATATATTCTGAAACTACATACACCAGCATACTTTCTTGGCTTTTCGGCCAAGAAGTAGGAAAGCCCCTAGAGCAAATGTGGTATTGTGGTGACTGAGATGATTCTAGTTAAGAGTATTGATTTACTCCTCTCCAGGAGTTAGGCACAAGGCCAGTTTTTATCTTACTCCCACAAGTAAGATGTGACCCAAGGTCGGGTCGGGAAAGTGGAGTTTAAAAATTGCCTGGGCAGCCCCGTCGGCATTCCCCGGTAGGGGCGCCTCAGGCAGTAAGCAATAAACTTACTCCTCCCCAAAGAGGGGAGACAAAGCCTGGGAAGGTGGACCTCCCAGAACTGCACAGGGCAGACCCATTGACCGGCGTAAATCAAGACCCGAAGGCCAAGACAACACCAGTATGGGGTGCAGTATCCATCGGAACAGATACTACACTTTGATCTTAGCCAAAAGGCCAAAACGCGATTTATTACCTTAGACAAAGGATGACCAACGACCCCCATTTTCCCACACTTTTGATGGCCTTGTGCCTAATTTGTTTTAAATATAAATATGTATTTTCTGCAAATAAATAATTCAAAGTGTAGTATCTGTTCCGATGGATACTGCACCCCATAGACTGGTGTCGTCTTGGCCTTCGGGTCTTGATTCCGCCGGTCTGTGGGTTTGTCCTGTGCAGTTCTAGGAAGGCCACCCTTCCAGGCTTTGCCTTTTCACCCTTTGAGAAGGGGTTAGTTTATTGTTAATCGCCTGAGGCGCCCCTACCGGGGAATGCCGACGGGGCTGTACAGGCAATTTTTAACGGTCATAAGTGGTCTTCCTCTAGGGTGCTGACTTATCAAATCCCACTTTCCGACCTTGTGTCACATTTTACCTGTGGGAGGTAGAGTCTTATTTAAAATAAGACTTAGATAAGTATATTTCATTTTGATCAGAGGGAGTACACCATTATCGTGGGGTCTTCGTTCGCGCTTGACATTCATAAAATAAGGGGGAAATATTACTTTTACTTTATTTTATTCATAACTTGAAAATTATAGAAATTAATAGACAGACATGTTAAGCGGTTCGGGGTTTTGAGCGCGAGTAAACAAGGGTTGTTATTCATTCTCGTGGGGTGGGCTGTCGTATGGTCGTGGGTGGGATCGAGGAGTTAAACGGCCACACTCAGCGAAAAACATTTTAATAAATGTCACTTTAATCAATGCAGAGTACATAGTTTGGTTCCGTCCCCAAAATAGACGATCATAAAATCTAAATAAAATTAAAAAAATAATAAAAAAGGTAATATGATGCATGTTACGATTTGAACGCCAAAAGACATAGGGTTCCTCATTCAATCCGGGCAATGTCGAGTTTTCCTACTAGTACTCTTAAAATAATACTGCACAGCTAAAACGTTATTTTAGCAGTTGCAACTAATAGTGCCCGCAATATAATAGCATGTGTGTGATGAAGATATGAATATTGGAGGGAAAGGTTTCGTTAACCAAACAAAAAATAAACATGGAAACTATTCTTGATTCTGGTCAGTGGTCATCATGAGTGAATTCCCCTTTTTTTTCTTCTTTCTTTTTTGTTGTTGTTTAAGAGCTGTTCGCCTACTTATTTCAGTATTACGAAACGAAACTCCTTTGATGAGGAGGGGGTTCATAAGGATGATGTAGTCGCAAAATACCGAATTTCTTGGGTTTAAGGAGAGGTGAAAGAGAAAGGGTAAAATGATGTTTCGACATTTCTCCCAAACAATTTATTTTTTGGTTATATTTGAAGCGGTTAGCTCCCAAAATGGCTGTCAAATTTTATCGATTAGTTCTGTCTGATTTTAATTTGTTTTTTTTAATTTGTCTGATTTTTTGCGGATTTTTTTTTGCAACTATTAATTAACAAATAAAATCAAACAGTATTTATTTAAAATGTTGCAACCCGGACTTGAGGTTAGTTGTAGGGTTAAGGAAGGGTATGCTTTGTTTTGTAATAAACAAATAATATTAAACAATGTTTATTAAAGATGCAATTATTACAAATTAAACAATAGCGTATAGATTATTTCCGAAGAAATTGTCTTTATACAATAGTTAACTTAACATGTATTAATATTTGCAAATTAATCCGCAAAATAAAATCAGGAAACACATTTTTATTTACAAATTATTTATAAAAATAAAAAATAAAAATAAATAAATGAATAAAAATTAATCGCAAAAATCAGATAAATTAATACGGTGAATTAATTTGCCTTGTCGCCGTTTAGAAAATTAGACAGAACTAGTCGTTAAAAAATTGGCAGCCATTTTGAGAGTTAACTTCAATATAACTTTTTTTTTTAACTTCAAAATCATGTTTTAGTTAAAATTCAAATACCAAGTTTTATTATAGACGTGAAACGCAGAAATTAAAAGTCAGCCGTGAAAATATGGTCGCCATCTTTATAAACACGTCGAAACGAAGCCGAGGGAACATAACTTAAGTTCATAATTTTAAAGGAGAGGAAACTTTTTCTTTTTAAATGGTAAATCATTTTACCTTTTTTTTTTGTTGATATTCTTCTTTCTTTTTTAATTGTTATTATTGAAGCCCTGCGCCCTATGCTGATTCACTCAAAAAGAAAAATGGGATTCTACTTTTTAGATTACAGTCTGAAAGAAATCAGTAAAATAAATATATGTATCTGAGATTTTTAGAGTTTCGCATATAAATTTAACGTATTATGAGAACCTATTTTCGGACCAGATAGCGTTTTTAAGGACATGTAAAAAAAATTTATTGGAGATTAATTGGGGGGGGGGTCTGCTGAAAGTATACATAAATAAAATAATTACTTTGTTTGCTGTTAATGAATACTATTGGCTACACTCCAAAAGAAAAATGGATGTTTTTATAAAATTTGAACCGAATCAAACTGACTTTTGCCAAATAAAACTTAGGTTCTTAAACTTAGGTTAGGTTTAGTTTATAATTAGGTTAGGGTAAAAAAAAAAAAAAAAAAAAAAAAAAAAAAAAGATAAGTTTGGTTCAAATTTTGTAGAAGTATCGAAAAATAAGATTCTACCTTTTTTTTTGAGGCGATTATATATAAACAGCCTGAATACCCTGGCGGTAAAAAAAAATGTGCTATCCTACGCAAACGCCCGAGAGATGACGAAATATTTTCTGTAATTTTGATACGTTGCTGCGTCCTATAATTTTTAGTTATATTTGCAAGAATTTTTTTTAAACAAAACAAATAAAACAAGCAAAACAGAGCGAAATTACTGTTATCAAATAAATATTTTTAACCCTAAACCTAAACTCTAACCCTAACAACAACAAAAAATAAGCAAAACATTATAATCATAGGACGCAGCACCGTATCAAAATTGTCGTCTGGTACAAATCGGCTCGTCATCTTTCGGGCGTGTGCGTAGGATAGCCAGACGCTTCTGACAAGAAACTCACGAAAACTGGGTCAAGATCGATATAAGTACCAAAAATTTTAAATAAAAAAGAACAATTATTTTAGAATTTAGCGTGAAGGATCTGTTTCGCTTATTAATTTAATGTAAAATGATCACCCACTTCTGGGACACCAGTGGTAATGATCAACTACTTCCGATTCAGATAGAGTTTCCAAGGACATAACGAAATATTTTTTTAGGGAGATAAGTGTTGCACATGATAAAGGAATGGCTGATTGGGAACTTGTACATGGCCACCCGTTGATGATCCAGGAAAGACCTTATGGAAGAAAAAGGCATGGTCTGTAAAGGTGGTGATCCCGCGATACGGGAAGCCGCTAACGCATGCAATTTGGGGCTAGAGCGACAGCACATTCTTACCTAGCAAAGCTTGAGTAAGTGTTGTTCATACCAGTTGAGGATACGTCTTCGACAATCTGTCGGTTGTTTTCAGTCCCAAGAGGTCCACTCTCCTAGTCCTAGACCTTTTTTGTGTGCAAGAAATTTACTGAGTGGCTAGCTCTGCATCACATCCACATTTGTGAAGTGACGAGGAGATGGTGACCGACCTACAGTCAGCATGCATTGCGGAGTTTCTGAGATCTTGTCCAGGAAAACAAGGATGTGCACTAAGGCGCTATCTGAGATGTTAATAAGGTCTCGGCTAAGCACGCGTCAGAAATTGGCTGCTAAATATGGGCTACCGATCAACGTGGCACGTGTCAAATCTCATGCAAATTGGGCTGATCAACTCATCAGAGTACCTCAACAATGACTGGATGAAATTGGAAGGAGGCAGAACCACTGAAACCAGTGTGTGTTGAGTTTGTAGAAGAGCTTGAGTCCGTTTACATATGAACCATTCAGAAATCTAGTCAACACCCCAGTGTGAAACGTACCCTATACTTTGTAAGTCCTCAGATCTCTAAAGCAACTGTTCAGGTGATAGAGGGTGCAAGGAGTGTCAAGTGTCCGTTCATTTATCCGACCCCAGTGCATTGGAAAGTTGGCAGACAGGATGTACGTGAGAATTGGATGAAGGTTGCAATGGACATGACCCATTTTGGAGGCAAACATTATTTAACGTCAATAGAGTCAATTTTCCATTTGAAAGCCATTGTTGTGTTAGGATTGTCAGCATCGTCAAGCAGTTGGAGTTCAGGTTCGCTATAATAAAGGAATGCTGCTTGAGATGCTCACCAACAATGCAGCGTTTTGTGGAGAAATGTTTAGTTTTCAGGTCTGGGTCAGTCTCTAGATTAAATTTGCCATCTGGGTACTAGAAGTGCCAGAATACACAATGCGGTTTGAAAGATGTCTATAGCGCACATTTAGTTCTTGTCGATGGAATACCATGTCACACCAAGGATGTCTGCCGTGTGACTGGAGTAGAGGCGATTCATAGCAATGGCAGCAAATCCTTGAACAACTAAGAACCTGGTGGCCTGTGAAGATGCAGGTGAGAAGGTGGTTGGACCCGTCCACTCCTGAGGAGGCTTGGTTTGGTTGTTTTGTTTTACGGCATATCAACCTTTTTTGGGTTATTTAATGCCGAATCAAGTCATTTTGGTAAAAGTTTTATGCTTCAAGTTCTTTATATCTTTAAATATTTATTCATAATGTTTGGTTTGGTTGTTTTGTAGAGGAAATTGTTGTTTATGTTTTTAGCAGAACATGATTGAGTTTTGCAAAGAGAAAGGAAAAAAAAAATAACATCAATGTTTAGTGCATTTTAAGTCAGGAAGCCGGTATCTTCAGACGGCCTGATCTGGTAGCACCAGACTCCTGAGGAGGAGCAATAGGCAAAAGCAATCATCTCCACATTGTCATCCTTGTGATTCAGAGATCAGGGAGGAGTGTGGATGTCAAAAAAGATGGCGAGCAGAAAAACACAAGCAAGTGTCTACGAAGTAGTGTTGCCAACTTAATAGAATTATGGATAAGTGGTTTCCCTAGAATATAACACGCGTGGAAGAGAGAGAGAGAGAGAGATCTTGTGGTATCTTATCGGTTCTGGCTTCAGGAGCTGCATCCAGCCAGTTCAATAAAATAACTGACTCTGAACCTATCATGGCTGACAACTCCAAGGAAATGGGTAAAAAACAAATATATCCATTAAAACTCATGTATATTTAATTACACAATAAAAAATTGTAAATGTAAGCAAGCAACTTCCTTGAAATAGATATTTAATTGCAGGACGAAATTAAATGGTAAGGTCTCTCACCGAGGGGGCTCTATAAACAACTATGCTTATTCACAGGGTACACAATAAGCACTGTTCCTATCATGAGACGATAACCAACAACCCAACATCGTCGTATTTGGAGGCTACCTACATTAACTAACGATTGTCACTGCTAGATCTATCCACTTCACAGATAGGTTTGACGACAAAGGAAAAGACAAAGAATTTTTTTTTATTATATATTTTTTTATATTACAAATATTCTTAGTAACATATTTGATGGAAACAACCAAATTGTTTGCGATTCAAGAATGTAGCTACATCAACAAGTTTCAGATAAAAAATATAAAATTAATAAAATGTTATGTTTTATTAGAAGGAAATTAGCAGTTTTCTATTTTATGAAAGCCATGTAAACTTTAAAGAGATATTTTGAAAATTCATATGGCTTTGAAAAAAGATGACAATGCCAATTTCCGCAGTGCCTTTAATAAACCATAACATTTTATTATCCATACGTTTAGCCAAGGCTGGTTCAGTGCTGTCTTTAAAGAATTGTTTCAACATCGAATGAAATTGGAGAAAAAGTTCAACTTTCAAAACACAGAATTTTTACCACGTGTCAGACCGGATATCCAGAAAGAATAAATATGGAGAAATGAATAAAAAAAACTACAAAAAAGACTATCCTCAATTACTTGAAAGAGGTGTTACCCTGAAATATTGTTTAAAAATATAATAACCATTTAACATCTTGTACCTGGTTTTATTTTCAAAATATGCCTTGATATGGCTTTCAAAAAAATATAACATAAAATTGTTTACATTTTATCTATAAAAATATATAGAAAAAAGTTCTGTACATAATTTTACCAAGAAACAATAGTTCTTAGTTCAATTTTTATCTGAGCACTATGTTCAGTTCACATAGACTATGTGAACTGAACATAAACTTCTCGATATATAATTATTTTGATATGGTAGGATGCTTCCCACTCTATGCACAGGCTTGGAGTGTATATCCGTAACACCCTCCCCTTAACTAGAGAACTCACTCTAGAATCCAAAGATCAGGCCTACATGTGCTTTCGGTTAAAATTACAAAGCCGTATTAGTTACCTACATTTCCTCTAGCGTTTCCCCTCAACTCAGAGCTGTACCCTAATTGACTATCTCAATGATAATATCGACACAGCACTTTTCATCGGATCCAAGCAGCCAAATTTATTTATGAAACTCACTTTTTGTTTGTTGGTATTTTCTTTGGATAAGCGCACAGTAATTTCTTTGGCTCACACCGTCTAAAATAATATCACATGATCTCAAGTTTTACAGGGCAGGAATTTGGTACCGATCAAATACACCAACACCAATAATTAATTTAATGGACAAACTATACCATCATAAAATGTAACTTTTTAAATCCTATTCAAAAATGATCATTTTGTTAAAAATAAAAGAAAAGCGAAACAAAAACGAAAGTAAAAGGATTCCCGAGCACGCCAGATAGGTATAGCTTAGATATAAAATCGTAAAATCTATATTTTTAAATGATTTATTTCACGACTGCCAAATGAATTACTATAAATCGAATTACATTTGTTTAAAGGAAAAAAAAATTAAAAATAGAATTACAAACTTAATACTTATTGTGACCTAACTCGTTAAAAACTAAGGTATGTAAAGATTTATTAAACAATTAATAAAAGTCATGTTATAATTTAACCAATTAATAAAAGTCATGTTATAATTTAATCAATTAATTTAACCAATTAATAAAAGTCATGTTATAATTTAATCAATTAATTTAACCAATTAATAAAAGTCATGTTATAATTTAATCAATTAATTTAACCAATTAATAAAAGTCATGTTATAATTTAATCAATTAATTTAACCAATTAATAAAAGTCATGTTATAATTTAATCAATTAATTTAACCAATTAATAAAAGTCATGTTATAATTTAATCAATTAATTTAACCAATTAATAAAAGTCATGTTATAATTTAATCAATTAATTTAACCAATTAATAAAAGTCATGTTATAATTTAATCAATTAATTTAACCAATTAATAAAAGTCATGTTATAATTTAATCAATTAATTTAACCAATTAATAAAAGTCATGTTATAATTTAATCAAATAATTTAACCAATTAATAAAAGTCATGTTATAATTTAATCAATTAATTTAACCAATTAATAAAAGTCATGTTATAATTTAATCAATTAATTTAACCAATAAAAGTCATGTTATACTACATCTATAGTTTTGATAAGGTGTCTTTTTTACTACTACAATAATAATAATAATAATAATAATAGCAATAATAGTGATAATCTGTTTACCAACAATGTGTAAAATCCTAACGGCACAACAGAGAAAACAAATCTACCACTCCCTGAACAATCATGGATTGCTTGCTCCCCGAAGAAATAAAAAGGATGCCGAAAAACCAAAAGAGGAACACATGATCTGTGATACATAGATCAAAATATCCTGAAGGAGGTAAAAAGCAGAAAAAAGAACATATCCATGGCATGGATTGACTACAAAAAATCCTACGAAAGAATACCTCAAACATGGATAATTGAATGCTTAAAAATGTACAAGATACCCAGCAGGATTATTAATCTCATCAAGAAAGCAATGGGAACAGAGATTAGAACTGACAGCTGGAGGACAACACCTGACAGAGATCAAAATACAGAGGCATTTTCCAAGGATACTCACTATCACCACTCCTGTTTATCATAGCCATGATGCTACTCAACTACATACTCAGGAAATGTGATGCCGGATACAAGTTTACAGACACAGAATAAAGAATAAACCATCTCATCTACATTGATGACCTGAAACTATTTGCAAAAAGGAACTGAAAAAGCTGATAAATACGACCAAAATCTTCAGCGAGGACATTCAAATGGAATCCGGAATGGAAAAGTGTGCACTGCTAGAGATGTCAAGGGGAAAACTGGAAACGACAGAGGACATGGAACTGCTCAACCAAGAGGATAGCTATAAATATTTGGGAGTTCTGAAAGCAGACAATCAAATCTACAGAAATGAAAGAAAAGATTGGAAAAGAATATTTGTGAAGAACAAGAAAACTCTTAGAAACGAAATTATATAGCAGAAATATAGTAAAAGGAATAAACACCTGGGGACTATCACTAATAAGATTACTCTAGTCTAGCCTATGAATGGTCCAAAGAAAAACTCAGGCACCTTGAACAGAAGACTAGGAAGTTAATGACCATGCACTACACATAAAAGACGATACGGACAGACTCTACGTGAAAAGAAGCGAAGGAGGAAAAGGACCGGTAAGTATAAAAGACTGTGTGGACGACACACACAAAAAAAAATAGAGCTGGAGAAATACAGAACACAGAAAGGCTAATCACTGCAGCAAGAGACACCGTCCCAATGAACAATTCAGGAAGCACCAAAACCAAAAAAGAAAAGTGTGAAGAAAAACAATTACATAAACGTTTCATAAGACTGACAAGAGAGGAGACCCACAAAAATAGCTTGGCATGGTTAAGAAAAGGACACTTGAACAGAGAAACGGAAACTTTCCTGACAGGTGCACAGAACAATGCGATTAGGACAAACTCAAGGTGATCCATAATACAGGCATGGAAACATGCAACTAGGGTCCATGACTGAGGGAGGACATGTGAAGACCAAAATTATTATTAAATAATAATTACCGAGAAGTTTTAAGAAATTTCTTAATACTGTTCAGTAATTAGCAACTATACATATTAGGAAGCAGCTTACAATAATTGATTTATTTCAATCAAATCAAATATAAAAAGTACAAAAATATAAAAGGAACTAAATTCACAAAATATCACTTAATTCACCATGATTTAAACACATTTCTGATATTTCAAAAATCATGAGTCAATTTAAAACAATGATATAATACAATCAGAAAGCAAATTCAACATTTTACAAAATCAAATACTTTATGAACAAAATAATGTTCGGACAAACAATTTTGATAATTTTTTTACAAATTTTTTTTATGTTTGTTACATATACAATTTGTTTTTTTACAAAAAGATGAAAATACTTATTTCTTTATGATACAGTCTTAATAATAAAATCAACTTACATTAACAAGAACATGAAACCAATAAAATATATGTAAAAAAGGGGGAAATGTAAAACATCTGATAATTGCTTGGAAAATTATGTATTAAAACAAAAATGAGATTCTACTTTTTTAGGCGATTATGTGTGAACACCCTGAAAATCTTTGCAAAAAGAAAAAAAAGTTATGTTAGAATTTAGAGTGAGGGATCAGTTTTGCATATAAATTTAACGTGAAATGATCCCTCATTTCCGGGCTATTCTAGCGTTTTAAAGCAGTTAAGCAATTTCTATTTTTTTTAGGCGATTATGTGTAATTTTACACCAGATTTTTCAGGGCGTTCACATGTAATCGCCTAAACGAAGTAAAATCTAGTTTTTTATTTTCAGATTTAAGTAACAAAACAGAGCACAAATATCTCCTATTATTAAATGGTCAAACAAGAGTTATTATTGCTAAAAAAAAAAAAATAACTTAACTAAGAAAGAGCTTGTTAAAAAATAAGTTTTTAAAAATTGATGTCAGGACAAAAGTACCATTTCAGACAAGACCAAAAATCAATTTTATCCAACATTTGGACAAATACAGAGTGAAATGGGCAATAAAATTCAACAGTCTCTATAGTACAATTGAAACTTAAAAAGTATTTAAACTTGTTAATTTAATTTTACTTCAGTGATTGAGCCCCCCCCCCCTCTCTTCAGCTAAAATAATTATAAGTAAAATCTTATGTCAGTTTCTGATATGCATCATTTCAATATGAAAAGAGAGCATGGGTTTATACAATCCAATATATTTTTCAAAAATTATTGTTTGTTTGATTCACCTTAGGCAATTCAAACACCAGCGCTAAAAGTTTTGAAATTATCTTAAAATATTATTTATAAAATAAAAATGTTTATACAATTCTCATGACAACAAAATCAGTATTGATGATGCATCATTTTCCAAGCAGTTATCAGATACGTTTTACATATATTTTATTGGTTTGATGTTCTTAAGTTGATTTTATTAAGACTGTGTATAATATGTATATTGTATCATAAATTTCCCAAGCAATTATCAGATATGTTTTACATTTCTCCCCTTTTTACATATATTTTATTGGTTTTATGTTCTTGTTAATGTAAGTTGATTTTATTATTAAGACTGTGTATCATAAAGAAATAAGCATTTTCTTCATCTTCTGTAAAAATAAATTGTATATGTAACAAACATAACAAATTTTGTAAAAAATATCAAAATGTTTTGTCTGAACATTATTTTGTTCATAAAGTATTTGATTTTGTAAAATGTTGAATTTGCTTTCTGATTGTATTATGTCATTATATTTTCTGTAATCAAGTAGTCAATATAAACAAATTGACTCATGATTTTTGAAATATCAAAAATGTGTCTAATTCACGGTGAATAAAGTGATTTTTTTTGTGCATTTAGTTCTATATTTTTGTACTTTTTACATTTGGTTTGATGGAAATAAATCAATTATTGTAAGCTGCCTCCTAATAATATGTATAGTTGCTAATTACTGAACATTACTAAGAAATTTCTTTCTAAAACTTTCGTCTGCAATTATTATTTAGTAATTTTGGTCTTTACATGTCTGTTTCCAGTCGTGGACCCCAGTTGCATGTTTGCTAGGCCTATATTATGGATCGCCTTGGACAAACTACATTAAAGCTAAAATAGATAAAACCCAGGAAAACAGTAATTCAAATGAAGACTGTGTGGACAAAGAGACGAAACAGTAAATCACATAAGTGAATGCAGCAAACTAGCCCAAAAACAATACAAGAACAGACATGATTGTGTGGGAGAAAGCAGTACACTGGGAATTATGATAACGACTGCATTTCGAACACGCAGACAAATGGCACAAACATAAAGCAGAGACAGTGCTGGAAAAAGAAAAACACAAAATCCTCTGGGATATGAAGGTGCAAACAGATAAACTCAAGGTAACCGGATGTCATAATAAGACGAGGAAAAATCCTGCCAAATTGTAGATTTTGCTGTTCCAGCAGACCACAGAGTGAAAATCAAGGAGACAGAAAAACGAAGCAAATACACAGAATTCGCCAGAGAATTGAAAGGGATATGTAGTATGAAAAAAGTCAATATAATACCAATAATCGTAGGAGCACTAGGAACAATTCCGAAAAAAAAAACCTGGAAAAAAGACAGAGAAATTGGAATCAAAGGGAAAACTGAGACCATACAATGAACAGCAATGATGAAAACAGCTGAAATCTTAAGGAAAATCCTTGAATGTGGAAACCAACTCACATAAGCTACGAATGCTGACCAGTTACAGGGAAGTTGCAATAGGAACACAGAAAGAACACCACCACATGAAACAAAGGAACAGAAAATGCAAGAAATCTCACAAACTACCCTAAAAAAAAAAAGAGATCGAACAGCCTCGGCTGATACCACACAAAATAGTCGTGAAAGGTCAAGGAGGATGGAAAGACCGAGAAGGGAGAGCACTAAGCAGACTTCCACTGTTGGAATGCGAGGAGGACTGGGACGTTGGGGAGGCTTATTGCTATCCAAATCCCAGAGAAGACCAAAGATCGTTGCCAGCGAGAAATCGATGGCAAGCGTCTGTTGTGATAACGCAAAGTCATTTGCAATAGTTATCGATGGAGACTACTGGAAATCTGGAGAGACTTGTTGTCACTCAGACTCCAGGGAACACCACTGGTGATTATTCGTGAACATTGAGCAATCATGGATGATAATCTGTGTGAGAACTCCTACCGAGTACACATAATATTAATAATAATAATAATAATAAATTATTATTATTAATATTAATAATAATAATATGTAACGCAATAAGTCATCATCTCAGTCTGAACTAACTTAAGGGATGTAATTTTGGGTAAATGATGAGATTGCCGTCCTAAACAGTTTCTTCGAAAATTCGAGTAAAAATAATGTATAGGCGATAATTTTTTGGGTACTTATATCGATCTTGAGTTTTCGCGAGTTTCTTGTCGGAAGCATTCGGCTATCCTACGCAAACGCCCGAGAGATGACGAGTCGATTTGTACCAGACGACAATTTTAATACGGTGCTGCGTCCTATGATTTTAAGTTATTTTTTTTTTTTAAAGAAATTTTCTAAAAGAAAGAACAAAAAAAAAAAAAAACAAACAAAACATAGCGAAGTTACTGTTATCAAATAAATATTTTTAACCCTAACCCTAACAAAAAAAAAAACAAGCAAAACAATCATAGGACGCAGCACCGTATCAAAATTGTCGTCTGGTACAAATCGGCTCGTTATCTCTCGGGCGTTTGCGTAGGATAGCCGAACGCTTCCGACAAGAAACTCACGGAAACTGGGTCAAGATCGATATAAGTACCATTTTTTTTTTTTGTAAGATTATGACATGATGAATGTTTTGGAGTTAAAATCAATTTAGTATTACATTTTAACTTTTTTTTTTCCTCGTGAATACAAAAAAAAACAAAAAACAACCATGGCTCCACGAGCGATACAAAAAACAATCATGGCTCCATGAGCAATAGAAAAAACTGGAACGTAAACGATGTGTAATGAATTATAAAAATAATTTATTTAAAAGATTAAAGTATTTATAAAAAATATTTGTTTCACAAACTTTTTTTAATAGATAATTTGCAAACATTTCTTCGGCGCATTCTAGGTGCAGTAGCCATTATTGAATAATATTGTGGGAATTATTAAACCTTTTTTATGGGATAATAAAAAAGTGCTAACTTCGTTTCAGGTAACGAAAACTCAGTCCGCCTTTTCTAGGTTTATATTTAAACAGAACAAGTCCAATAATGCGATATTTCAGCGCCTATATATTTCATTTTAACTGTTTTTTTTTGTTTTTTTCTGGTTGGGTTTTTGAGCGGCTTTTGCCTTTACTGATAGAATTTTAATATTTGTCATGTATTTCTCTCTTTCCCAATAACGACATTTAAAAAGGAAAACCTGTTGGAAAGAAAGAAAAGAAAATGCTGTAATTTTATACAGAGTTAGAGTACGCCTTTTTATTTATTTATTTATTTTTAATACAGACATATGTATATTTTGTGTCGGGGCAGTAAGCGAAATACCCCGGATACAAATTTTGCCGAAATCCATTTCATTGTAAATAATCTCCGACCAACCATTAATATATATTACTGAAAATTGTAAATAATATTCAGTTTCATTCCATGCAACAAAAAAAAACCCAAAACAATCGGTGCTTATATAGTGCAACACCCTAAACGGCTGCCCATATCGATAAAATCCAGCAACGGGTTTTATTAACAGCTGAAAGGCAACCACACAAAATACAACTCAGATTATTGAAACAAAGATGAAAAATAGAAAACGAAAAAAATATTCGTCGTTTTTACTGATGTATTTTACATCATATTAGATTTTGTACGTTGTTGCTTTTTTGTTTAATTTTTCGTTTGAGTGTTATTTCAAAACAAAAGCCAAAAAATTAATTCAGTCATGCGGACAATTTGTTTTTGTAAATTGCTGCATTTAGGACGGACAAAAAAATACGATGTAAATATATCAGTAAAAAAAAAAAATGAATAAAAGGTAAATAATCTAGTAAGAAAAAGAAGGGGAAACGGAGAGTGGGGGGGGGGTAAGTGTTTTTTCGTTTTCCGTTTCAGGAACTCGAGTTTAATTTTGTATGGTCGCCTTTCGACTGTTTTCGTAACTCGTTACCGGATTTTACCGAGCGAATATGTGCGGCCATAGAGGCTAATCTATATAAGTACCAAATATTCCAAAAATAAAATTAAAACAAATTGAAGAAAAGATGTGGATAGAAACCGAAATAAAAAATTTTTTTTAAAAAAACGCCAAACATGATGATGATGATGATGATGCATTTAATAAATGGTATAAAAAATTATCATCACCAGATAATAATAAAAGAAACGGACAAAATGAATGCAACTTACTGAAAAGATGTCAATATTATAGACACCATGTGCGCAAATTGATAATAATCGTTCTGACATCCTTGGTTATTTGACGATAAAAATGGTACTCCTCTCCTGTACTCGCCTTATTCATTAAATATATCCGCTTTCGGCGGTCGGTGTTCGTTCGTTTTTTTTTAAATCCGACTAAGTTGGCAGGCTGAGGAATATGGCAGCCGGGAATAATTGCATTCCTAAACAACCATTTTCGTGTGTTTTGTTCCTTTCTCACAGTAAGGAATAATAATAATGGTAGAGCGAGACTCACACTCTCACTTTCTCTCTCTCCAAGAGAGAAGGTGGGGAGATTCCTTCTCGGTTTTTGCAGTCATCGGAGTTCTTTCCGTTTCTTAATTTCAATTTTTGTTTTCCCCAAATTTTCTTTATTTTCACTTCAACGCTATTATTATTTTTGTAAAAATGAATTTTTCTCATTTTATTTTTCTCATAAATTATTCAATTTTTATTTTGAACGAAAACAAAGAAACGATGTAATAATATTTTTTCAATGTTTTCCTGCAATTTCGTTTTTCGTTTATTTTATGAGTGTTTCCATATTAGTAATAATCTCTACATTACTAAAATTGTGACCCCTTCTACTCGTATGTCTGTATTTGTGCTTCTCGCCACTACGTAATTTACACATTCAATTATTTTATTTTTATTTTCTAGCAATCGAATATTTATTGAAATAGAAAGTGAATAACGTAAAATAAACCTTTTTTAATCTTTTGTTTTAATTACGAAATTAAATCCACCAGAAAACATTTCGGTTTCTTCGTAAACAAGTCAGCTATTTTTAGCTTTTGATAATAGTTGAATAAAACAATGATTTACTTTGTGACCTTTCGAAAGTTGAAAGGAATTTGAAGTATTTAAAATGTCCAATAGCAAGTCATTTCTGGCTTTAAAAATCTTAGTGTCGCTGGTGTTGTAAATTACACGACAAACAAAGTAAAAAAACAAAAACAAATGACAAATAAAACCACAAAAATCACGGTAATACAGTCATTAAAATATAACATGATAAATATTTGAGGATGAGTGAATGCGTTAGTATGAGTTTCTGTGTGAGTGAACTGTCTCTTGTGCTCAGTATATGTAAGTGAAAAATTGTTTCTGGTTAGTTAATCAGAAGTAGCAGTTTAGTCAACCGGTTTTTGATCAAGTGAATGGTGCTGTTTGTTGTTGTTTCTTCCGTGTCGCTGTGTGTGCGATGCTGATGCTTGATGCCTTTGAGACTTTCACACGCGTGGTGAATACAGCAGGTAGTGTTTCTTCGACAGATATTTTAGCTAAGATCAAAGCTGTACGAATCAGTTGGCGGGAAATGCATAAATTGTTGGAGTCATAATGCATCGGTGACAATCTGGCTGCATCATCATCATCATCAGCATGTTTAATGTCCATTTTACATGCTGACATCTGTTGGACGGCTTTAAGAAATTGACTTCCAAACTAAATTATCTCTGACCAGGTGTTTATTTATCTTTCTTTCTCTCGAGTCTATTTTCATCACTTTCTTCAATGTTTTCCTTGGCCTTCCCCTGTAAACTACACCTGCTACCTTAAGGGTTCTACATCTACTGACCAAAGAACTCTCACCCATTCTTTCAATGTGGCTCTACCATCGAAATATGGGGATGGCACGGTGGCTAAGAGGTTAACGACGCGGACTTAGGACCTGGGTGTGCCGGGTTCGAATCCAGTTTCATCAAAACCCACCTTTGTCTGCTGGTTAGTAAAGGTAGAAGCTCCCTGAACTTACTCCATCCACTCCTAACTCTTGCACCTGCTCCACCCTGTGTTCCAATGGTATCACCAAGGTAACAAAACTTCTGAACAACCTCAATAGCTTCACCATCCAAATATACTTTGTTCACATTTGAGTTCTCATCCATCTCCATTGTCTTAAGCTTCTTGCATATAAACTGGGCATTCTCCCTCAACCTACCAGTAATTCCACTGCGCTTCTTGTGTACCTAATGCTTACAAGTACCACAAAAAATTGAATTACAACCGACTCCTTTCCCACAAACTGAGCAGAGGAACTTTTCTCTTTTGGGGAGCTTTCCAACACTACAAGCACTGATCATCATTTTGATCTTGGTAACATTCACTCTTAGACCTTTACTTTCCATAGCATTCTCCCAAGTCTTTAACTTAACAAGTTCTTCCATTATTTCACAGGTGTTATAATTGTGGTAGTAAGACTCTGAACGTTACCGACACGTAGTTCAGCCATGAATGTAAAATGTGCACAGGCCGAAAACCTGATAAAAGGAAATCAACCCGTACTTCATAAAATGAATACACATCCTATCATAAATTATAAACATATATATAAACAACCAAGACAAAATTAACAGTACATAACAAGTATTTATTTATTTAAAAGAGGCTGGTTTTGTTATTTTGAGAAAGTCGATCAGAATTAAAAGTTCATTTGTAGCACTTATGAAGGCTTATAGCCTTTATGACAATGAAAATAGGAAAGTTCTTTTTCCTGACACCAAAGTTATAATTGTGTCGAAAACCAAATGTTATAATTGTTAAACTTATTTTCACGCGTCCTGCGCAGGTACGTTACTCTTTTGTGAAGAGACCGTAACTAGTTCAAATATATCAATTAAAAAGGCTTATAGCCTTTATGGAAATAAATTAGGAAAGTTCTTTTTTTCTTCTGAAACTCGAGGAAAACAAATGAGAAGACACAATATAAACAAAATGAAAGTTGATTTATGACGAATTAATATTGTAATTCTTTTTTTTGTTTTTTATTGTTGTCCTTATGTATAAACACATACTTTTTTTTGTTTTGACGGCGGAGAGAAGGATATTTTATAGAATTTTGGATTCTGTGGTCCGTCTTTAACGAGTTGTTTTATGGTCCTGAGATATACGTAATCTCGACGTTGGAGAGGCCATTTGATTGACTGGTCGGTCGATATCAATTCTGTTGGACAGGGTTTTCCTATTTATTTATTTTTGATTTCGTGTGCGGGGATAAATTTTTTGAATCTGACGGCTTGGTGAGCGGTCGATTCTGAGAGGCGTCCTCTTGACGCTGGTCCGGGACATTCTGCTGTGCGGGGATAAATTTTCTGAATCTGACGGCTTGGTGAGCGGTCGATTCTCAGAGGCGTCCGCTCTTAACGTCGGTTCGAGACCTTCTCCATGGTTTTGTGTGCAGGGATAAATTTTCTGAATCTGACGGCTGGGTGAGCGGTCAATTCCAGAGGCGTCCTCTCTGAATAACTTGTCTGAAATTTACAGCGGTGTGAGCCTTCATCTCCCGACGTTCATTTTCCAACGCCGGGCGAGGCTATGCCCCCAGAGATGTCCTCTCTCCACGGACCCCTAAGCTCGACTCCTGGTGTTTTTCCTCGCTTCGACTTTCCCACTCTGTATATAACAACAGCATTCCCTCACCTGATTGGTCGAGTCTTCCGCCCACGCCAATGCGTGGGCTGACTCTGTCTGCGAAGCATCCTGTTGACCCATTTTTTGACAAACGTCGCCGTCTGCACCCCCTTTCTGTAATGGTCGGTGAACATGTGCCGACAAGTCCCCTGCTCCCTTTTTTATGCCTCATGGGGCAAAATATATAGATATAACACAGGCAAGTACTAAATCATCAGCATACAGCATCTCTTCTGGACAACCCATACAAAACTCTCTAGAGAAGGCTTCTAAGACACAAATGAAAACAACAGACTCAGTACAGAACCCTGATGTACTTGCACTTCAACATTAAAGCTGTCACTAAATGTGCAGTTAATTCTAACACGACTTTGAGCATTTCTGTACATTGCTTGTACAACTTGCACAAACCACTCATTTGCCCCTAGTTTACATAAAGCCCACCAGGCAACCTCTCTTGGCACTCTGTCAAAAGCTTTCTCTAGATCCACAAAAGCAAAATACAGGTTCTTATTATTATTAAGGTACTTCTCTTGCATTTGTTTCAGGATAAATATAGCACCAGTGGCACTTTGCCCAGGCATAAAAAAAATGCGTTTCATCTCTGCTTATCTGATTTTTTATTTGCTGCTTGATCATTCTCTCAATCACTTCCAGGAACTGATCCATCAACTTGATCCATCAACTTGATTCATCAACTTGATCCATCAACTTGATCCATCAACTTGATCCATCAACTTGATCCATCAACTTTAAGCCTCTGTAATTATGTGCTTCACCTTTTACCCTTGTAACAATTCACAATTCTACTAAGTTTACAGTCTTTCTAGATAACCTCTTCTTTTATGATCTGATTTGTCAAGTCTGTGATCATCTCGATGCCTGTTTCACCTGTATTTGTGCAACAATGTTTGAGGATCCTGCAGCCTTACCCTGCTTCATCTCACAGCTTCCTGTACCATTTCTTTCTCAATTCTTATAGCTGGATGTTCCATTGTTCTTCCACATTTCCTGTAGTGGATCTGGTAGCCGAATGCTTCATCACTGAGTCTTAAACTCATGTTTCATATATTCTTCATTCAACCTCCACACCTTCTCCTGGATACTCCTTCTGCAACTTCTAGATTTTCATGGTTCTATGGAAACTCAGTATTCAACAATTTCTCATAATGACATTTCCAAGCATCCATCTTGTCCTGTTCATTTGTTACTAACACTCCATTGTCATTTCGAATGCACTTCTCTCCAACAATATCCATATTTGTCTTTGCCATCTGTTTAGCTATCCTGAATACTTTGTTGTTTTGGTCATCACTTCATAATATATCTGGAAACCTGGCTTTCTCAGCCTCCTTCTTGACTTTGTATATTGTTTTTCTTGCTTCCCTCTTTGTCTCCAGATAAACACTCTCATTCACTAAAACTTTTATCCACTGACTCCTTCGTTTCCGCTTTTCTTTGATACACTTCTCAACTTCTTTATTCCACCATCATGTCATCCTATGCCTGTTCACCCACAAGTCAGGTCTGTTACATCCAGCAGTGTATCCTTCAGCATGTTAAAATCAATTTGTATGGTATTTCTGGACGAATACTTAATATAATTAGATCCTTCCTATCCATTCATCTCAGCAACACGACATAAATACGGGTGTACCTTGGGGATCGATCTTTGGACCTCTATTGTTCATGATTTTCATAAACGACCTCCCTGATCGAATTGAGTATGAGATGGGTATATTTGCTGATGACACCACGCTCTATACCAGACTTGTGGGAAAAACGAATGTACACATATCTAAGGCAATGCCTAAATCCTTAGAAAATAACCTCCAGTCTATAGTTGAATGGGGACATAAATGGTTGGTAACATTTAATGCCACTCAGACAAAGCTCCTTTCCTTTAACAATTAAAAAAAAACCTTTCAACCACCGATTGCCATGGCTAATAACACCTTACCTGAGAGTCAAACGTTCAAACACTTCGGCCTAACATTCACAGGTAACAGGAATTAGAATAAATACATAGAAGATATTGCCAAGGCTGCTGCAAAGAAGGTCGGCTCCCTCTCTCATGCTAGAAAACTTCTCACGCCTGACATTATCCTATATCTCTACAAAGCCACCGTCCGTCCATGCATGGAGTATTGTTGTCACATCTGGGCTGGTGCACCATCCACTAGTCTCTCCCTCTTAGACAGGGTCTAAAAAAGAGTCGCTAATCTAATAGGTCCCTCACTATCCACCAAGCTCCAACCCCTGTTCCATTGTCGCAATGTTACATCCCTGTGCTTGTTTTACAAATACTTCAATGAAATGCGCTCTGATGAACTTACTGCTCTGGTTCCCCATCAACGTAAATACACTCGACCAACTCAACAATCAATTAAATCCCATCTATTCATTGTGGAAGTCCCCAGATGCCAGAGGGCTTTCTACCATAATAGCTTCTTTCCTCAAGCTGCCAGCCTTTGGAACTCCCCCCACGCTTCCTGTTTTCCTGACTTTACCGACATGCAGAAATTTAAATGTAATGTGAACAAATATCTCGCTGCACAACTCCCCACTTAGGATGCCCCCTTTAATTTCTGGCTCCTTATCCACGGTCGCCCCTTACGTCTCAGTGGTAATCTGCCTTGTCTGAGGTGAATTCAAGTTACAAATATTTTTTTTAGATGTCCCATTGTTCTTCCATACTTCTTGTAGCCGAATGCTTCATCACTGAGTCTTAAACTCATGTTTCACATGTTCTTCATTCAACCTCCACGCCTTCTCCTAGATGTTGCATTGAAAATCTCTTCAATTACAGTGTTTTTAAACTGCACTGATCAGATTTTTTAACTTACGCAGATTTTGGAACAGCGCTGGTCCTATCAGCAGGCGACTGTTGTGTATTTCATTGACTTTACTGCAGCATTCGACTCTGTTGATCATGAGAGTCTTTGGGAGATGATGCGCCATGATGGGTTCCCACCCAAGTTGCTTTATCTGCTGAAGACTTATTACTCACACACCGAATAAAAGTCTGTTGTTACGGAGAGGAATCTTCAATATACATACTCGTGTCGACCAAGGTTGTGTTCTTTCCTCTATCTTGTTCAACTACATTATTGACAGGATCCTTGATCGAAACATGATGGACTTCACTGACATGCAAGTTGAACATGATTTTTCCATTAGCGACCTGGACTATGCAGACAATATTGCTATCCTCATAAAACAGTTTGCTGATATCCAGCAGACATTGAATAATGCCAATACCAACACCAAAAGTGTGGGTATGTTAGCGCCATGATGTTTTCTTTTTTAAAAATACTTGTTGATGCTGCGTTTCTTACAGACAGCTGTTAAACAGCAAATGCCTTTAACGAATCGAAACAATTCCTCTTTTGCACTCAATATATATCCATATAATAAAATAAAGTCAATTTTTCCCCTATTTCATTGACCATTATAGATTATATAGTAATTTGTTCCACCAGCCACTTAGCAAATTCCTGATGCGTGTTTCGAGAAAATATGTGTCTGTTTAATTCCGTTTCAAAATTTCTAACGTTTTTCTTGGGTAAACTGCTTCTCCCAACGCAGTCATTTACAGAGGACATGGCAGGCATTTCCACTCTCACGCTAATATCTACTACCACAGCCAGGGGTTGTTTTTAATAGGATGAATTTTTTGAAAATCGCCGCTAATATTTCATATTTTGTTTTTTTACTATTTTAGTTCAAAACCATTTTGGGTTTGTGGTTTAAATCGGGAAGAAAATCAGAATGACAAACTTACTTGGAAGAGTAATACGTCTGGCCGAATCTGACTGAAATAGAAATGTTACATAAGCAAAAAGGGAACACCATTCTTCCACAAAGTAAATAATGGCTCCACAACTAAATAGATATGAACTTTTATTCACAGGAATACGGGAACAAAATGAAGAAAGTAGACGGAATAATATCATCCTGGAGTTCCTCGACTAATCTACCACTGGCCCAGGTAGAGAGTGCAGGATATACGTCTTGTCTGTTTGAGAGACAGGCTGGAACTGAAGATTCATGTTGGCTCGTGTTCGCGCCAAAACGATACATCACGTATGAATTTCGTTACACGTAGGAGTGTTATTCGCCTACGAGGTGAAGCGGAGATGATTACATAATCGCCAAACCGAATTACAATCTCACCGCAAATCACAAATCACAACACAAAATAGTTTGCTATTGTCTATATGCTACACTAGATTTTAAATCTAAATGCAAATCTCTCCATTCAAGTACTCTTTCTCCTTTCTAAGTGTATTTTAAAATGATTGAATACAAGCCTCAAACAAAAAAGTGAGATGCGGTGAGGCTGATTCGAACTGTCAACCTAAGAATTACAAGTGATTCTTCATTTGTAGCTCCATCTAAGTTGATGATTCATCTGTTCAACTGTTGCATAGCCCTCTGCTTGGGGCCGCGGCAGTTTATGTTTACTATTTAGTTCCGGAAAGGGCCGTGGCAGTTCACATTTAACACTCGTCATTTTTAAAACATCATAAATCACATAGTTCATATATTGTTTGCATACCTTAGATTTCTCCCTTGCCGTGTAGAGGGTCGCCGTCTCGATGTCGTCAAGTGGTTGAATTCTTTCCTTCCTGCCGTGAACCACGCCGTCCATTGTCTGCAACAAAAGCTTCCTGACCGACTCACCAAACAACAATCTCTTTAACTTTCAATTCTTTTTATTACAAGTGTTAGTTATTTATCGGCCTGGAGACATTCACTACATCGAGAGGGAGAGAGCAAATCACTACTTTATCGTAGTTACTTATCAAATAAATTTTAACAATCCATGGAGGGGGGGAAAGGATACCTCTCGCCTGTATTTTCTTAGGGAAATATTTCCTTTATCTGTTGTAGTTTACATGGTAACAATCACGTCTCATCGGTTCGCCTCCAAAACCCAGACTGACTAAAACTTGCTTCTCACGAAGTACAAGTGACGTCATGGATCCCTCTGTTTCCCACGCAAAGGCCTCTCGCAGGTGCACACTGACCCTTGATCTGGGGTCTCGTCACGCGGTGAACTTGTCACATCTGTGGTTTCCGACTGTGAGAACAGGCCCTATTCTGCATTTGACTGCCGGGTCCACCCCACGTTAATTCGTGCAAGTCAAACCAACGATTTCCAACAGATACGTCCATTCCCATAGGGCCATTATCCAACACAACAGCAAAAACTCAGAAAGTCTCTAGCGTCATTTGATTGAGAGAGAGAGAGAGATTTAGCGACAACAGGGGTTTTGCAACTTTTGGTCATTTGTTGACTAAATATATTTTACTTGGGTACTATGAAATGAAAATCCAGAAATCAGAATACGAGCAGTATCCTGTTAAAACTTTCTCACTACAAACTATCTCGGCATTGTAATGACAGAAAAAACTGATATGAAGCTGATACATTATTGAATGGATTGAAAGACCTGAGATTGTGCATCAACTTTGCTCAGTGAAGAAAATGGAATGCGTCTGACAAGTTGTGCTCTTGCGGTCGACCAGATTGACGAATCGCAACGCTTGCCATTCCTATACTTTTTTCAGAAAGATGTGGGGAACAGATGTTGCAGCATACCCATGCCATCTTGCCAAGCCATAAGAACTTAAAAAGGGCCTGATCTAACGTAAGTAAAGTGGCAGACAGGCAAAGTAGTAGTAAAAGACAATATAGGATGAAACACACCTCCACCCTCCCCTTCAATGAAAGATTCCTATTGGTCCACAGTCCGATTGCAACCATAATCGCTTTCAATATTTCCAACCAATTTTTCTCCAGCTGGATATCAGGACTAAACGAGATGCCAAGTATCTTTCAAGGCCCATTAGTTCAGCTAAAGGATTCTGGTATAGATACACTCTTCCAGGCACCAGTGTGCAAACCAACAGACTTATGACAGCTGATTTTGGATCCTGTAACCCTTTTATACTGTCTGACTTCCATGTTGACAATGCTAATCTCAACACTGCTCATTACAAGCACCGTGATGTCCTCGGAATAGGTGGCGTACTTTAACATGCTACAAGCATTTGTCCAAGTAATCGGGCCAGATTCAACCTCAGCCTGTGAAGGAAGGGTTCCAACAAGAGAATGTAGAGCATCGATGAGAGCGGACATTGCTGATCAATGGATCTGGACATACTGAAAGATTTTGACCTCAATCAATTTACCTCTACTAGTGCATCAGGGTTTGCATACAAGAAGTGAATCCAGCAGCAAAACTGCGGGCCAAACTTGGCCAAAGAGAGGACAGCCTCCAAATAATCATGGTTAATCTTATCAAATGTATTGGACTTATCTAAGTTGATCAACTTGGTTTCTGAGTCAACTTTTTCAATGATCAAATGTGCAAATTATCCCGAATAGGCCTGCCCTTCACATCACGAATCTGTTTGGAGCTAATTTGACTTAGCAGGACAGCTTGCAGATGGTCGGCTAAGATCTTGGTCCAAATCTTTAATTCTGTGTTCAACATTGTTAAGGGCCTGAAATTACCTATCCCATCCCCACCGTCTTTGCCCTTGAAAAGCAACTTGATAATACTCCTGATAAAATACTGAAGAATACACTTGTTCCTAAGCCAAATGTTAAAGTCACAGCCAGCAAGGGGACAGAAACAGCCTCAAATGCACTTCATAGGGAAAAATCATCAATCCTAACCTCTTCCTCTGTTATGCACCCTTCACACCAACTTCATCCGATCGCCTCAAGATGAAAAGAAAATTGGCTAAATAGGCATCAAACTGAGCTAAGTGAGACTGGGGTCTCTGGTGAAGAGCTCTTGAAAATGAGAATGAAACACCTCTTTCAATTGTGTTTACGAGACGTCCGTCTGACAATGTAGCACTGGCAATGTGTCAATCTGTAGCATATCAACGTACCTCTGCATATAATTGAGCAGCCATTTCTGTTACCCCCTGGTGCATTCTTTTTAACCTAACCCGTATTACGCACTCTCGGTCCTTCTTGTTAATCAAGGCCTGTTCAGCCTTAACTATCGAAACTATATTAATATTACCTGCCCTCACAGGTAAAGCCAAACTTTTATGAGAGGAAAAACGTAAAAAAAGAAAAAGAAAATTATTCAATTTTGAATGCAATTATTATTTGAATTTTTTTGTTTATTTATTTGAATAAAGCATAAGAAGCTAATCAGTACAAGAAAAAAAAAGAATTTTACTTATTCAAATATTTTATAAAATTACTTTTTAAACATTTTTATAAAAATATGTTTTCTTTTTGCTTAAAACGATTTTTTGTCACAGACTGACAGCTGTTTGAACACCGATAAAAACTAGCTGGGAATTTTATCCATATTTTGAAATTATTGATTATTTGGAAAAAAAAACGATGTCAACTGTTGACAATTTAAAAAAAATTAAATCTATTTATTTTGAATTAAAAAGTTCAAGAATTGAAAAATTGAAAAAGTTTTGTCTAAGTTCTTAATATATATGAGTTTTGAAGGGGAGAGCTCTCCAAAAAGGGAGATAATTCATCTCTTTATACTACAGAGTGTTAGGATGATAATCCATTACGTCTGTTTCAATTTGACATTATTACAATAAGAAACGTGGATGCAGGTGATGCGGAACATGAACCACCATCTGCTTATGTCATAATCTTCTTAATCCTTTTTTTCCCCTGTGTGTGTGAATATCATCAGCTAAAAAATAACCCTGTTTGTTAAAATGATATTCATATGATATTCAAATGATATCCATATTGAAAATAAAAAGTAGTTCAAAGGGAGAATTTAAGATTACTTTTTACTATTTGCCTATTTTTCTTAGTTGGAAAAATGAAGTAAAAAGAAAATCTTTCAAAAAGAGGTGATCCCATGGAAACTTTCCAAATAATTAATGGCATTTCCTACTTTTATGTTGGACCTTTTTTTTACTATGTAGCAGCTTACATGAATGAACTATTTTCTGTCGATCTATGTGTGTAGCAGTTTACATGAATGGACTATATTCTGTCGATCTATGTGTGTAGCAGCTTACATGAATGAACTATTTTCCGTCGATCTATGTGTGTAGCAGCTTACATGAATGGACTATATTCTGTCGATCTATGTGTGCAGCAGCTTACATGAATGAACTATTTTCTGTCGATCTATGTGTGTAGCAGCTTACATGAATGAACTATTTTCTGTCGATCTATGTGTGTAGCAGCTTACATGAATGAACTATTTTCTGTCGATCTATGTGTGTAGCAGCTTACATGAATGGACTATATTCTGTCGATCTATGTGTGTAGCAGCTTACATGAATGAACTATTTTCCGTCGATCTATGTGTGTAGCAGCTTACATGAATGAACTATTTTCTGTCGATCTATGTGTGTAGCAGCTTACATGAATCAACTATTTTCCGTCGATCTATGTGTGTAGCAGCTTACATGAATGAACTATATTCTGTCGATCTATGTGTGTAGCAGCTTATATGAATTAACTATTTTCCGTCGATCTATGTGTGTAGCAGCTTACATGAATTAACTATTTTCTGTCGATCTAAGTCTGTAGCAGGTTACATGAATGAACTATTTTCTGTCGATCTATGTGTGTTGTGATTCAGCTTGAACTATTACAGACGTTTCATTCCACATTGTGCTGACATACTCACTCCTCTGACAAATGTGTTGAAGAATAGAAAAGAGAAGGATAAACCCATTTCACTTGATAACTGCTAACTTAAAGTCTTCGAGAAGGCGAAGAAAAAGCTTGTCGATACAGCATTGCGATTAAACATTTTGGCCATGCGTTGGAAGGTCGACAATTTGCCAATTATACTGACCAGTCCACTTACGTTTGTGAATTATTGAAAGTGCAATCGTTTTATTCATGTGTTTTATTTTTGCAATTGTTGTACTTATTTCTGAATAAGTTGAGTAGTTTTTACATAATCATGTTATCTGACAAACAAATAACGGAGTGTAAATAATGGCTCGATTCTTAAGTTGGAGAAATAATGAAAGAAAAACACTCAACAAACAATAACTTTCATGAAGACGCATTTAAAAAGAGGCTTTTCCAATTTGGGAGAAAGAGTCTGATCTATAGTCATAAGCAATCAAGTAACACCTTGTCAGCAGAAAAGGAAGTGAGACAATGACAGTGAAGCAGAGACAGAAAGAAACAAGAGAGCGCGAGAGAGGGGGTGCACGAGACGTTGACAGAGAGAGAGAGAGAGAGAGAGAGAGAGAGAGCAGGTGGCAGAGAGCGCGAGAGAAAAGAGCGACAGACAGAGAGACTGACAGAGAGAGACAGAGACAGGGCGAGAAAGAGAGGGTGTGACAGAGTGAGAGAGAGGGGGCGTCAGATGGAGAGAGATCTATATTTATTCCTGATGGCCATTAATTAAACTAACGGTTTTTGTTTTTAACTCCCAAAGAAAATGGCCACCACAATTAGCGCGTCTGCTGTTATTCATACCAAATTCTTTTGAGACTCTAGTAGATCAATCACTTCATCCATCTCAATCAAAATGCCATCGACTCGATCCGACTAAAACCAAGGCTTTTTAAATGTAGTTTAGTTTGGCCTTGCTTAAAACTGCCTACGATTAAAAATTATCTTCCTTGGTAGTTTATTTTATTCTATTATGTGTTTTATTTAATTATTTATTTATTTGTAGTTTTGAAGTTTTATTTCAAAAGGGTTTAATTTTGAAGATCGTCTATAGACCATAGGAGGTTTTCGGTTCTGCGTCTCGAAAAATGAAAACAAAGGGGGATGGCGTTTGAATTCATCTCTCTCTCTCTCTCTCTCTCTATATATATATATATATATATATATATATATATATATATATATATATATATCCAAGCAAGCGTTGTTGAACGTCACAGAACTTTCTCGTTTGTAAATCTTCTTCGTGAGGTTCTCAAACCGTCGAGCTATTCTTCTGGTTTCAGGTGGCAGTCCGTAGAGTATTTCCCCGATTGTCTTAATCCGACCATTTTTTTCGAGCGCTTTCGACTTGCTTAGTCGTCTTAAGGATTAGGTTTTTTTTAAATAAGAAGACTTGAGTTAACGTTTTATTGGATAATGACTTGCTGCCTAAGTATACATATATATATACTTTTATCTACTGCATCGATAGCAAACGAACTTCCCGCCTGGATAACTTTTTTCGTTTTTGGACCACCATTCACCACTTGGATTATTTTTTAATCAACCTCTTTGATATCTTGCCTGGAGCTATTTTGGACCTGTTGACTTGGATGAACTGTATAGTTTTACTAAAAAGTATGTTTTGGGTCGATATATTTGATGTTTTATATACCTTCATGTATTTTTATATATATATTTTTATATATTTTCAAAGTTTAATTTTTATTACCTGCAGTAATGTCATTGCGGTAATGGTCCTCTGAGGAGAAGATTTTCTTTGAAAACTCATGAGTTAAGGACTTTAAAGAACTTTGCCTGAACATTGAATTGTAATAAAATTTGATTCGTACCTTATTTTATTCTTTCACTTTATCTATTGCTATATATATATATATATATATATATATATATATATATATATATATATATATATATATATATATAGAGAGAGAGAGAGAGAGAGATATAGATAGATAGATAGATAGATAGATAGATAGATAGATAGATAGATAGATAGATAGATAGATAAAGTCAGGTTCATTTTATATTCCAATAACTAATTTTTTTTTTTTTAATTTTTTTTTTTTTTCACATTTCCAAAAAACATAACATTTCTGTAAGATGTATTTTTTACGGTCCGTTTCTTTAGCCGTGAGCCAAACAACATTTTTCTGTCAATATCGTCTCTGCAACACTAAAAATCATCAGAAAAATCCACAAAGAATAAAAAGTTCTTGGATTGAAATGTTTTGAAAAAAAAACCCCAAAATTAGTGTGGATCATTTTTTGGCAAAAACAAAGAAAAAAACAAAGAAAAGAGCAAACTCAAATATGGGGGAAAAACCCATAGTATGCTTTTTTAATTTTTCAGTTCAGAGCTAGAACATCCTAAAAGTTGTGCGGACATTTCTAAATTTTAATTCAATAATATTCCTTAAAATAGTTAATAAATTCTATCATTTATAAAAGTTCGAATTCACTTGAGGGCAATTTTTCGAATGCCTACGATTAAAAGTTATCTTCCTTGGTAGTTTATTCTGATTCATTCAATCCAAAAATGTTAAAATCTTAAACTAGTTGTTTATTTTCACTAAAATTTGAAATATTACTTTTCTTCTACACAATAACATATCTGCATAACAAAATTAGAATATCGTATTTGCTGTAGTTCCTTAGGATTGTTATCTTAAGAAGAAACTCATCATTAAAATAGAACATTATGAATTTTGGAACACAGCTGCTAGGCGTAAGAGGTCCAAATGTAGGCTATATTTAGTTTTATGCAAATTGTGTAATAAAAGGGGTGGAAGTCCTTCGTGAAAATTCAGATACCTCCTATTTTTGTGAAATTTTAACAATAAATATTAGACATCAATTAATAAATATTCTACAGTTTTTTAGAATATTTTAAAGAGTTTTTAGTGAGTATACAATGGGCACAACCTCCTCATCTGAAAATCAAAATATTTCAGATTTGCATCGAATTTGATCCATAGTAATCAAATACCAATTAAGAAAGATTCCCTGAATTTCAATTTCTTATTAAGACCCCTTAAACTTAAGCCTTAAATTTGAAACATTTTCTAGAATCAAAATTATGTAATGGATTTTGATCAAAATTAGAATAAGGATTCTAGACATATCAATCCTGTACATACAAATATATAAACATATAAACGTGCCTAACTTTTTATATGTACAATAAAATATCTCTCTACTTCTAGCGTTTTTTTTCTTCTAAGTTTTATGGCCCGACGATAAGGGTGTCACACTGTAGTGACTGTGGTTGCGGTTTCTAATCTTGCCAAGTTCAGCCACGCTGATGAGCCGTACTTTCCGGACAACCTGATATACATACAGGGACATGTGTCTACCCTCATAAAACTTCAAATTGTTAGTCTATTTAAAGCTGATTTGTTTTGCTGTAAGCCGACATTCTCTGGAACTGTTCATTATGAAATGAGAAGAAATACATTAACCCCAACCCTCTTTTTTCCGAGCATGAAAGTGACTTGCTTTTTGCGATCGCTGATTGATGCCTATAACTTGGCTAATAAGTAAGAATCAAATCAATTTCAAGTGATATCATTTTGTGCCTTCAAGGTTTAAATCGAGCGATATCTAAGAATTAAAATAACAATAAAAATGTAATATATAACTAATAACATTGTCTATATATACTGGCTGTTATTAAAATATAGTATTGACTGTCTCCTTGTGCCTACAATACATTAAGCTGTGTGACTATATATGTATATATCTGTATGCAGGTATATATAAATATATATATAAATATGTATATATATATATATATATATATATATATATATAATATTTATAAACAAATATTAAATTATTAATACCTACAGACGCTAGCGTTTCAAGCTTATTGCTCTCATCAGTGCAGGAAAGTAACAATTTCAGATGGTCGGGAGGCGCGAACCTGGTTCACAGAGTCAGCCTAGAATCTGCAAGCAGTCGCCATATCCACTCGGCCAACGGAAACTGTCACGTAATTAAGGGAAATTAAGATCTATATGTACCTAGAAGCGGGCACAGATAGAAGACTAGTCGAGAGTGTTCGACGAACGTATTCGGAACTTTGCATTAGAGCTTTTCAACAGTCTATTTTTAACATCCCTGAGAGTGCTCAACTTTAATTTCTTAAAGGGGCTTAGTATAATATTTATAAATAAATATTAAATTATTAATACCTACAGACGCTTGCGTTTCAAGCTTATTGCTCTCATCAGTGCAGGAAAATAACAATTTCAGACAGTCGGGAGGCGCGAACCCGGTTCACAGAGTATATATATACGCATTAATATATATATATATATATATATATATATATATATATATATATATATATGAATGTGTATATTTGTATATATAGTATTTTTCTATTGTTTTAATTGTCTGTAACCCTATAGATATATGTTTTCATGTTGTATATATGTAGATATATTTTTGTGTATTTATGCTTATGTCTATATATATATATATATATATATATGTGTGTGTGTGTATATGCATAGGTGTGTGTATATATGTGTATCTATGTATCTATATGTGTAGGTGTGTCTAGATTTGTGTATATAGATATGTATGTATATAATAGTATGTATCAAAAAACAACTTTTCTTAAAGTAAATTGTATCAGGAATCAAATGATGATATTAATTTTCTATTAGGGATTTTTACAATAATATTGTGGGGGATCTTGTGAGGTCTGCACTCGTGACGGACATCCTTAAACAGTATAAACAATGTTTTATTTTATTTATTACTTGAATTTTTAAGCATGAATCAATGTACATCAATGACGAACAGTCATCGTTTATATCTTATTTATACTGGAGATCATGCCACACGATTTCTTGACAGTTAAGGTAATTAATGGCAACTTTATTTTTTAAATATTTGACCATTACTTCACTGCTTCGAAGAGTTTCAAAAAGTAAATTCAAATTCAATCAAGGGATTCTACTCCCGAAACTAAGAAACTGTTTTTTTTTAATAAATATATGCTACAGATAACACACTATCATCGTTGTTGTTGCCTTCTATTATTTTTATTATTGTTGTCGTCGGTATTAGCGGCGGTCATTGATTCACCCTGGGAAAGTTGTTTGCTTCGCCTACTAGCAGTCATCGTGGCCTGCACCGACCCACATGTGTCAAAATTCATACTAGTACACGTATCATCCATAATCCAACATACACACAATGTTTCAAGCAAACACCAACCACTCGATTATTTATGTTTTAACAGAAAATTATTGTCTTTTTGCTTTGTTTTTTTAATTTATTTTAATTTCAATATTTGTGGGTAAATGTTTATACAAAAGAATAATAGAATGTTTTAACACAAAAGAATAATAGAATGACAGAAGAGGTAAGGGGAATAAAAAATAGACTCTTATCGACCAGCTAAACTTAATGAATGGCTACATAATATTCATGACAAACAAAATGAGATACACACATATACTGTGATAAAGTACATTTACCTGTATACCTATTGTTCATTATAACTTCACAAAGCATAAGCATTTTAAACAATGTGCTTGTTAGAGTGAGTGTAAATAAGGTTGAAACTATTGACTTAGTGGCCTCAATGAGACAACAGTGCAAAGAAATAATCAGCTGATGTTGAAATACATCGGTATACAATGGCTTTTGCTTTGTAAGGTGCATTGTGTAGTCATAGGTTTTAACAGCTTGCGGCGAATGCCATCACAAAATATAAGAGGGGGGATTCACAAAAGGTAAATAGAAAAGAGATATATAGATTTGCTCGTATATATATATATATAAATGACTAAATGCGAAAATTAGGCCCATTTCTCACACTAATAGTAAAGTCAAAACGCTCTATTTCAAGTTCAACGTTACACAATAGACACACCATTTTTTTATAGACTGCTTATTATATGAGAAATCACTCACAAAGTTAACTAATTTGGATATTGGTTTTGATAAAGGACATTTTATTAATTAACTATTATTTGTTAATTTTTTAATTCAACGATTGTTTTGACTTAATGTTGAATTGCTTGTTTATAACAACACGTTGTAATGTCGGAATCTCTGGCGTTGTAGAACAGTTCACCTGTAGATCCCGCGAACGGGCCGATGTGTCGTTTCTATTCGAGAACCCCAACTGGAGGGGGGAACTATTTGTACTAACCGTGCGTCTCTTTCTTGTTTCACCGCCGCGCCGCCGCTACCAGATATCTCTGCAGGTTTTTTGTGTCGCTGCTGCTATCTGTCTGTCGCTTCGGCCCGCGTCATAATTTCGCCCTCTTTTTCCATCGTACTGGCGGTTCGTCGTAAGCTGAAATCAAATCTTTTACACACAAAATATAACAAACTTTCTAATTAGTTTGAGCCGTTTATTTTCTATTAGCTTGTCGACACTGAAGCAGTTACGTCGTAGTGGAGAGAGAAGCTTACGCTAGTTAATTTCCTAATTACTTGTAAAGGAAGGAAGAGGGGGACTTCGTCTGGCTCTCATTTTTGGGATCCGAAATCCCCTAGCTTATGTAATCGCTACATGGCTAAGGTGTGTTGACTCGTCGGCTTCCAAGTCAAAACTGAAAATCTCACTGCCGTTTTCCCACCGGGAAAACTGTGACGTCACGAAATCTCATGATCGACGCACAGGTGTGATCTAACCCCCCGACCCCGAGGTCTCGTCAACTGTCTCCCGCGAATCGTGAGAACACATCGCACCAACATTGCACGAGATGACTCCGTTACAAATCGCACAAGTTAAGCGATCTCACTGTACGTCCATCACCCATGCGTCCCATTATATAACATTAAGTATAACAAATAGTTCTGTTTTACAATAGTGTTTTATTTCCTGGACAACTATTTAGTATTTCTGTTCAAATGTTCCGTTCTTTAAAGGGACCGATTTGACTTTTAATAAGTTGCGATCTATTTTTAAATTGCAAGTGAAAAATTTTAATTGATTTCTTGTTTCTTTTTCTTTCTTTACGGTCACATTTAAAAGAGAAATAAATTTGTATCGAAATTACTAAAATGTTACTTTATCTATATGAATAAATGAGAAAGATTTTGCTTCTGAATGAAATGTTTATTATTTTAAATTAATGTTTCAACTATTTCAAGTAGCAGACTTTGCAAAGTCAGCTTGTAAATTTTAAAAATCTTTTCGATTTTCTCGAAACCTATTAAAATTTCTAGGGGGGGGGGGACGATAATTTTGACCTTGTAGTTTTACTGGTTTGTGTTATTTTTGGACCGGAGAAAGATGTAGTCTGGGATAAGTTTACTTACTATGACAGAATAATTGTTCCCGAGTTAAATTCTTTCTCCTATTTAAGGTAAACTGGCTATCAGCATGAATAATATATTAACTGTCTTAAGTTATCACTATTTGTTATTGACCAATGTATTTGTTATTGATCAATGTATTTGTTATTGATCAATGTATTCGTTATTGATCAATGTATTTGTTATTGATCAATGTATTTGTTATTGATCAATGTATCACTGATCCTGCCTTAACCTAGGGCTCCATAATTATAAAATCTATATTGGACGTCTAAACTTAATTTCCAAAAGTTCTTAAGAATCATAACTTTAACTCTTAATTGCAAGTGTTGCATACCGTCTCGTGGCAGTTCTCGTTTTGTATACCTGTCCCGGAACGGGCCGTGGCAGTTCTCGTTTAAACAACTCGTCATTTTTAACACCAAAAATCATATATGTTGCATACCTTTCTTTATTTCTCACACCTTATATCTTTCCTCGTCGCGTAGAGGAGTGCGTCGTCCAGTGGTTGAATTCTTTCTTCTTTCTTTCTGCCATGAACGCCGCCGCTACAACAAAAAGCTTCATGACCGACTCAGGAGACAAACAATCTTTTAAACTTTGAAGTTCTGTTTTATTTCAGGCGTTAGTTATCCGTCGGCTTGGAGATATCCACTAACGTTGAGAGAGAGAGAGACCAAATTACTGCTTTATCGTAATTACTTATCAATTAAGTCCTTAGCCATTCGTGGAGGGGGAAAAGAGATCTCACGCCTGTATTTTCTTAGGGAATTTAATTCCCCTAATCATGTTGCAGACTACATAGTGAAACACGTCCGTTCGGCTCGCCTCCAAAACCCAGACTTGCAAAAACTCTGCTTCCCACGCAAAAGCCCGTGACGTCACAGAGCCCCTATGCGCAGGTGCATTCGTCACAGTCTGACTCCTTTGAACCCCCGACCTAAAAGGTCTCATCAAAATGGTGGCCTGTCACGTCTGTGAGCTTCAACCGTGAGAACAGCCCTATTCTGCACTCGACTGTACGGGTCCACCTGCACTAAATCGCACAAGCCAGACCAAATGATTCCAAACAGATACGCCCACCTCAAGATGCGTCCGTTCCCATACGGCCATTATCCAACACAAGTTTTCAACTTAGTGACACAATATTAAATATTTTTATGGGTAATTTTATCATACACTATGTCCTTTAATTAATCTTTTGATTTCCTTTCTACCACTTCTGATGAGGATGGAATGGTTTTTGACTGGGCTTCTTACTTTAACTCTTTTTAGCCAATCGCTCTATCACTGATAATAAACTTCACGGCCATTATAGACCTTTCTTCATTGTTAGATCATATATGTAGATAATTTTTCCTTTTTTTAAGAACCTTATACCCAATATTAGTAAAAGAATTTCCAGCCTTTCATCCACACCTGAGATTTTCCAACAAGCCGCCCCGTATTACAATAATGCCCTCATTGAGAGCGGTTATAACGAAAAAATATCCTACATACCCAACCAATCCACCGATCAACACAGACGCAATAGACAAATAAATATTATCTGGTTCGCCCCCTCCCCCTTATTTCCTCAGCGTCAAATATAGCGTAGGTAAGCAATTTCTCAAATTAATAGACAAGCACTTCCCACCATCAAATAATCTCCATAAACTTTTTAACAGAAATACAGTAAAAATTGGCTATTCATGTTTTCAGTCCCTGGGATCCATTCTGACCTCCAAACCACCAACTAATTTACCCAACTCCCGTTGCTCTTGCAAAAGAGGTAAGACCTGCCCCTTGGGCAGAGGATGCACAGTCAGCTCCGTAGTTTACGAAGCCAAGGTTATATCCGGGGTGGATACCATACATCGGAATGATCCAAGGATCCTTTAAACAAAGACTCTACGCCCATAACAACACTTTCAAATACCCCCAAAAAGACCACATAACCACACTGGCAACCCACGTATGGGATCTCAAGAAGTCCAACCCCCCCTACAAAATAGAATGGAGAATTACCGACAAGCCTAAATCCTACAGCCCCACCTCCAGGACATGCCCTTTGTGCACTACTGAGAAATTCAGAATTATACAAGCTATCAACAACCCTTCCATAACCTGCATGAACATAAAAACCGAGGTCTTCAGAAAATGCCCCACAAAAGAAAATTCCTGCTAGCCCAATGGTCTGATAACAATATTACATAACCCACCAATCATTCCTTTAAACCAAATACCCCTCTAAAAAGATAGTAAAGTATTTCTTAAAAACATACAAAATAATCAATCTCCCCAAGACCTCCCTAAACCCATAACAAAATTCCTATCTTTCTATTTAGATATATGTTACACACCACGGGCGCGACTACATAAACCCCAGCCTACCTTGATGCAACCTAGTCCTAACCACAGATAAAACATTCATCAATAAACACCCCACCCTTTCACCACAGATAATCACATCATCCACACTAAAACTAACCCCATCCACCGCGGCTTATACATTTATCAGCAGATACCCCGTCTCCACGTGATCCTCCTATCACAGTAAATGCATGAAACCCCTTTAAACTCCCAGGAATACAGATACCCCACAGAACGAAAGAATTTTTTACCCTACAGACCCCCCCCCGCTTCATACAGTCCATATAATAGATTTTCAAATCACCCGGCCACCCCTGTATAAATGAAGATGGATGTACATGCGTGTGTATACGTCCGTGTGTATGTACACACACGTGTGAGCAGGTGTATGTATAGGAGCATATTATTAATAAATAGAAAATATAAAATAATATTAATAAAATAAATAAAAGATTAAATTAATAACAAAACAAAAACACAAAAGTAAATAATAAAATTAATAACCTCCCTGTACATGTGAGTGTAAATGTGTGTACGTGCGTGCATATGCGTGCAGATGTTGTATATAGACATGCATGTGGTTTCATGCATGTATGTGTATATAAGTTTATTTGCGGTGCGCATGGAGGGAAGTACGCATACGAGTGGAATAAAATAAAATAATAAGATAAAGAATTTAATAAATTTTCTGAAATACACTAAATATTAATATTATTAATACACCATCAATAAAATAGAAGTTAACAACCTCCACCCAGAGACTAAACTTATACCCCTAAAATGGAAATAACAGATAGCATCCATCATTTCGTTTATAACCAATTTTTGTTTTTTTAACACTACTGGTTATAAACGGGACATATCAATGAAACACCGTTTTTTAACATACGGCTTTCCTACCATTAAGATCCAGAAAATACGAAAACACCAATTCAATAAACAAAAATAAACAAACACATTAAGTCCATAAAAATATTATTGCATCATCTTTTTCAGCATTATATCGAACAATTAATCCGATACATGAATTTATTCCCAAAAACGACAACAAAAAAGCACCCTAATTTCACAAACCCAAACGGCAAACTTCATAGCTGCCATTTTCGTATTTTTTAAGACTAGGTAAAACAATAATATTACAAATCCAAAAAAGAACAGATAAATAAATAAATAAATAAAACTTGCCAGGGAATAACATGAAGGTCTTTCCAACACGAACTAACATCGAACTTAAGTCTTAGTTAATCACTATGCCACACCGTTATTCTTATGTTATTCTTTCTTCTAAGTTTTCTTCTTTGTCTGTGCGCACTATTTTCGCCGCACCTGAAGTTGTGGCTTCTTGGAATTTAACTTTGAATCCTCTCTCACAACCTTTCGGCCCTTTTAACGACCTACCTATCTACATCTCATTCTCTCCGCTGGACTTTTCGACACCGGACTTTTTAGCAATCGGACATTTGCTTGCATTCGGGCAGAATTTTGCCCTGTGTTTCTTCCCCTACAACTTTTATTTTATTTTTTCAAATTTTAAATCTTGGCCTTTGCCAACTTATCTATCCCAGCGACTTCCTCTGATGATAAGATTTTGATCTTTGAAAAGCCTGGCTTAAGGAAAATTTAACTTGAATAAATTGCCTTTTTTGCGGAATATACCTTGCTCTGAGCAATTGAATTGAATTATGATTTGGCTTTTGCTTCTCTAATTCCTTTCCATTCTTCTTCATTATATATATATATATATATATATATATATATATATATAATTTATTTAGATACTGTATATTACATATTTCAGAAATGTACCGCGGTTTAATCCAAAAGGGCAGATTTAAACATCTTTAGTAAACTTTTGTGCCCAGTGGAATCATCGGCAAGCTGAAACGATTGTAGTCACGGCCCGATGGGGAATTACGTCAACAATGACAGAAAACGGTGTGTCTCTGAGGGGGTCTCCGAAAAAATCCATTCTTCTTCATTCTACCTGCTCTATCCTGGATATTGAGCTGTATACTCTTCACAATAGGTTTTACTTTTCCTAAAAGTTCGCTTTTAGTACACCACTTTATATATATATATATATACAGGGCTTTACGGAGCCCTCCAAAAAGGAGCGCGCTCCAGGAGCACGCTCCTTTTTGCTGGAGCGAAGGAGAGGAGGGCTCATTTTATATTCAGCGGGAGTTGAGCGGCAGCAACTCTATTTGGGACTAAAGAGCGGTGGTTTTATCGCTCCGCGCTCCAAAATTATTTGATTTTTTTTTAAACATTAGTTTTTTATTCAGCAATATAAAGGAAAAGTAAAGAAAGTCTCAGAGATTACTCTGAATTATTTAAAAAAATTATATCTCTGGCAGAGAGTGGGAGGGGGCTCAGGCGGAAGACGATTTAATTGTAATATTTTTAACAATTTTTTTTTTTTATTGTTTTATTCGTACACTGCTATCTTTCTGTTGAATAAAAATTCCGAAAATTAGCACTCTAGATAGGGGAGGTAAGTTGCCCAATCAAGGTTTCAGAGTACAGTCTACCCTACTATTTAATTCATATAACGTTGGGGAGGATATATGTGGATTCATACCGTTCCTAAGTGTATTAGTGAAAGTTATGTCGTTTTTCTTCTCTTAGACTAGATAGTCTGCTTGACTGAATAGAAGTATGTATGTATAATACACACTTTAGGAAAACTCGTCAAAGACAAACTCGGCAACGGAAAATTCGTCAATGGAAAATTCGGCAACGGAAAACTCGGCAATTTTGGCCAAGTAGGAAAATTCGGCAATTATCGAATAAATATCGATTGAAAATATATTTTATAACCGTTTTTACAGGAGATATACTTGTAAATACGGGACTACCCCCTCCCCAGTGAAGAATATTTTTTATATTATTTTTTTGGTACTTATGCAGTTTACGAACCGGGCTATTTTTAGATAAAATTTTCAAGTTAAATTCAATTTTTACGATATCTTCTGTTTATTAGATGATTACATGAAAGTACAGAATAGTTAACAAAGCACCCCCCCCCCCCCCCATTCTCCCCATGTAAAAAATCGTTGTCTAAATAATGTTATTATTTCAAGCCGGTTCGTAATCAAGTTACGAGATTAAATCCATCATAATTCATTTAGATTTCTTCGTAAACAAGTCAGCCATTTTAATTGACAAAACATCAATTACTTCGTGTGTGTGCAAAACTTGAAAGGAATTTATAAACTATCGAGTAGAAAGTCATTTAAACTGGCTTTAAATTCTTAGAAAATTTCCATGTATTTAAAAAAGCAAAATTGTTTTCTTGTTCTCAGGAAACTAAAATTTACATATAATCCTATACTTCGTCCGACATGTTCTCCTATAACTCTCAAAATATTAGCAAGATTTTGTCAAATGTTATCTTACGGTCTTACACTTAAAGTGACATCTCAACCCATATTGACGAGATCCTTTGACGCCCACCCCTATCCTTCGACCGCTCACTGGCAGAATAGAACGTTTATGAAAGAAGGTATATTTTTATTATGGAGCGCTGTAAAATAGCCGCTCCTTTTTTATAGGAGTTGGAGCAGGAGCGGCTCCTTTTTGAAAATGGGGAGCGTGAGAGGAGTAAGCTCCAATTTTGGACGTTGGAGCAGGAGCGGGAGCAGCTCCAAAAGTAGTGGAGCGCGTAAAGCTCTGTATATATATATATATATATATATATATATATATATATAATGCAAAGTTTGATCCTGATCAGTCATGAGTCAAGCCCCCATAGTCATTAAGACAACTCTGCTTTTTGAAAATGGGGAGCGTGAGAGGAGCAAGCTCCAATTTTGGACGTTGGAGCAGGAGCGGGAGCAGCTCCAAAAGTAGTGGAGCGCGTAAAGCCCTGTATATATATATATATATATATATATAAAGCAAAGTTTGATCCTGATCAGTCATGAGTCAAGCCCCCATAGTCATTAAGACAACTCTGCTAGAATAATCTTATTTTGTTGTTGTTGCATCAGCCAATATTAACGCATCTTTTAGAATCAACAAGTTTCTGTCACTGCCAATTCAGGATTCATTGTAAGGATTAATGAATAGTAAGTAAAGTTTATCATGTAAAGGTGTTTACATAAATCTATTCTCTTTCTCTCTCTCTCTCTCTCTCTCTCTCTCTCTCTCTCTCTCTCTCTCTCTCTCTATATATATATATATATATATATATATATATATATATATATATATATATATATATATATATATGCATTATATAGACCATGGAGAATTAATCTAAAACCATAATTTTCATAGGTTCTAAAACCTATGAAAATTATGGTTATTTCTGTATTTTAATGATTTTTTTGTTTTTTGTTTACACACAAGAGTAATTTATTAAAATTTAATATTTATTCCTATACCTTACGAGCGTTTCCTGGCAAAATTCGGATAAGTGTTATTTTTTTTAATTAGTCCAATTTTTTCAATCTTCAGAGGGTTGCAGTATATATTGTTGAATAGCGAAAAAAGCATGTCATAACAAATACACCGGAGGGAAAATACGGTGAAAATCCAGGTTGATTTCTGATAAAAAATTCGGCAAACTGAAGTATTTAAAGGCAAAACACTTACTTGGGAAAAAGGTGACCACCTCAGAAAAAAGAAAAATCCCCCCCCCCCCAATAAGATGTCCATACTCGAGAAAACACATGACTCAGATTTCTCAACGATGGCCCCAAATAATATTTATGAAACTAACCTGAATAATTCCTGCTAGTAGATCGAAATTTCTCTATTAGAAGAAAAGATCCCCGAAGCCTCCAAGACAATCAGTAAATTACTTTTAGCTGTTATTTATTATTAATTATTACTCTAAAATATTAAAGTGTCTAATAAGGCTATTTCCAAAACTAAATATGGAGGGCGAAACCTCTATTGTTTTGATGCTAAACTATGAGAATGACCAGCCCCGCAGCAAATCGAGTGCAAATGTATAAAAACATTAGTATCCGGTGATTAAAGTCTAAAAAATAAATCTCTCTTAATGATTTATTTTTATTTTTAAGTGAAGAAAAACAAAATTATATATAATTAGATTTATAACAAGAGTTGGTTTTATTTATCTATTCAAAACTACGAGATCGATCATCAACCCATAGAGATTTTTAGTCAAATGGAGAAAGGGAAGTAACTCTTATTTTTAGAATTAATGAGTTATTCCCCCTTTTTTAGAACATTTAATTCAACCCCAGAAGAATATAGACGGACTCTGTTGCTAATTCGCTGAAGAGTTAATTTACTTGTTATAAGGCAGTGATGTTAATATTACTTAGTAATCCAATGGATTCTAATGCAACTTATACAGATGAAATTGACTTATTAATTTAGAATGCAAAATCAACTGTGAAAATCCTTCTTAAGTTACCCCTCTATCTCTCCCAAAATCTATGTGTAACCCCGATGGAACATAGAAGGAACCCATCCCCCATTTATTGAGTTAAATCGAACCCACCCCCCTCCACTATCATAATCAATTAGGTTGCCACAGTATCAATGATTTTCTTAACTTCCCAACCCATCGGATAACTTAATACCCAATACATAAAGCTTAACTACTCAATACCAAGATCCCCCCCTCCCCTCTTGTTAGATCACCGAAGTTAAGCGACGTTGAGCCTGATCAGTATCAGATAGGTGACCATTTGGGAATACCAGGTAAGAGGATAGCGACACCTCCCTGCAGGAAACTGTAAAAACTAACGTCATCAAAATCATCTCCCCTGACCGGTATAAACATGCGGCTGAGAACCGCTTGTAAATGTAATATTCCCTAAAAACATTCTCCTTCAGAGTCGGCTCAACCTGTCCAGAGTAAATTCCGTACTAGACAAACATATATAGATGAACATTAGAGAATGGATGAGAGTTCTTCGGTTAGTAGATGTAGATCAGTTGAGGTAGCAGGATCAGTTGGTAGGGGTAGGCCGATGAAAACATGAGAGGAAGTGAAAAGGATAGACTTCAGAGAAAGAGGGGTAAATAAAGACCTGGCCAGAGATAGGTTAGTTTGAAAGTCAATTTTTCTAAAAGTCGTCCTTCATATGCCAGTATGTAAAACAGTATGTAAAGCAAACCGATGATGATGATGATGATGATGATGATGATGATGATGATGATGATGATGATGATGATTAAAAGTCACAGGGAGAGAGAGAAAGAGAGAGAGAGACTTATGGACAAACCAAAATGATGATGATGATGATGATGATTAAAAGTCAGAGAGAGAGAGACTTATGAACAAACCAAGATGATGTAGATAGATATTGACAAATGAAGATAGATGTAAATGACTGACATGACAAGGGATTACGATAGATGAATGGCTACGAAACAGGTCGATATGTAAACGGATGCTTAACAGTTTGATATTATTCGGAGAAATACAAGAAATATTGAATAGTAACAGGTTCCAAACTGCTAACAGTCGATTGTAGCACAAAATCTGAGGGATGTGATCCACATTCGGATAAAAGAAAGGGATGTCTTTAAGGCTTGATTCGAAACAATAGATGTTGTACAATAGGTAAGTTGGCTTCTACGCGCACGCGTACACTTCAATTCTCCCATTAAATACGTTCAGCTTGGGCGAGGTAACAAGCATTGTTCTTGTCGCATTCATCTTGACAAAGCTATAGTTTATCAGCTATTTCATCGCCTTGCAAACTGCTTTTCTAAAAAATGTTGAAATCTGTTTCTTTCCCTTTTCTTTTGTTTTTTTCCTTTTTCTTTTGTTTCTTTCCTTTTTCTTTTGTTTCTTTCCTTTTTTTTTCTTTCTTTTCTTTTTTTTTGTTTCTTTCCTTTTTCTTTCTTTCCTTTTTCTTTTCTTTCTTTCCTTTTTTTTTGTTTCTTTCCTTTTTCTTTCTTTCCTTTTTCTTTTCTTTCTTTCCTTTTTTTTTCTTTCTTTCCTTTTTTTTTCTTTCTTTCCTTTTTCTTTCTTTCCTTTTTCTTTTCTTTCTTTCCTTTTTCTTTTCTTTCTTTCCTTTTTTTTTCTTTCCCAATAGAAATATTTTCTTCTTGCACTATTCAATCTTTGTAAATAAAATATGGCGTCTGTATGTAGATTTGCTGCATCTTTGTGTTTTAGACCCATAACTTTCTCAGCTGAACAGCTCCAGTGTTGACATTTGGTTTACAGATACAACTCAATAAGCTGCACAATGTGATGTAGGTGAGGTCGCAAGCAGTGATTGAGGGTCAGTACAAGCAGAGCATGCAGTGTACTTTGACCAGTTCTATCCAAGTCACTCGGATCAATTTCAGAAAATTCAAACTTCATATAACAAGTGTTTAGTGTTCTTCTTCTTCTTTCGTGTGAATCAGATGATTCTGATGTTGGCATTAGTTTCCCTGATGTTTTTCTAGTTAGAAATATTTCTGGAAAGACATCGGGTACTTACGGGAAGGACCACGAGAAGGTTGCTGATTATTTATTTATAAGTGAAAGTGGTGGTGTGCAACCGACTGGATTCGAACTTGGAACACCCAGGTCTTAAGTTCGTGTCGTTATCCACTTAACCACCTTCACCTCCCGTGTTTAGTGTTCGTGACTTTGACTTCTTCCTTTTGCGTTGGTTATTAAAATGTTCTTTGACGTTCCACTACTGATAGGATCAACTTCATACAGCATTGTAGTCAGTGCAAGCTGCTTAGTTTATAGATGGAAGTGACTACCGACTTCGCATTCATTTCTTACTAATAGTTGTATATCATAATATTAGGTACCAAATGGATTTGAGGCACCCTAAAATGGACAATCACCGAATAAAGACATTTTGTCTTAACATCGCTCTAAAAAAAATGACTACCGACTTTGCATTCATTTCTTACTAATAGTTGTATATCATAATAGTAGGTGCCAAATGGATTTGAGGCACCCTAAAATGGACAATCACCGAAAGAAGACATTTTGTCTTAACATCGCTCTAAAAAATTTCCGGTTGAAATATGAACATAACAATATGGCGTATTTATAAAAAGGGTTTTACTTACAAAAGCTTACACTAATAGCCAAAAAATACATATATATATATATATATATATATATATATATAAAAGTAAATTTCGCGTACAACAAAATCGTAGGATAAATTTGAGAGGAAACATTTTTTTTAAATCAATGAAATGGTTGGAGATCTTTAATGATTCAAATCCACCATAACGTTGAGAGGTTTACTTTTTTTTTTCTCAATCGTTTTCTCCAACTTAAACAAAAAAATTTTCCCTCATATCTCATTCGATTTTCTTAGTTTTTAATTTATCATTCTGATGTTTCCTCTTAGAGGGTCAGATGATAAGGCCTTAGGGAAAATTTTAGCAATTTTCTTTTTTTTTTTTCCACCCGCCCGTTTCATTGATTTAAAAAAATGTTTCCTCTGAAATATATATATATATATGTTATACGCACATTTTTAATTTAAAAAAAACAGTTTCATTTACAAATGTTTTGTTTTATAAATATTGGAGATTCATAAAAATAATATGAAACATACATAAATACATAGTTTTATTTACAAAACTTTTTATTTAAGCCAAATGTATAAACAAACAAAACAAATATTTAAAAGAAACATTTAAATAAGAAGACATTGTGCAGAGATGATGTCACACAATTTGAAAAAGGTATTTAAAAAATATAATTTTCGCCATAAAAATCTTTTATTTGTAATAAGCGATAAAACCGAAATTCAAAAGTAAAAAATCAGTGTTAAGATAAAATGTCTCTCCCTCCTTGACAAGGTCCAAAAAAGAGTCGCCAACCTAATAGGTCCCTCACTGTCAACCAAGCACCAATCCCTGTCCCATCGCCGCAATGTAGCATCCTTGTGCTTGTTTTGCAAATACTTCAATGGATTATGCTCCGATGAATTGGCTACTCTGGTGCCCCCTCAACGTAAATTCACTAGACCAACTCGACAATCAACTAAATCCCATCCAGTCACTGTGGAGGTTCCTAGATGCCGGAGAGCCTTCTACTCAAATAGCTTCTTTCCTCGTGCTGCTGGCCTCTGGAACTCCCTCCCTGCCTCCCGTTTCCCCGACAATACTGATATGCAGAAATTTAAAACTAATGTAAACATCTCGCTGCGCAGATCCCAACCTTCTCCCTTTTTTCCCCCTTACGTCTACAGTGGCGGCCTTCCTTGTTTGAAGTGAGCTATGTTAAAAAAAAAAAATTTAATGTGTCTTTTTGGTTGTTGCTCATTCTGGGATGCCGCAAATCCATTTGATCCCGGACTTCTGAAGGTGGAAGGATCCCATTCAGTTAGGACTGTGACCGTTAATAAATAATAAAAAGAAAACAGACAATGCTGGACATATCTGCTAGTATATAATAATAAAAACACAGTTTTGCATTTTACTCGGTCTCACTGGGAGATTTACTTTTAACCAATTGATTATGTCATAATTGACTATCGCAAAACAAATATGGTTTAAAAAAATCTTAAACTAATCCTACCTGTGGATTTATGAGTAACTCGATCCAAATAGCACAGTTTGAAAAACAGACTGCTGCACAAAAGGACAGATAAGCAATTACTCTCCTGACATAATTAGGAACATCATTGTTAAAAATGTTGACCTCCATTTGCCAATTTATTTGTACCCATTATGGCTTTCAGCAAAATGAAATTAGAAACCAATGAGCGTCCCGAGGATGTCTATTAAGGACACATTGCCTTTACTGAAGTTAATGGAAACATTACACGCCATGATTATATCCTTTGTCTGCATTGAAAAGGAAGAGTTTATCCCCTGACACCTGAACACCTTATAATACTGATTTGGCAAAGATGAACTCATTCCATCGCTATCACCACACCAACTGATTAGGTTGTAATGCTAAACAAACTATGACCAATGGGACACAGAATCAAGTTGGTAATATGGAAAGGAAAAAAGCATGGTATAAACAATCAGTAAAAAGCACGGTATAAATAATCAGTCATAAATAATCAGCAATAAATAATCAGTAAAAAGCACAGTAAAAATAATAAATAATAAATCATCAACAATTAATAATCAGTAAAAAGTACGGTATAAATAATCACTAATAAATAATGAATAATAAATAATCATTAATAAATAATCAGTAAAAAGCACGGTATAAATAATCAGTAATAAATAATCAGTAAAAAAAATCACTAAAAAGCACGGTATAAATAATCAGTAATAAATAATCAGTAAAAAGCACGTTATAAATAATCAGTAATAAATAATCAGTAAAAAGCACGGTAGAAATAATCAGTAATAAATAATTAGTAAAAAGCACGGTATAAATAATAAATAATGAATAATAAATAATCATTAATAAATAATCAGTAAAAAGCATGGTATAAATAATAAATAATAAATAATGAATAATAAATAATCATTAATAAATAATCAGTAAAAAGCACGGTATAAATAATAAATAATAAATAATGAATAATAAATAATCATTAATAAATAATCAGTAAAAAGCACAGTATAAATAATCAATCATAAATAATCAGTAATAAATAATCAGTAATAAATAATCAGTAAGAAGCACGGTATAATTACATTATATTTTTGCTTACAAGCAATGAGCTGTAACTAAACAAGTCCCCCACACTACTTTAACCCCAGCATCAGCTATAGTTCCATTGGCTATACCTTCTCTTCCCACTTCCCTAATTTCACAATTCTTTTCCCACTTTTTACTGGCTTCATCTTCGACCAGAAAATTCTCTCTCATTCCTTAGATTCGATCGAAGCAACTACTAACACTTTCCACGGTCTATTTGAAATATATACAACATTTTAAACTCAACTCCTTAAAAACTATTTTCATTCCGGTCCACAGAAGTATTTTAAAATGGCTCTAATTTTCAAAATGACATCCTTATAATTGCTTTTTATCTATGGTTGAACTGAACTATTGGATTTACTACTTGTTGAACATTTTTAACGCAGTCTCCACAAAATCCCTTTTCCATCTTTAAATCTTTCGTCACCGGACACTTTGTCAACGGACATTCACCAACTGGACAGACTATATTTTGATAACCTTTTTACACGCACACTCTTACTTTCCCTTACTTTATATTGTTTCTTAATTTTTTCCAATTTTTAATTTTGACTATTCCCCTGCCAACTTATCCATCTATGTAATTCCTCTGATGATAAGATGTTAATCTTTGAAAAGCCTGGCTTAAGGTAAGAAAAATAAACATGTTTTTTTTATCGAGCACACCTTGCATTAAACAATCGAAGATGAAATAAATTTGTCATTCGTACATCTTTATCTCTCTTTCCTTCATTTATCTTGATAATTGCTCTATCTCGTATATTGAGCTTAAACCATTTCACTAGAGGTTCAATTCTCTATAAGTATACTTTTAGTCTCATATTTTAGTGTGTGTATATATATATATATATATATATATATATATATATATATATATATATATATATATAGTGATTGCTTATATTTCAATGGCCAAAGAATTCAGTTATTAATCAAATCATTTATTTTTATTTTTATTTTTCCATGGCAGAATTACTTGTCTTAAAAATTGTTTCTCAATGGGTAAAATGCAGTCATTAACCCCATTTACTCGCTGTTCTTCAGAGACCTAAATGACAGGCATATATAAAGTGTCACATCAAGCAGAGAGTTCGTGGAAAAAAACAACAAAAAACAAACAAACAACAGAAAGCGGATAACACTCAGAATATATATATATATATATATAACTTTTTTTTGCAAGACATATTGCCACTAAAGCGCAAAGGGCTACTGTGATAAGGGGAAGATTTATATAGGAGGCAACCTGATCGGGAGTCTGGGCAGCAAGATGTTTGTTCACATTACATTTAAATTTCTGCATATTGGTACGCTCAGGGAAACAGAGCACAGGGAGGGAATTCCAAAAGCAAGTGGTCTGAGGAAAGAAGCTATTAGAGTAGGCAATCTTATAGCATCTAGGGACCTCTACAATAAAGGGGTGGGATTTTGCTGCTAGTCAGGTTAGTCGGAGGTATTTATGTTGAGGGAGCACAAATGTGTTTAGTTAATCAGAGCACATCCTGTGGAAGTACTTGTAAAACAAGCACAATGATGCAACACTACGGTGATGCGACAGAAGATTGAGCTTGACAGACAGTGTTTGACCTAAGTGAAAGTGATATGGAATCGACTGGATTCGAACTTGGGACACTCAGGTCGTCAGTCCGTGTCGTTATCCACTTAACAACCGTCACATCACCTGGGCTAATAATTTATTATCAATTAGATTTAATCTTATATTATTAGATTTAATATATTTATATAAACTTAGCTATGTGTATGTTTATATATTTTTATGTATAGGATTCACTCATAAACTAATTAACTAATCATTATTTATTTAGCAACACAGCTGCTCGATGTAAGGGTAGGTAATGTGGGCTATATTTATGTTTTTTTTTTATGCAAAAGGGGCAAAGAATGGGTGAGAGCCATTTATGAAAATTCAAATACCTCCGATTTTTTTGTTAAATTTTAACAATAGGCATTAGACATCAATTAATAAATATTCCACAAATTTTTGGAGTATTTTAAAGGGATTTTAAGGGGTCATATAATAGGCACAACCTCCCATTTGATAATTAAAATATTTCAGATTTGCATTAAATTTGATCCATAATCATTGGACACCAATTAAGAAAGATTCTCTAAATTTCAATGTTTTTATATATATATATATATATATATATATATATATATATATATATATATATATATATATTTGTTTTATCTACATGTGTATACGTTTCATCCGTTAGGGAATCGTCAGTGTAGAGATAATTATTCATATTGGTCGCAGGATTCGAAACCCTAGAACATGAGTCATTCTAACGCCTTAACTCACTCGACCACTTTAAATAACCTGATAAATTAGCGAGAGTTTAAACCTGTTATAGGTAGCTGTAATCAAGTGTATTCATTAAAGGTACAATGACGACTGTGTTAATTATATATATATATATATATATATATATATATATATATATAATTAACACTTGATTACAGCTACCTATAAAACCTGTTATAGGTAGCTGTAATCAAGTGTTAATTATATATATATATATATATATATATATATATATATATATATATATGACGACTGTGTTAATTATATATATATATATATATATATATATATATATATATATATATATATAATTAACACAGTCGTCATTGTACCTTTAATGAATACACTTGATTACAGCTACCTATAACAGGTTTAAACTCTATATATATAATATTTGTTTTCTGTTTATTATCTATGTATGTATACGTTTCGTCCTTTTTAAATCAGGACTTATCAGCATAGAGATATAACTATTCACTACTGTTTGCGTGATTCGAAACCCTGGGCTACAAGTATTTTACAATTCAAATCCTGACACCTAGAACCACTCAGCCAACGCTGGATAGCTAAATAAACAGTGATAATTTTAACACTTATTTCGGCGGCTTGACATCATAAGAGCGTTTAACTTAATGAAAGGAACGATGCATTTATAGCTAACGACGTCATGCTGTGTTAATACTACACTTACAGTGCCCATCTAGAGGGTTTTGTAGGGGCTACAAATAATAAATATTTAATATATATATATATATATTTATAAATAAATATTAATTATTTATTACCTACAGACATCGATGTTTCATGCTAACACAATCTTCAGTGCAGGAAGTTAATAGGGAACCAGCTAATAATTAAAGAGGAATTTAACTTTGTAAATAGCGAGTCGGCGGCTAATTTTACACGAGCAGTTAAAGTGATCAACAAACTGTATTTGGATCTTGCATGAAGTTATTTGTACTGCTTGTTATTAAACTCACTCAGAGTGCCCAGCCTTTAGTGAAGGGGGCTTATAATAATATTTATAAATAAATATTAATTATTTAATATATATATATATATATATTATATATATATATATATATATATATATATATATATATACTATAAGATTACCTGTCCATGAACAGAATAGTTTTGCACTAAAGGTTGTTCAAGCAATGTACAGAAATGGTAAAAGTGGTGTTAGAATAAACAGCACATTTATGAATCTGATACAGGGACTGGATGATGTCTATCTTTTCTTCAAAAAGGAGTTTGTACTATGTATTAAATATATAATTACAGGAAGATTTTAATGCTAATAATTTGGCAACAGATTTGGGTGCTCGTTTTTGTCTTCTTGGTGTTAGAAGGGCTTCATTTGCTTCTACATATAGACTCTCCATGGGTGATGTGCTGAAGGCCCCTAGCGCGAGTCTCAGTTCTTGATGGTGAATTGTTTCTTTTTTAGGTACAATGGATTTTGTGTCACCATAGATAAAACTATAAGAGCAGTTATTTGTAGAGAGTGGCCGAGTGGTTCTGGGCGTCGGGATTTGAGTTGTAAAATACTTGTAGCCCGGGGTTTCGAATCACGCGAACAGTAGTGAATAGTTATATGTCTATGCTGATGAGTGACGATTTAAAAAGGACGAAACGTATACGTACATAGATATTATTTGTAAGTAATGAAAACCTTTTTTGTAACAACAACGAAAGGGTTTAGGCATAAAAGTTACCTACACCGTTTGGTATAGGTTGAAGAAAGTTAGGAAAGTATCCAAGTGCAAAAATGAAGAGCTAGAAAGTTCTTTAGCCGAGTGAAAATAGAGTAGAACAAATGAACCAATCATGGCATGCAAAGGGTTTCTGAGAATTTTGCTGAGAAAAAAAGTTTTCTGTCGTTGTTGTTGTTTTTTTTTTTTGGAGAAAAAAATGCCTTTGCCTCCGTCAGACTTACTTCTATTTTCTTTTTTTTTTTAGTCCTCATTCGCACTGTTTGTATCCCTGTCGTTCAACGTTCTCCCATTCATCTGTACATCACAGAGACAGCATAGAAAGTAAATGAAATTTGAGTTTTTTTGTTAGACAGTGAAATCATAAAAGTGATAAATGCCTTCGAAAAACTTTTTTTTTTAGTTTGGTTTGTCCGTTTGACGGCATATCAACCCTTTTAGGTTATTTAATATTGAAGCACAATACCCATCCTAAACGATTAATTGAACACAAACTGCTATATTACCTGGAAATAAATGGCAGGTTCATGTCTTTTACAGCAGTAGTAGTATGCAAATGACTATAATAGATTTGTTCTCAGGCAAATGGTGTGGCATTTCGCACGTGGGCAACGTGAAAAGATAAATTTTGCAGGAAGATTCGAAGACAATCAAGGACTTAGAAACATTTTCAAAACATGTATCTGCATTGTTTCTGGATAATATTATAAAGGAGTTGTGTTCTATGCTATGAGCTTACTCCAACCACTCCTAACTCTTTCAATCACACTTGTACCTGCTCCTCCATGTGTTCCAATGATATCACCAAGGTAATAAAAATTCTGAACAACCTCAATATTCAAATATATTTTCTCCACATCTGAGTTCGCATCTGTTTCCATTGTCTTACACTTCTTGCACACAAACTGGTTATCATCTCTGCAATTCCAATGCTTACAAGGACCACACAGAATTGCGTTACATATAACTCCCTTTCCACAAACTGAGCAAGGAACTTTTCTCTTTCTTGGGGATTTCCAAACTACAACCATCGCTCATAATTTTGGTCTCAATAGCATTCACTTTCAGACCTTTACTTTCCATTTCATTCCTGCAAGTCTTTAACTCAACAAGTTGATCTTCTATTGTTTCACATTAAAGCATCTGCATACAGCATCTCTTTCGCATAACTCATGCAAAACGACCTGGACAAAACTCAATACAGAACTTTTTAACATTAAAACACGACTTTGCACATTTCTGTACATTGCTGAACAACCTTCACCGACGAGTCGTTTTTCCCTAATTTATGCAAAGCCCACCAAACAACATCACAGAGAGGTCTTTCTGTAACATTCTATTCTGTACTTCTGTAAATGCACTCTTGTAAATATACCACCATGTTGTCTTATTTATTATCGGCCCTTCATGGTCACAACACTGGCGACGAAAACTCGGACTTATTCGGACACAAAATAAGCCAGATTTATGTTGCACACAGAACTTGGACTTATGTTGGATATAACATAACCATTACTACAGCTGGCAATGTTGGATTTTCAAAGACTTGGGTGGTGTGATCGGAAAATTGTTAATTACAAAAGTAACAGTGAAAAGTTAAAACAAACTTGAACCTGGTCTAATGCAGAGAATTGCCAACGTTTTATTAGTGTTCGGCAAGATTCAAGAGACATTGAGCAAAGCAGAGTGTAACATATTAGGAAAATCTGTAACAAAAAGAAAATTAAACTAAATTTGATCGACCAAAGAAAAATTATTTGCCTCTTTTGGTTGCGGGCAATTGCATTGGTACAAAAATTGTCCATATAAAATAAAAATGTGTTTTAATTGCGGTGGCATGAAACACAAAAGTACATACTGCAGAGTTATAAATAAAATTAAAAAAGCTTTATTAAAATTGTAAAATTGACGAAGTTGAAAATATCAAGAAAGTTTGTGCAAGTAAAATTTTGAATATAAACATCAAGTTACATCTTGATTCCGGTCAGATCTGTCAATAATAAATATTCAAACATGGAAAAAATTGGAAAACTAACTTTGATGAGAATGAAAAAAAAAGCTAAAAACGTCACTGGTGAACAAATAAAATTTGAAGGCGAGCTAATTGCTAACGTTACATGTAAAGGAAATTTGGAATTAAAAATGGTTGTAACGAACAACTCAAACAACCTCTTGAGTACGGACTGGATGGAGAATATTCAATTATGGAATATGCCCATAAACTTCTTCTGTCAAAATATTGAAACTTTGAATGCCGAAGCAGAGAGACTAAAACAAGAATTAAAAGAAACCTTTTTGGAAGTTCTTTTCTGAAAAGATGTCAAAGAATGAGTGCCAAGCTTGAATTAAAACAAAATATTCAACCAGTTTTTAAAAAGAAAGAAATCTTCCATTCGCGTCATTAAATCAAATTGACAACAAGTTAATTAGACTAAAATAATGGAAGTATTATCGAAAGTAGAGTACAGCAAGTAGGCTTTGCCTACAGTCTACATAAAAATAAAAGTAAAGGATGACAGAATATCAGGAGACATTTGAAAAAATAAAAATTATCCTCTCATCAGAATTATTTTGACGCACTACAATCCAGATCTCGAAATCATTGTAGCTACTGATGCTAGCTCGTACGGCATTATAGCTTGCATATTACACAAAATGGAAGATTGATCGCTAAAACCTATTGATCACGCATCTCATACATTACTACCTACATAAAAAAAAGTTACTCACAAATCGAGAAGGAAGCATCGGGTATTATTTTTGCAATTACCAAATTTCATCATTTTGTTCATGGAAGACATTTTGTGTTTGTATTGGACAAGACATTGAAAATGCTGTGAAACTATGTAAAGGTTGTGCTTTGGCAACGAAGGAATAAAGTTCAGACCCTGGCTGAACACTGACCAACCGTGGTCTAGGATCTACATAGTTTTTGCTGGTCCACTGGATGGTTTCTATTACATAATAGTGGTGGAAATGTAAGAACCCAACTATGGATGTAACAATTAGTTTTTTACATACCGGAGTTTCTGATTCTTTTTGGAGATAAGAGGCTTCCTTGCTGGCACTCGAGATTGCAATCCAGAAGCGTGCAACCGGCGTGTAACAGTTTGCCGAGACGCTTGAACAATAGACCTTTGCTTTAGTTCTCGAGATATTTTAGCAGCAGTGTTAAATCTGTCTTTAAGTGACATTTTGACAATATGACGATCCTGTCGAGCAGTTGTGCTTCGAGGTCTACCAGATTTTGGGGCAGCTGCCACTGATCCTGACTGCTTGAAATGTGCCACAATACGCTTTACTACACTAGGAGACCTTCCTACGGTGTCAACAATCTCAGAAGTTTTCTTGCCATTACTATGAAGATGAATAATGAGCTGTTTTTCTTCGACAGAAACGGGACGACGTTGTTTTGCTGCCATGTTGTACTAGTGCGATACAAACACTCATTTCTTTTACCCAATTACAATAATTTTAATGTTCTTTAGTAAAAATTTGAAGTAGGATTATTCATAGTACCTGTCTGACAGCGAAACGACGTGTGTCGACTTCAGAATGAAGATGGACGTTTCTCTCTCTTTTTATAGGAGAGCGAAGTCCACAAATGTAAAGTTATGAGCCAGGGGCGATAACTCTTACCCGTTGGAAACTCCACTTATGTAAAGTATGTTCAGGGGCGATAACTCCTGTCCACCTATACAGTACCTTACTGTTATAATAATTAAAGAGTATACCGCCTAGCCCTTAACTTTTGGACCACGAGAATTTGGACAAACTTTTGTGTTATTGGTCATAACTTCAAAAATATCCAACGGATGCTTATGAAATTTAGGCGAGACATGAGTGATGAGTATATCTATAAGTATATATGCATATTAAGTATTTTAAATGAACGGTTTTTCTTAAAAAGTACTTAAACTTGTCTTGAAACTACTAGCCCTTAACTTTTGGACGCTACTGTATATAGAGAAAAGTTTTCAAAGGAAGATGTTACACACTTTTTTTAACTCTTCTATTTTATTGTCCATGCCCCCGGACAACGCTGGATAGCCATGCTAGTAAATAATAAATATGGCTAATCTTAACACTTTACTGCTGCTCCAGGGATCATCCAATAATGGGAAGTGCATTTATAAACTCCTGGACGCTCTTATACATTTGAATACAAATTTGTGCATTAAAGTGTCAAGATTAGCCATCTTTATTATTTATTATTGTTATATGAAATACAAAAATGTATAGTAAACACATAGATGTCAAATGTAACCAATATTTCTTTTCTGTTTATGTGCCAAATCAATGGATTGATTTCTTTGTGTTTGTTATTCTTTCTTTCCTGATCATATTTTAAATATTTGCCATCAACATTACAAATACTAATTTCTTTCTTTTTTTCATTGGTTTTTCCATTCGTTCATTTATTTATTCTTTCTTTTTTTTCTTTTCAAATCAGCATCTTCTTTCGTTCTTTCCACTTTCTTTTTCTCATCAATTCTTCATTCTTTATTTACTTTGTTTTTTTTATGGTGTCCTTCTTTCTTTTTGTTAAATGCATTCATTATTTATTTGTTTGATCATTATTATTTTTTCTTTATTTTTTTTCTGTTAAATCCGATTCTTTCTTTCAATCTTTCTTTTAAATTATCTTCTTTCATTCTTAGCATTTCTTTTTTTACATTTTCCTTTCTTTCTTTTTCGTTGTTTTCTTTATTTCTCTTGAATCCTCTTCTTCCTTCGTTGTTTTCTTTTTTTCTTTTAAATCTGCTTCTCCCTTTTTCCATGTTTTATCTCATTTTCCTTTCTATTTAATTCTATGTCTCCTTTCTTATGTCCTTATTTTCTTTTTTATTCTATCTCTTATTTTCTTTCTTTTTCATCCAGTCCTTTTTTATTTTTTATTTTCTTGTTCCTCCTTTCTTTACGCATTTGTTATACCACCTTCTCTCGCTCCTCTCTCTCTCTCTATATCTATATCTATAAATTCTTGCATTCTTTCCTGTTAAGTGCAAAACATACAATCATTTGACACAACAAACATTCAACTCAAGAGACAAACACTTCACACTGTTTTATAGACCCATAAAAGAAAATGAGAAAAAAAAACAGGATATTCAATCGTCTTATATACACACGCCCGTGCGCACACCCATTCTAACTTACACATGTAAGCACTTGCACTGCATTTCTTAAAATTCATTGTCCAACTTGAAAAGTAATTTTCTTCAATAATCTCATATAGCAGCAACTAACACAATTATAACAACGATTCAGTAAACACCACTTACCAAATGTAATATTGTATTATTACACACACTTGCTCTATCTGGAATATTGAGCATTTTTCAGTTAATATTATTGCTCCTGGGCAACGCCGAGTTTTTTTTCTAGTAAACAACACTACGGTACATGTGCAATTTAGGTATTAAAGACAGGCTTAGATCTGATGACCTCAGAGGAAGATTAAATCTGGACAATATACGGAGATGTGTGCAGAACAAGAGAATTTGATGGTATGGCCATGTTGAAAGAATGGATGAGAGTTCTTGGGTTAGTAGATGTAGAAGAGTTGAGGTAGCAGGGTCAGTTCACAGATGAAGGCCAAGGAAAACATGGGGGAAGTGATAAAAATAGACCTGAGAGAAAGAGGGATAAATAAAGACCTGGCCAGAGATAGGTTCGTTTGGAAGTCAATTTTTAAAAGCCGTTCAACGCATGCCAGCATGTAAAATGGATGTTAAACTGATGACGATGATGATGACGATTACAACAATAACAACAGCAACAACAATAATAATAATAATTGGGGAGGCTTATTGTACTCAAATTCCAGAGAAAGCCAATGGTCATTATCACAAGAAATCATGTAGACGGCTGTTGCGATAACACAAAATGATTTGCAAAAGTTATTGAAAGAGACAGAAAGTGTTGGAAATCTGGGGAGACTTGTTGTCACTCAGACTCCAAGGAACACCCTTGTTATTTTCAGACTATGCCAGTAAGCAATCATTGATAATGACTCATATGAAAAATCCTAGTGAGTAAATAATAATAATAATAATAATAATGATGATGATGATGGAAAAAAAACTGCTCCCCCCCTCCTCTTCAGAAAAGCAAAAAGATGTCATCAGCCTCAGCTAATATCACACAAAATAGTCGTAAAAGGTCAAGGAGGATGGAAAGACCGAGGAAGAGTGCGGAGAGTACTTGGACCTTGGGGGGGGGGGGGAGGCTTATTGACCCCAATATCCCAGAGAAGACCAAAGGTCGTTGCCAGCGAGAAATCAATGGTAAGCAGCTTTTGCGATAACCCAAAGTCATTTGCAATAGTTATCGAAAGAGGTGGAAAGTACTGGAAATCTGGGGAGACTTGTTGTCACTCAGACTCCAGGGAACACCACCGGATATTATCAGTGACCTGTGTGAGAACTAATAATAATAATAAGAAGAAGAAGAAGAAGAAATGGAAAGGTATATGGAGCATGAAGAAAATCAATATCATACCCAAAATTGTAGGAGCACTAGGTACAGTCTTAATAACACAGGAAAAACAACAAGGAAACATTGGAATAAAAAGGAAGATTGAGACCATACAAAGAAACGGCAGTGATGAAAACAGCTGAAATCTTAAGGAAAATCCTTGAATGCAGAAACCAGTCAACATAACCAACGAACCCGAATCTACCACAGACAATTTTAAATAGAAAAGAAACCCAAACATATAAAAGGAACATCACACGAGCCGAAGGGATGTTAAAACTTCTAAAAGTTCATAAAACTGATCCCCCTCTCAACAAATATAAAATTTAGTCATATACACATGCATGTGATGACATCAGCTTCGGCTGATACCACACAAAACTGTTGTTACGGGTTAAGGAGGATGAAAAGACTGAGGAGGGAGAGCACCAACCAGACCTCCACTGGAAGAGTGCGAAGAGTACTGGAACCTTGGAGAGGCTTAGTGCCACTCTAATTTCAAAGAAGACAAACAGTCGTTGCTAACGAGAAATCAATGGTAAACAGCTTTTGCGATGACACAAAGTGATTTGCATAGGTTATCGAAAAGAAGTGGAGAGTGTTGGAAATCTGGGAAGACTTGTTGTCACTCAGACTCCAAGTTATTGTTTGTGAGAAATCACTGATACTGACTTGTGTAAAAACTCGTAGTGCGGAAATAATAATACCAATAATAATAATAATAATAATAATAATAATAATAAGCTCTCCCTCTCTCCCCACCCAACACCCCCCCCCCCAAAAAAAAAATTTTAAAGATTTTTTAAAAATTGAAACAAAAATTTTCTAAAATTAAAAAGGAGAAAAAAAGGAAAAAAAAATTTAAAAATTAAAAAAAAGTTAATGAAGGAAAAAAAAAAAAAAATTTTTTTTTTTGAATTGATTAAAAAAATTTTTTTTTTTGAATTGATTAAAAAAATTTTTTTTTTCTAAATGATGCCGGCCTAGGCTGACACCAGACAAAATATTTGTACAGGGTCGAAGAGGATGAGAAGACCGAGGAGGGACAGCACAAACCAGACTTCCACTGGAAAAGTGCAGAGAATGCTGGGACCTTGGGGAGGCTTATTGCCACCCAAATCCCAGAGAAGACCAATTGTCCTTACCAGCGAGAAATCAATGGTAAGAGGCTGTTGCGATACCGCATCGTTACTAAAAAGAGGTGAAGAATACTGGAAATCTGGGGAGGCTTGTTGTCACTCAGACTCCAGGAAATACCACTGGTTGTTGTCAGTGAGCAATCACTGACGATGATCTGTGTGAGAACTCCTAGTGAGTACAAATAATAGGTAATGACTTGTATGACAAATCTTAATGACTCATCTCTCTCTATATAAAACTCAATGTCTGTGTGTGATGTTTGTGTGTTCCCTATAGAAAGAAAGGTTAGAGAATCTACATAAAATCTAAAAGTGTATTCTTATGTAAAATTAACTAGGAAAGACAATGGATGTGTTCCCGAATCTCTAAGTGCACCCCTAAGGGGGTAATCAGTGCATAACCTCCTTAAAACTACAAATATATCCTATATTCATGAAATTTAAATCATGTATAAAATTTTCTGGGGAAGAGAATGTTAGTGGTCCCAAATCTCTAAGTGCCCTTCTAACTTAAGAGAACTATGGGGACTGAACCTCCTTTAAAACTTCAAATATATCCTATTTTGATGAAATTTATATCATATGTATAAAATTCTCTGGAGAAGATAATGGAAGTGGTCCCCAATCTTTATGTTACCCTTTATGTATCGAACATCCACGTGCTCTCACCTCTAAGTTTCCCATGGAGACCGACCAAATACATATATCACATTTTAATAAATTTTAAACCATATGTTTAAAACAGAAATTCAGAGAGTTTTCCAACATTTCAGCTTCTTCTGATTATATTAGGGGCGAAATTGGAGGATGGAGGGGGCAGTAAAAACAAAGAAAGTGATATGATGTTATTAGCATAGTGAAAAAGTACAGAGTAGTGATCCTCATTCAATTCCGAACAACTTTCGGTCTTTCTGCTAGTATCTATATAAAGTTAAATCATTTGTCGAACTGACGGTGTGATTAAAATGCCACTTTTCTATTTACTATAAAATAAAAATATAACATTCTCAGGGGAAGACAATGGAAGTAGTCCGAATCTCTATGTTACTCTCTATGCGCTGAATATGTATGTGCCTCCACCTCTAGGTGACCCATGGGCACAGAATGCTCTTACAACTTCAAATACGTATCTACAATTTTAACAAAACACACCACGTGTATAAGACACTAATTCAGAGTTTTCCAACTTTTCCAACTTGTTCAGACTATTATAAAGGGCAAAACGGGAGTGATTCTGAATCGTTACCCTCTACGTTCCCCCACCTCTAAGTGACGCATGGGGACAAAAAGCCCTTAAAACTTCAAATATGTATTTTTGATTTTAATGAAATTCAAACTATATGTATAAGAGACTAATTCAGAGAGTTTTCCAACATTTCAGCTTCTTCTGACTATATTAGGGGGCGAAACAGGAGTAGGGGGCAGTAAAAACAAAGAAAGTGACATGGTGTTATAAGCATAGTGAAAAAGTACATAGTAGTAATCGTCATTCAATCCCGAGCAACGTCGGATCTTCCTGCTAGTTAATAATAATAATTTGTATCCAAGGCAGTTTCCAGTCTTACTCAGAACATTCGCTTTACCCCCTGAACGTGGTTATGGAAGTAATGGCATTTAAGAAGTGACAACCGGATGTATTTTAAGGTCCTACCAAAAGCAGCTTTTGTACAAGAAGTGGGGACGGAGAAGACAAAGAAGAAAACCAACTAAATGTAGAGTATGGAAGATGTTCCTTCCAACGTCCGTCACTGTTTAAAAGCAAGATGGCCGCTTTCACAGATTGCTATATAATAATAATAAGGGGGAAATAACTCCCGTTTACTCTTTCAATACAGGAGTAGATAACTCCTTTACCTATACATGCCCCCCCCCCCCCCCCCGTGACCACGGTATGAATTGACGTGGTCATCTTCGTATGCACCAGAGAACCCATGCGATTTTCCACGAATTTGTGGGGACAAGTTTCTTGGTGCTCTTGTTCTACGACATGACGGTTGTCTCAATGGTGGGGGACTAACCGGGTGTGTATCTCTTCCTGTATCATCAATTTCCATTTCTTCCTCCTCAGGCTCACTGGGTGGTCTGACATTGCTGTTTCGTTCGACATCCATTGCTTCCTTAGTGGGTCGTTCCTGTGGGGGTTCAGGATTTGTGGATGGATTTGAGATCCCTGGAGTGGCATAATGTGGGTCATCCATAACTGGGTAAATTTTAAGGAAAAACCGACGGTTGCGCAGCGTTATTCGATTGTTCCCATTTACCCGCATGCGGTACTGCCGGTTACCATGTGCCTCCACGATCCTCCCTGTCTTTGTCCATTGACGAGGGTAATTACCATAGCAAGTATTCGTTTTGCTGTCTTAACTACTAACTCTGTGCGGCCGTTGCTTTGAGCGTAGTATGCTGATGAGGTACGTTTACGTATACCCCAGTTTCTAAAAAAGGAGTCATACTCCTGTCACTCAAACAGTGGTCCTCTGTCCGAAGAGATTTCCTCCGGTGACCCATAAGTACAGAACCAAGTTCTCAAGGTGTCGCATACAGATTTTGTCATTAAGGTCACTTCCACCCATCCCATATATCGATCAGCGTATACTAGATAGTTCCTGCCCTGTATATCAACAAAGTCTACAACAACTTATAGAAAATCCAAGTCTGGTGGTGACACCAAGGGCTCCTTGGTCTGAGATGTTACATGTGCGGCACTGGGATCTGGTTTGTTGGATGCTAGCATCCAGACTCGGTCAGAATAATCATAGTCTCGCGTTCGTCAGAATACCGTTTATGCCCTGATACGCGAAATGAAGGGATTCCAGTACCTCTGTACAAAATTGGCAAGGTATTAATATAATGACTCCCTCTAAGCAGTATATTTCTTCCTGCATAGGCCAGAAAACCCGAGCTATGGGTGGGAGGTCATTGCGTGATTGAGGAAAACCATTTAGGATCAGATCTCTTAAGGTCCTGCATTCTTCATCTGTGGCTGCCGTGGCGACAATCCTTTCCCATGTAATAGCTTTCAACTTAGGGTCGCGTTCATACATCGACGTGAAGGTGGTTTTGACTACAGTGTCGATCATTTGGTCAGCGTTTCTTGATGGGTGCCTGCTGGGTATCGGGGTGCACAATCCGGGGTTAAATTAAGTTTTCCAGCGCAATGTTTTTACTTGGAAGCGATACATCAGTGTCCTTTCCTTGAAATTCAACAGGCGGGGGTTTTAATATTTTCTAGGGCCTGGTTAGAAAATATTTTTATTAGTGGCAGGTGATCCACTGTTACCAGCAAATCCGGACATCCAAGTATGAACATTCGGCATGATTTTAATCCGTAGACAAGAACTAACGCCTCTCCTTCCACTGATGCATATCGCGATTCTGCATCGTTGGTAAAACGGGACCCAGCCAGAATGAGTTTCCAGTGGCCATCCCCATAATTCATGTTTACTTCGCCCTCACATCTACAATTTTTTTGAAATAGGAAGTACGATGTTCCTGTGTTGCTGTAATCTGTGGCCAGCCGTGTCACTCTGTTTGTTTCGAATGTTTCCACCCCCTTCTCAATCCTCTTCACTATCACTTTCTTCGATTCTTGGAATATGCTCTCCAGTGTCTCGTCCCAATAGAACTTTCTGTTCTTTGTCCTCAATAGTTCTCGGAAGGGGGCCATAACTTATGATTGTGAAAAGGCAAACAACACCTGATTCATAAGTCCAAACCAGGATTTAACCCCAGTGATATTTGTGGGGGTAGGGAATTTAAGGATGGTTTCTGTCATCTTTTTGTGGGTCGAACACCATTTGCAGTGACCAGAAATCCTGCGAATTCTATCTCCATTTCATCAAAATTAAACTTATCCGGATTAAATACAATCCCCTTGTTGATGTGGGCATATGTTAAATGCACTTGACTTAAAATGTTCCACTAACCATTGTTCGAGTTCGTGTCTGTTGGCTTCTGTTGGTTTGAATGGGATGGTTTCTAGTTTCATAAATTTCGTTTATGTTCCTTAACGAGCTATTCTGCGACAATGAAGTTGGGAAATTGTAAGGCAACAAACCCAGATCCTTCAAGGCAGTTTATGGCAAATAAAATCCCGATGTATTGTCTGATACATATACTGCCTGTCGTGTCCTTTTTGTTCCCACTTTTATGCATAGAAATAAAACACCTCTGATCTGTAATCGGTTGTCTGTTATGCCCCGTATCCGATGGGTAGTTGATACGAGGTACCCATCTGGGTATCCAAGGAGTTTCTGAATCTCAGATCCACTCGAACAAGTCTGCTCCCTATGTCTGCAAAGGCTGGGATGCGATGACCATGCTGGCTTACCGGTTTCTTTGGTATTTGTCAAATGTTTATCGTTCCTTGGCCTTTTGGCTATGATCAAAGTGTAGTATCTGTTCTCGACATCTCAGCGATATTTGACACTTTACTAAAGCCGGAAGTAAATTATCTCCTTTGAAAATGAAATTCTAAATAAGTTTTTAAACACTATCATTTTTTTAATAAAATGTCTTTATCTTATTTTATTTATAATCATAATAATAGTACTATCGATAAAACGAATGTGTATGTAGAAGACAATTTGACAATGCAAAGTAGAAAGGTATATTACAGAATATTAATTTATTAAAAACTTAAAAATAAATAAATATGCAAATGAGCAAAATCGAGATTTGTTTGAGTGTATAGGAGATGCCTATATATACGGTATTTCAATGTAGTTTATATCATGAGAATTAAATAAACGGTTTTTGATGTTAATATAGTTAGGATGGATGGAAAAGAAAACTTTTGCATTTATTCATTTAGATATATATCAAAACCATGGCAGAAAAAAAGACTGGAAACTTGAGTATTATAGATAAACATATGCATAGGCTAGGAGTTTATGTTCGAAACACCCTCCCTTGACTAGAGAACATAGGTTAGAATCAGATGACCAAGCCTACATGTGCTTTAGATTGACCCTACATCACAGCGTTAGTTACTTATATTTCCTATACCGTTCTCCTTCAGCCCAGGATTCTATCCTGCTTGACTCTGTCTCTGAAAGCTTAGATAGAGCCCTTTCACTTGATTTGAATGCCCAAATACATGTATTTGGGGATTTTAATGTACATCACCGTGACTAGTTGGGATTTTCCAGCGTTACTGATGCAGTTAGGAACTCTACATTTAATTTCTCCTTAGTTCACGACCTCTCACAAACTGTCACTTTTCCGACCTGCCTTCCTGATCGTGTGGACCAGCAAGCCTCACTTCTCGACCTGTTCTTGACCTCACTACTCGATGTTTGTGTGGCGAATGCCCATAGCCTGCTCGGAAACTCTGATCATGTTGTGGTAATGATACTTATCACTTTAAAAACTCGTCCAAAAGCTGAAGAGCCGTTGCTCAAAACGACGAGAAATTATGAGAAGGCTGATTTTGAATCCCTCAGGGATCACATCAGCGACTCTCCATGGGGTGAAACCTTCTCACTCCTTACTGATCAGTGTGCAAATGAGCTAACCGAATTGGTCAAAGCAGGCATTGATGCTTATGTCCCCACGCGAACATTTTTCAGCAAACCCCACTCTCCTCAATGGTTCACCTCAGAATGTGCAGCTGCTATTGCTGAGAGGCAGAAGGCATTCTGAAAATTCGGCTGCCATAAGTCAACTGCGAACAGACAAAAAATGTAGAGGCAAGAAATGATTGCAAAGTAGTGATAGATGAAGCAAAAAGAAGGTATACAGAGATAACCAAAAAACGCATTCAGTCACAGAAACTAGGTACTCGTGATTTCTAGAAAATCTACAATAGTGTGATGAACAATGGACAATCGACAATTCCCCCACTATCAAATCATAACGATTTTGTTTGCACACCAACTGATAAGGCTGAACTACTGGCCAAGCGTTTTGCCTTAAACTCCACTTTGGACTCGGCAAACCACCCCCTCTCCAAATTCCCATTGCGGACTGAAGCCACAATTGAGAACCTGGTCATCACCCCATCTCAGGTCAAAGTCATCATAAAAAACCTTGACACCTCCAAAGCCTGTGGGCTTGATCTTATACCAGTAATAGTAATAAAGAAATGCTCTGCTGAGCTGGCCCCTGTCCTCTCCAAACTATACAACAAATGCCTTGCTGAATCTTGTTTCCCTGATAGTTGGAAAATTTCCTCTGTGGTACCAGTATTCAAGAATTCTGGAGATAGAATTGATTCTCTAAACTACTGTCCAATCAGTCTACTCCCGATCTTTGCTAAAATCTTTGAATTATTAATCAATCTTGCTATAGTCTGGCACCTAGCTAATGCTAAACTTCTTTCTGATCATCAATACGGATTTAGACAAGTACGATCTACCACAGATATCCTAACGGTCATCGTTGAACGCATATATCATACACTGGACAAGGTAGGTGAAGCTAGGGTGGTAGCGCTTGATATATCCAAGGCCTTTGACAAGGTATGGCATGAAGGGCTTCTCCTAAAACTGCACTCATATGGTATTACTGGACAAATATTTAATATAATTAAATCATTCCTAACAAAAGAAAGATCCAGGTTGTCCTCGATGGCCGTTCATCTAATCAACATGACATAAATGCTGGTGTACCTCAAGGATCCATCCTAGGACCTCTACTGTTCTTGATTTTCCTAAATGAACTCCCTGATGTAATTGAGACTGAGATAGGAATATTTGCTGATGACACCATGCTCTACTCTCGTCATGTGGGCAAAACCGACGCGCACATATCTGAGGCAATGGCCGAATCCTTAGAAAATGACCCCCAGTGTGTAGTGGATTGGGGTCAAAAATGGATGGTAATATTTAATGCTGCAAAGACAAAGCTACTTTCCTTCAATAACTACAAGAAACCTCTTCAACCACTGATTGTCATGGCAAATAACTCCCTACCTGAGAGTTCATCATTCAAACCTCTTGGACTAACCTTCACAGGTAACATGAACTGGAACAAATACATAGAAGACGTTGGCAAGGCTGCTGCAAAGAAGGTGGTCTCCCTCTACCATGCGAGTAAACCTCTCACACCTGACATTATCCTATATCTGTACAAAGCCACCATCCGCCCATGCATGGAGTATTGTTGTCACATTTGGGCTGGTGCATCATCCACTAGTCTCTCCCTCTTAGACAAGGTCCAAAAAAGAGTCACCAACTTAATAGGTCCCTCACTATCCACCAAGCTCCAGCTCCTATCCCACCACCGCAATGTTGCTTCCTTGTGCCTGTTTTACAAGTACTCCAATGGACTGTGCTCCGATGAATTGGCTACTCTGGTGTCCCCACGACGCAAATTTACTAGACCAACCCGACAATCTTCCAAATCCCATCCATTCACTGTGGAGGTCCTCAGATGCCGAAGAGCTTTCTACTCCAAAAGCTTCTTTCCTCGTGCTGCTGGACTCTGGAACTCCCTCCATGCTCCCTGTTTTCCTGACGGTACTGACATGCACAAATTTAAAACTAATGTAAACAGACATCTCGCTGCACAGCTCCCAATTTAGGTTGACCCCCCCCCCCCCCAAAAAAAAAAACAAAAAAACTCTCACCCTTTTTCTCAGTAGTCCCTTACAGTGGCGATCTGCCTTGTTTGAGGTGAACTATGTTTAAAAAAAAACAAAAAAAAACATATATATATATATATAATCAAGTTATTTCACTTTCCCAGTCTCTTTTTCTATCATGGTTTTAATATTTACCCTATACCCTGCAGACCCCATCTCATGTGCTAATTATGAATCATCCTGAGGTCTCTAAAATGGTTTGTAGCACAGAATATTGCAACTTGCAGGGATATAAACACTGAGCCCTGACTTTTTGTCCCCAACAGATTATTAGAACTGGTAAACAAATCCCAACTTTATCATCATTCCATCATCACAACGAAACATGTCAGATACAAAACCAGACCCAAATTACGTTCACATATGTTCTTTCTCGGCTCATAAAACATTCTAAGACATTCTTTTTCTCTCAGCTTTCAAAGAGAAAACCGAGAAGAAAATAAACAAAGACATTATTTTTCATGCTATTACGTTTGCAGACTGAATCACAGCAAATATCTAAAAGAAACCCCATATACCTTCACCAGAGTTCAACAATAAAAATAAAGAGAGAGGGGGTAAAATCTAAATGACTAAATGCAATGGTTGAGTCCATTTCTCGCATGAATAGTAAGATAATTAAAATAATTCAATAGACACACCATCCTGTTTATATACGGTTTTATGTATATGCAATATCAATCGCAGGTTAACTAATTTGCATATTGGTTTTGAAAAAGGACATTTTATTAATTAACTATTATTTGTTATTGTTTTTTAATTCAATGAGTGTTTTGATTTTAATATAATAAATAGTTCTGTTTCGCAATTTTGTTTGATTAATTAGACAAATTTTTTGCATTTGCTTTCAAATGTTCCTTTCTTTAGAGCAGTGGTTCTTAACCTTTTTTCTCCAATTCCCCACTATTTAGTGAACCAGCTCTCCATTCCCACCACAGTTATTACATGGAAATAAATACATACAAAAAGATTCGTTGTTTGTTTTCTAAATATATTTGGCCTCTAAAAAGCATACAACAAATGTAACACTAGCACTAGACGCATACAGGTTAATGAGATTTTTGCATTTGTTTTGCCTTGACAAGTGCCTCAATGTTCGGTTCCACCTTTGAAATAGCGCAAATCAGATTCAAGGTCAATCAGGCGGTTTCGCGATTTGTTTTTGATCTCAACCATGCTCGAAAACGCCGACTCGCACAGGTACGTAGAGGGAAATGCAACCAGTAGTGTGAGCGCCGCCACAGCAAAATGATCATGGTCAAAGTAAGTCAACATTTGGATGTAATGTATTACATTTTGAAGCAGTGGTTCTTCTGTCCGACCGGTCATTCCCCACTTGGCAACTCCACCATTCCCCACCAGTGGGGAATTCCCCACAGGTTAAGAACCACTGCTTTAGAGGGACCAACTTGATTTTCAATAAGTTGAAGATGAAAAAGCAAATTGATTTCTTCTTTCTTTTCTCCTTTCTTTACGGTCACAACTAAAAGATAAATATGTTTCGAAATTACAAGAATGTTAATGTTTCGTGTTTACAATAAGGTTATAAATGAAATGTTTATTATTTTAAACTAGCAGGGCTACCTGGCGTTGCCCAAGGAGTAGTAAGTAATTTATTTTTATCAATAAAAATTGATGTCCTACTATTGTCACACGAGAGGTAAATCTTAATGTAAAAACCGAAAAGGCTAATTGAAGTAAAAATTACAACAACAAAAACAAAAACAAAAAAACATAAAAAACAAATACGCGAGTTAAATCTTGGCTAAAGTACAAAAATGTGAGTAAAGTTAAAAAAATAAATAAATAGAATATGCGAGATAAGTTTATAAAAATAAACTAATCTCTCTCTCTCTCTCTCTCTCTCTCTCTCTCTCTCTCTTTCTCTCCTGAATTTGCAAATAAATCATCTGTGTGCCTATTTTAATCACAAAAATATTAAGAACAAGGGAATATTTTTGTGAATATTTAAAGTGAAAGAAATTCTTTCCTTTATTTTTTATTACTATTTATTGAGATAAAGTCTATTTTCCTTTGCTTATAAAAATTAAATTTACATATATGATTATTCTTTTCTTTCTTTATTATTTTTAGTTATTATTAAGATTAAGATTAAGCCCCCCTTTCTTTTCTCATAAAAATTGATTTTCTACATGATTATTAAGCAAGCTGGACACACGTACGTTCACTTTTATTATTTTAAATTAATGTTTCAATATTTCAAGTAGCAAAGTTTGTGAAGCGACAGCTAACTGGCAGAGCGAGTTAATGATCTATTATATAAAGGGCAGTTGTCTGTGTAATGTTATCGGCTGGGTTAAGTAAGTAGTAAGACGGAGAGAAGTATAGGATAAGTAACAAGGATATTGGCGGTCAAAATACATTCTAATTGAGTCATCGCCAGGGGCCGTAACTCGTCCCCTCACCGGTGAATCGTCGGTGCAGTAACACTACACCCCCCTTTCGGTTGTAAAGTTCTTTACAAGGACAGTCTTTTAGGTGGTCGAACTTGTCGTCCGCTTCTTGTATATTTCCCTTGGTCAGGACCTCTGGAACTCTCTAGTGGGATGTTTCTTTGGTTACTGGGAAGATCTGTTGAGTCATCATCACAGCTATACATATATCCATATCGAGGGGAACATGGTAAGGTGTTTGCTTCCTGTGGGTTATCCACCTGAGAGAAGCTGGTTTCTCCGTTCCTTAGGCGCAGATTACTTTTGTTGCGTCGGTGTAGTCCTGAATCTGTCTTAACTAGGGCTGACCTTGGTGACAGAGTTTTACTTACTACAGCTGTACTGGTCTTAGGTATCTTGACCCAGACTGGTTGTCCACTAGAACTGAATTGGGGACCGTTGTCAGATATGATTGTCTCTGGGATCCCATGCCTAGCGAATATTGATTTGCAATGCTCTATTACGCTGGCTGAGGTGGTTGTCCGTAAATGGGCTATTTCAATCCACCTGGAAAAATAATCGACAATCAGAAGATATCGGTGTCCCATGAATTCGAACAGATCCATTCCTATTTTCTGCCATGGATATGCATGTAATTTGGTGGGTTGTAGTGGTTCTGGTGGATATTTTCGTTCTTTTTCACAGATACCACATTTCCCAACTTTGTCTGCAATTTGTTTAGAGAGGCTAGGCCACAACACACTTTCGCGAGCTATCACGAAGGCATCACATTGTACACTACAGATGCTACGTCCAAGGGTACTGACTGCTCAGGAGTGATGCGAGCCGTCACCTCGTTCACATACTTCCAAAACTCGCGCAATTTGATGCATTCAAAGAAGGCGGCGTTCTCTGCCGTTTCTTCTTCGACGTCTGCGTTTATGCAACGCAGACAGAAGGGGTTTTCTCCACAGTTAGTTTTGAAACGTCTGTACTCAAGGGGCAGCGCGTTCCAGACCAATCGCCAAGTCAGAGAAAACTCAACGTTATTGAGATGACTCCGACCCGGCGCCCAACTCCACTGAGAGCGGATCTCCCCCTCCGACCGTCCAAGACGCTCCACAAGCGGATCCGAAGCGGTCCCCGCCACTAACTCCCGATAAAGTGTCTTTCTAGACCGTGCGAGGCTGCTGGACCCCGGCAGTAGTTTGAGTGCAGCTTGGCATTCGTTGAAGAACTGCGATTGCCCCCTTGATTTGCGTCTTCCTTCAACCAGGTGGTCAGGGATGAGGTTGGGAAAAGTCTTCTCAACCTCAGGGCCCCACGCAGACTCTTCTAATAAAGTACGGCTCAAGAATGCCAGTCTCTCAGCATGTTTATGACTTGCCAAGTCAGGCATTCCCAAACACCCCTCAGTGAGACGTTGAGTACAGACCTGTCTGCGGACTAACGGCTATTTGCCCTGCCACAAAAGTGTGAAGAGCTGGCGCGTGAGTGCCGCCATGTGGACCGCAGACATGGGTAGTACAGCCAATCGGTAAAGGATGAGAGGAAAGACATACGTGGCACATGCCTCAGCTCTACCTTTTAGGGAAAGTCCCCATCGAAGCCAAATCCTTACTGACGCTTCGACCTTTGACTCCACTTCCGACCAGTTCTTTTCAAGCTGGAGGCCCGGCCCGAACCACACGCCGAGGATCCGAACAGGGCCATCAGACCAGTTGAAAAGGCCCGGCAGCGCTGTTAAGCCGCTCCAGGCTGCCAACCTCAGGCCATTGGATTTGCTGATGTTGATTACGGCCCCCGTGATCTCTTCGTATTGTTTGAGTGCCTTAGTCACCGCGATAATGTCCCGACAGCTCGACACGCACAGAGTGACATCATCGGCATACGCGGAGACTCGGGCTTGCACACCATTGGGCAGAGCGATGCCGTGTAGGGCCGGTCTAGCCGTCCTGTCCCTTAGCTTGCGCAGGAAGGGCTCCAACGCAAGAACATAAAGTAGGGGCGACAGCGGACAGCCCTGACGTATCGACCGAGAGACATCGAATGATCCCGAACGCATCCCGTTTACCTGGACCACTGCCGTCGGCTGGTGATACAGAATGGAGATCCATCTGCGGAAGTCCGGATTAAATCCGGCGGCCTCCTGAACAGAACCCAGGAAACAGTGGTCGACCCTGTCGAAAGCTTTGGACTGGTCTAAATTGATCAGCGCAGCTTCGGTGTCGTCTTCTAATCCCTCTATGATCGTGCGAACCAGATGCAAGTTGTTCTGAATCGATCTCCCCTTCACAGCATAGTTCTGATCGGGTTCCACCAAGTCACCGATAACAATCTGCAGACAGTTCGCAAGAACTCTTGTTAAAATCTTTAACTCTGTGTTTAGCAGAGTTATGGGCCTAAAATCATTAAAACCCTCCTCATGCCCGTCCTTTTTCTTCAGTAATGTGACCACTCCCCTGGTGACTTGGGCAGGAATTGATCCCTGATCTTGTTTAGAGAGGCTAGGCCACCACACACTTTCGCGAGCTAGTGCTCGGCATTTGACAATACCTTGATGTCCCTCATGTAGACGCTCCAGTATGTCTTTTTGAAGTACATTAGGAATGACAAGTCGGCTCTGGTACATTAGAAGTCCCTGGTAAACTGTTAGGTCCTGGTTGACAAACCAGTACTGTTTTAGTTCAGGGTCCTGCTTTGCTTTTTCGGGCCAGTGGTCCATCTCATAATATTTGATTACCTGACTGCAGACCTGGTCAGTATTTTGTTTTAGTCGGATATCCTCCAATCGTTTATCGCTCGCCGAGATATTTCCTATGACTGAGTGGATAAATGAGTCGGTCTCTGTCTCCTGCTGGATATCCTGTATAACGGGACTACTCACAGGTGCTCGGGACAAAGCGTCTGCTGTTGTGAGGTCTTTACCCGCTATGTATATGATCTCATAGGAGAATCTCATTAACCTCATGCGGAAACGTTGAATTCTTGGAGCCAATTCGTCGAGTCGCTTCAACTTCAACAGTGCCAACAGTGGTTTGTGGTCTGTTTCGACTGTGAATTTTGGCATTCCGACCAAGTAGTCCGCAAATTTTTCACAACACCAAGTGACTACTAGTGCCTCCTTCTCAACCTGTGCATATCTCTGCTCTGTTTCTGTCAGAGATCGTGAAGCATAAAATACCGGTCTCCAGTCATTTTCTTGCTTCTGCAGTAGTACACCGCCTAGGCCATAGCTAGATGAATCTGCTGATACACTTGTCGGTTTGTTGGAATTGTAATGAGTCAGTACTTGTGCAGAACTCAGTTGCTTCTTCATGGTCTGGAATGCTACTTTCTGAGGCTCATCCCAAATCCATTCTGACTCTTTCCTAAGAAGCTCTCGGAGTGGTTTGGTGGTTTCGGCTAGATTCCTAGCAAATTTTCCGATCTGGTTTGCCATGCCCAGTAAGCGTCGTAATTCGGACACATTCTCAGGTCTGGGCAAGTTCATAATTGCTGCTACTTTTTCGGGATCTATTTGTATTCCCTCTTTTGATATAATGTGACCCAGAAACTTTATGTTTCTGACAGAAAATACACATTTATCATTGAGTGTAGCTTCTGCAGCCTTCATTTTCTGCAGTACTGCTTTTAGTCGCTGGTCGTGCTCCTGCTGGTTTCTTCCACTTATTAGGACGTCATCTATATCACAGATGACTCCTGGTATTCCGGACAAAATGTGTGTCATCTCCATATGAAAGATTTCTGGCCCAGAACTTATCCCGAATGGAAGTCGTTTGAAACAGTACCTCCCATAAGGTGTTATAAATGTGGTAAGGACCTGCGATTTTTTGTGTAGGACGATTTGGTAGAAACCGTTGTCGCAGTCGAGCTTGCTAAACACTGTAGCTCTATCGAGCTCGGCCAGTAATTGATCTGTGGTGGGTAAAGGAAATTTTTCCCGTTTCACGCTCTCGTTTAGCTTGGTAAAGTCTATGCATAACCTAACTTTACCGTTAGCTTTTTGGACAGCGACTATTGGGGCACACCAATCAGTTGGTGATTTGACTGGACGGATTATGTCCTCGTTCTCCAGACGTTTCAGTTCTTCCTGAACCTTCTGTTTCATAGGCAACGGCAATCTTCTAGGGGTAGCAATGGAAAAGGGCTGAGCTCCTGCATCCAAACGTATTTAGTACACATGTTCCAGTTTCCCTAGGCCTGTGTACAGTTCTGGGAACTCTTTCTTATACTGGTGCCCTTCGCTTGTCACTCTATTAACTGCTTTCAGCAGGTTGAGGGCTTTGATTGCTGGTCCTCCCAGTAGAGGTTCTTGCAGACTCTCTATAACATAAAGGTCTTGTTGCAAGCTTACTTTTTCTGTGGCCAGTTTGGCCATCACACATCCTATGAGGTTTATTTCATGATGACCCGGTCCGTACAGTCTTTAGTTTGTGGGTTGGATGAGTGGGGAATTTTTCCTGAAGAACCGGTCCGGGATTACGGTCACATCTGCACCTGTATCCAGCCTAAAATTTATAATTTTGGTACAGGTCTTAGTGGTGACCTTGATTTTAGCCTGCCAATTTGTATTATCCTCAGTGGTAATTGTACCTATATTTTCGAGAGTGACAGAACCTAAAAAATGATTTTCTTCTTCCTCTCTTATTTCTCTAACCTTCACTTTATCGGTTCTGCAAAATTTTGCATAATGCCCTTTCTGCGAACAAATTCTGCAGCGTGCATCTTTTGCTGGGCAGTCATTTCTATTGTGGAATGGAAATTTCCCGCAGCGTGTGTATTTGCTAGGCATTTTCGATTTCGGATGTGATTGTTTGGTGAAGTTTGTCTTGTATGTTCGCTTTATAACCTGGTTGATTTGAGGATCCGCTGCATCAGCACCGGAGGAAATGGTCTGCGTCTGTTGTTTCGAAGTTTCGTAGGTTCTACCTATTTGTAGGCACTTGTCTAGAGTAAGCTGTTTATCAGACAGTAACTTTTCTCTGACGGTATCGTTTCGAACTCCGACAACGACTTGGTCTCGAATAAGCCTATCCTGTAGCTGTCCGAAATTGCAGTTCTTTGCAAGTTGTCGAAGAGCAGCTATATAGGTCTCGATACCTTCCGATACTTCTTGCTTGCGAAGATGGAATGTATAGGATTCGTAAGCTTCGTGTGTTTCGCCCACGAAAAAATCCTCAAACTTCTTCATCACTTTCTCTATGTCCGTCTTTTCTTCCTCAGAGTTAAACTTCAACCCTTCATATATATCGTAACTATCCTCCCCGATAGTTGCTAAAAATACCGATGTCTGATATGAAGTATCTGCTTCTTTAGACAATCTACTAGCGATCGAATAATTGAGAAAATTTCGTTTAAATTTTCGCCAGTTATTAGCAACATTTCCAACGAGAGTCATTCGTTCGGGGGGTGGTATATTAGCAGAATATTGCTTTATGTCCGTGTGAGGCATTTTTCAAAAGTATACGATATATATGAGAAAAAAGATTTCTATACTTACTGTTCTCTCTTTTCTTACTTTTTTTGTTTGTTTTTGTGGGACCGTTTTCCGTAAGTCGTTTGTTTATCGATAGTAGAATTTTCTTTCTCTTAGAAATCCTTTGTTTTTCTTACTACGATATCCGATCTTTTACTTTGTTTTTTTGGTCTCCACAAATTGTATCCTTTATCTGACACCATGTAATGTTATCGGCTGGGTTAAGTAAGTAGTAAGACGGAGAGAAGTATAGGATAAGTAACGAGGTTTATTAGCGGTCAAAATTCATTCTAACTGAGTCATCGCCAGGGGCCGTAACTCGTCCCGTCACCGGTGAATCGTCGGTGCAGTAGCACTACAGTCTGTATGTTTGTTTGTTTGTTTGTTTGTCCAAATACTCCTGAATAACTACTCGGCAAACTGTCAACAAGTTGACATCTTTAGGACCGGACAACACCTGGGAGCATAATATCTCAAAATTACAAAAAAAAAAAATGTTGCTGGGGGTCAATGGGGCCAGTTTTTGGGGGCGGGTCTGTTCTTTTAAAACTTTTTCAATGTTATTTACTAGTGATTTTGAAATCGGCCAATGTATTCATGTAACAACTTGATAAAAATGCAGACTCACTGAACATCCCCAGCATCCCTTCTTGCCCTAAATTCTGTCCGGTTGTATCAGGTCATCCCATAACTTCTGTCCGGATGTATTAATAACAGTGAAACAAGGGTTGCTCAATCACATCTGCACCTAGCAACCTAAACTTATTTCTTTTTAAATAAAAATAGTTCTTTGGGGGGAGAGGGTGGGAATGCTTGGGACGCGGGTGGGCGGGGGAAGAATTTGGGGGGTGCGGGTGGGGGGATAATTTTTTTGGGGGGGGGCGGGTTGTTGGGGGGGAATTATCAACATCTTCATCCTGCGGGGTGCTGATAAAATATAGGACCCGGAGGTTTCTGAAATATAGGGACCGGGGGCGGGGGGTGCTTCTGCAGTATAGGCATCAGGGGGGGGGGGGGTGCTTCTACAGTATAGGACCCAAGGGCTTCTGCAGTGTGCTTCTACAGTATAGGACCCAGCACCGGGGGTGCTTCTACAATATGGGACCCGGGTGCTTCTGCAGAATAGGGACCATGGGTGCTTATGCAGTATAGGGACCAGGGGTGCTTCTACAGTATAGGGACCAGGGGTGCTTCTACAGTATAGGACCCAGCACCAGGGGTGCTTCTACAATATAGGACCCGGATGGTTCTGCAGAATAGGGACCATTGGTGCTTATGCAGTATAGGAACCAGGGGTGCTTCTACAGTATATGACCCAGAACCGGGGGATGCTTCTATAATATAGCACCATGGGTGCTTATGCAGAATAGGGACCAGTGGTACTTCTACAATACAGGACCCGGAGGCTTCTGCAGTATAGGCACCGGGGGTGCTTCTACAATATAGGACCTAGAGGCTTCTGCAGTATAGAGACCGGGTGTGCTTCTGTAGTATACGGACCATGGGTGCTTCTGCAGTATAGGGACTGGGGGGCTTCTACAGTATAGGACCCAGCCCCTGGGGTGCTTCTACAGTATAGGACCAGGAGGCTTCTGCAGTACAGGGACGGGGGGGGTGCTTCTGCAGTATAGCTACCGGGGCGCTTCTACCGTATAGGAACCAGCACCGAGGGTTCTTCTACAGAATAGGACTCAGCACCGGGGAGGGGGCTTCTTCAATATAGGACCCAGAGGCTTTGGCGTTGTCCGGGAGAAAAGTGCTAAATGTCCTAGATAGAGCTACTGTAGTGTTTCTCTTCAGACTATTGTGCAGATGAAAAGAAGGGGGGGGGGGGTCGGTAAGATTGATTTTAGTAGTGCTCTGGAGGCCGTCTTGATTTTCTAAATACTCGGTGTTGTCCAGGAGAAAAGTGCTCAATATCCTATTTTGCTTGCGGAGAGGAGGAGGGAGAGCCCCGGGCAACGCCGGGTATCCCTGCTAGTCTATTATATAAATCCCAGTTGTCTGTATGTATGTAAAGCTTCTCCTCCGAGAGTACCCAACAAACGGTCACACGGGTGACATCATTCCGACCGGCCAGCCCAGGCACGTGTAATATCTCAGAACCGGAAAAAAAATTGACTCTTCCGGGGTCCTGAACACTTTTCTCCAATGGGGTGTGGCTTTTAACTCGATTTTCAACGTTATTTATACTAATTTGAGAAAAAATCAATGCTATCATGTATAATTTGAAAAATAATGCCAAGTCACGATAAATCAGAAATGACGTCAGAGTAAGGGAGTGGCGGGAAGAAATTCACTCACACTACAACCCTTTTTTTCCTTTCTTTCTTCTTTCCCTCTCACTCCCACACTTTCTACTTTTCTTTCTTAATTATTAATAGACGCTAATATTCCTTCCCCCTCCCTTCCTCACTATGGCCGTTCTGTTATCATGATATAATCCTTCCAGGCATTACCTCCTCGTTTCAGGCCAAATTGGGGGGGGGGGGGGTGTTGGCATTCGCCGGTGGGGCGCCTCAGGCCAAATTTGGGGTGGGGGGAGTGTAAGCATTCGCCGGTGTGAGCGCCTCAGGCCACATTTGGGGGAGGGGAAGCGTCGGCATTCGCCGGTGTGACGCCTCAGGCCAAAATTGGGGGAGGGGGAGTGTCGGCATTTGCCGGTGGGGTGTCTCAGGCCAAATCTGGGAGGGGGGTACTGTCCTTCTAGCCAGTGTGAGCACGTATCAACCAAGGAAAACAGAATTAAAAAAGTAAAATGACACTCTTATTTTTGATTTGAGAGTGTAAGATCGACACCTATCGGATAGGACTAGATAATACACTTGATCTCAAGGCAACAATGCCGAGAACAGATACTACACTTTGATCTTGGCCAAAAGGCCAAGAAACTTTATTTATCTTTTGGATGATACATTTCTTTGAAGTAAAAAATGGAAAATTACAAAAGATGTGGCACAAGGCCAGAGTTGGGTTGGGTGGTTGGGTGGGGGTCGTGTGTCATTCTCTTGGTCTATTCTCTAAATTAGTTCCAGTCACCAAACTACCAGATTCACTCTTTGGGCAGGCTACCTAATATTAACACCAATTTGTTATGACGTTTTTTATTTACAAATAAGTGGGTGTGCAAAATTAATTGGTTGGGTGTGAGGGGGGTAAAAAAAAAAATTGTTTTTTTTTGTTAGTTAGGCCCTCCCAAATCTATCTAAGTGTGAGCTGCTCACTGTTTTCCGGTTTGTTTCAAGAGTCGAAAACAAGCGAGTCAGTTCCGACGGGGCAGAGCTCATTCGTGCTACTAGCTAAGAGACTTTGCTATCTGGGGTGGGGTCTGATAAGACCTTAGGTCGGCGTGCACCATGCCTAGGCAGGGAACACGTACTCAAACCCGGCATGTCCAAACACACACAAACTAGCGGTGTGTATCCACCTTCTTTTAAATAAAGCTGAGTGCAATCTCCTCCTATCACACCTGATTTTGACCTTAAGCTGATGTTTAAAGTGCGAAATCAGTTTGTAATCAGAAGGTGATTGACCCCCTTTCCCTATATCTATGCGTGATGTTGACACTACAAGTCTAGCTACGGCTAGGATCGTGAGAAACACCATTTGTTTCTCCCTGCACCACAGAGGCATCACATTGTACACTACAGATGCTACGTCCAAGGGTACTGACTGCTCAGGAGTGATGCGAGCCGTCACCTCGTTCACATACTTCCAAAGCTCGCGCAATTTGATGCATTCAAAGAAGGCGGCGTTCTCTGCCGTTTCTTCTTCGACGTCTGCGTTTATGCAATGCAGACAGAAGGGGTTTTCTCCACAGTTAGTTTTGAAACGTCTGTACTCGAGGGGTAGCGCGTTCCGGACCTCAGAAAAAACTCAACGTTATTGAGATGACTCCGACCCATATCCAGCATACATGTACATGATACTGATACATGATACACATCCATAATACATATCTATGATACATGATACATATCCATGATACATATCCATGATATATATCTATGATACATGATACATATAAATGATACATATCCATAATACATGATACATTATACATTATACATATCCATAATACATGATACATATACATGATACATGATACATATCCATGATACATATCCATAATACATATCCATGATACATGATACATATCCATGATACATATCTATGATACATATAAATATCCATGATACATATCTATGATACATGATACATATCTATGATACATATACATGATACATATCTATGATACATAACACATAACTATGATACATATCTTTTATACATAACACATATCTATGATACATATACATGATACATATCCATGATAAATATATATGATACATGATACATATCCATGATACATATACATGATACAGGATACATATCCATTATACATATCCATGATACATTATACATACCCATGATACATATCAATAAAACATATCCATGATACATATCCATGATACATGATACATATCCATGATACATATCCATGATACATATCCATGATACACATACATATCCATGATACATATACATGATACATGATACATATACATGATACATATACATGATATATCTCTATGATACATGATACATATCCATGATACATATCAAGGATACATGTACATATCCAGGATACATGATACATATCGATCATACATGATACATATCCATGATACTGATACATGTTACACATACAGATTACATGATACATATCCATGATACATGATACATATCCATGATAAATATCCATGATACATGATACATATCAATGATACATATCCATGATACATGTCCATGATACATGCTACATATCCATGATACATGTTACATATCCCTGATACATATCCATGATACATGATACATATCCATGATACATGTCTATTATACATATACGTATCCATGATGCATATCCATGACACATGTTACATATCCATGATACATGATACATATACGTGATACATATACATGATACATATCCATGATACATACCCATAATACATATCCATGATACATATCCATGATACATTATACATATCCATGATACATATCTATGATACATGATACATATCCATAATACATGATACATTATACATTTTATACATATCCATAATACATGATACATATACATGATACATGCTACATATCCATGATACATATCCATAATACATATCTATGATACATATAAATATCCATGATACATATCTATGATACATGATACATATCTATGATACATATACATGATACATATCTATGATGCATAACACATAACCATGATACATATCTTTTATACATAACACATATCTATGATACATATACATGATACATATCCATGATAAATATTTATGATACATGATACATATCCATGATACATATACATGATACATGATACATATCTATTATACATATCCATGATACATTATACAGACCCATTATACATATCCATAATACATATCCATGATACATATCCATGATACATGATACATATCAATGATACATATCCATGATACATATCCATGATACATATACATATCCATGATACATATCCAGGATACATTTAAGATACATGATACATATCGATCATACATGATACATATCCATGATACTGATACATGATACACATCCATAATACATATCTATGATACATGATACATATCTATGATACATATCTATGATACATATCTATTATACATCCATTTATTTATTTATCCATGATACATGATAAATATCAATGGTACATATCCATGATACATGATACATATCCATGATACATGATACATATACATGATTCATACCCATGATACATGATACATGATACATGATACATATCCATGATACATGATACATATCCATGATACATATCCATAATATATATCTATGATACATGATACATATCCATGATACATATCCATGATACATGATACATATCCATGATACATATCCATGATACATGATACATATCCATGATACATATCTATGATACATATAAATATCCATGATATATATCTATGATACATGATACATATCTATGATACATATACATGATACATATCTATGATACATAACACATAACTATGATACATATCTTTTATACATAACACATATCTATGATACATATACATGATACATATCCATGATAAATATATATGATACATGATACATATCCATGATACATATACATGATACATGATACATATCCATTATACATATCCATGATACATTATACATACCCATGATATATATCCATAATACATATCCATGATACATATCCATGATACATGATACATATCCATGATACATATCCATGATACATATAAATATCCATGATACATATCCATGATACATGATACATATACAGGATACATATACATGCTACATATCCATGATACATGTTTACATGATACATATACGTGATACATATACATGATACATATCCATGATACATACCCATAATACATATCCATGATACATATCCATGATACATGATACATATCCATGATACATATCTATGATACATAATACATATCTATGATACATGATACATATCTATGATACATAATACATGATTAATATCCATGATACATATCCATGATACATACCCATGATACATGATACATATCTATGATACATATACATGATAATGATACATATCCATGATACACATCCATGATACATGATACATATCCATGATACATATCTATGATACATAACACCATTTATGATACATGATACATATCCATGATACATATCTATGATACATATACATTATACAATATCCATATCTATGATACATGATACATGCTACATATCTATGATACATAATACATCATACATATCCATGATACATAACACATATCCATGATACATATACATGATACATATACATGATACATATCTATGATTCATGATACATATCAATGATTACATATCCATGATACATATCAATGATACATGATACATTTCCATGATACATATCCGTGATAGTATCCGTGATACATGCTACATATCCATGATACATGATACACATCCATGATACATATCCATGATATATGATACATGTCTATGATACATATACATATCCATGATACATATTCATGATACATGATACATGATACATTATACATGATACATATACGTGATACATATCAATGATACATGATACATATCCATGATACATATCTTTGATACATGATACATATCTTTGATACATGATACATATCTATGATACATATCCGTGATACATATCCAAGATACATGATACATATCCATGATACATATACATGGTACATGATACATATCCATTATACATATCTATGATACATAACACATATCTATGATACAGGATACATATCTATGATACATGATACATAATACATGATACATATCTATGATACATGATACATATCTACGATACATATCCATGATACATGATACATTTCCATGATACATGATACATATCCATGGTACATATACATGGTACATGATACATATCCATTATACATATCTATGATACATAACACATATCTATGATACATGATACATATCTATGATACATGATACATAATACATATCTATGATACATGATACATGATACATAATACATATCCACGATACATATCCATGATACATGATACATATCCATGATACATGATACATTTCCATGATACATGATACAAGGGGGCTTCTGCAGTATAGGACCATGAGGTTTCTGCGGTATAGCAACCAGGGGGTGCTTCTGCGGTATAGGACCACGAGGCTTCTGCGGTATAGCAACCCGGGGGTGCTTCTGCGGTATAGCAAACTGGGGGGGTGCTTCTACGGTATAGCAACCGGAGGGTTATTCTACAATACAGGACCACGAGGCTTCTTCAGTATAGTAACCAGTGGGTTCTTCTGCAGTATAAGAACCTGATCTTTTACGGTATGGTACCCGGAGGGGGGTGGGGCTTCTGCGGTATAGGGACCTGAGGCTTCTGTGGTATAGCCACCAGGGGGTGCTTCTGCGGTATAGCAACCGGAGGGTGCTTCTGCGCTATAGGACCGGGGATGCTTCTGTGGTATAGCAACCGAGGGTGCTTCTGCAGTATAGCAAGTGGAGGGTGGCTCTGCAATATAGGACCACAAGGCTTCTGCGGTATATAACCTGAGGAGTGCTTTTGCGGTATAGGAACCTGAGGCTTCTGCGGTATAGCACCCGGGGTGGGGGGGTGCTTCTGCGGTATAGGGTGTGCTTCTGTGGTATGGCACCAAGGGGGAGATGCTTCTGCTGTATAGGACCACGAGGCTTCTGCAGTATAGCAACCGGTGGGGGGGTGCTTCTGCAGTATTAGACCGGGGGTGCTTCTGCAGTATAGCAACCGGGAGTGCTAATGCAGTATAGGACCACGAGGCTTCTGCGGTATAGTAACCGGGGGGTGCTTCTGCGGTATAGGACCCCGAGGCTTCTGCGGTATAGCAACCGGGGGGCTGCTTCTGCTGTATAGCAATGGGGGGGGGCTTCTGCGGTATTGGACCGGGGGTTCTACTGCGGTATAGAACCACTAGGCTTCTGCGGTATAGCAACCTGGAGTGCTAATGCGGTATAAGAGAACAAGACTTCTGCGGTATAGCAACCGTATGGTACCCGGGAGGGGGGTGCTTCTGCGGTATAGGAACCTGACGCTTCTGCGGTATAGAAACTTGAGGCTTCTACGGTATGGCATCTGTGGGGTGCTTCTGCGGTTTGGCTTAGTAGGGGGGATTTCTGCGGTATAAGACCACGAGGCTTCTGCGGTATAGGAACGGGGGGGGGGAGGGGGTGCTTCTGCGGTGTAGGACCACAAGGCTTCTGCGGTATAGCAACCGCGGGGGTGCTTCTGCGGTATTGCAACCGCGGGTGTGCTTCTGCGGTATTGCAACCGCGGGTGTGCTTCTACAGTATAGGATCACGAGACTTCTACGGTATAGCAACCGGGGGTGCTTCTGCGGTATAGGACCACGAGGCTTCTGCAGTATAGCAACCGGGAAGGTGCTTCTGCGGTATAGGACCACGAGGCTGGTGCGGTAAAGGAACCATGAGGCTTCTGCTGTATGGAACCGGGGGGGGGGGGTGCTTCTGCGGTATAGAAACCTGAGGCTTCTGCGGTATGGCACCCGTGAAGTGCTTCTGCAGTATGGCACTGGGGGGGGGGGGACTTTTGCAGTATAGGACCACGAGGTTTTTGCGGTATAGGAACCGGTAAGGGGGTGCTTCTGTGGTATTGGATTAGGGGTGCTTCTGCAGTATAGGGCCATAAGGCTTCTTCAGTATAGCAATCATGAGTGCTAATGCGAACCACGAGGCTTCTGCGGTATAGTAACCGGTGGGTGCTTCTGCAGTATAGGACCGCGAGGCTTCTGCGGTATAGCAACCGGGGGTGCTTCTGCGGTATAGTGGCACGAGGCTTCTGCGCTATAACAACCTGGGGGTGCTTCTGCAGTATTGGACCGGGGGTGCTACTGCGGTATAGGGCCACGAGGCTTCTGCGGTATAGCAACCGGGAGTGCTAATGCGGTATAGGACCATGAGGCTTTTGCAGTATAGTAACCGGGGCGTGCTTCTGCTTTATAGGACCACAAGGCTTCTGTGGTATAGAAACGGAGGGTGCTTCTGCGGTATAGCAACCGGGGGGGGGGGGGTGCTTCTGCGGTTTAGGACTACAAGGCTTCTGTGGTATAGCAATCGGAGGGGTGCTTTTGCGGTATAGGACCACGGGGCTTCTGCGGTATAGCAACCGGGGGGTGCTTCTGCGGTATTGGACCGGGGGTTCTTCTGCGGTATAGGACAGGTGGTGTTTCTTCTTGATTTTCTAAATATTCGGCGTTATCTGGGAGAAAAGTGCTTAATATCCTAGATAGACCTACTGTAGTGATAAGTTTGAATAATATCTTAACACCATCTACGTTTCTCTTCGGACTATTTTGCAGATGAAAAGGAGGTGGAATCAGTAAGATTTATTTCAGTTGTGCTCCGGATTGGGGGATCGGGAAAAATTTTAGGGGTCAGGCCAAACTTTTTAGGGGGTCGGGCCAAATTTTTTTTTTTGTTTTAAATTAAAATATTTCTCAGGGTTGGGGGAGAGTAAAAAAAAATTGGGTGGGGGAGGCTGGAAGGATTTGGGGTCCTGGAAAATTTTAGGGGTCGGGCCAAATTTTTTAGGGGGTTGGGCCAATTTTTTTTTTTTTTTTTTTGAACTTAAAATATTTCTCAGGGTTAGAGAGAATAAAAAAATTCGGAGGATGGACTTGGAGAGATGGGGGGAAGAGGGAGGGGAACATTTTAGGGGTCGGGCCAAAGTTTTTAGGAGGTCGAACCAAATTTTTTTTTTTTTAATTAAAATATTTCTCAGGGTTGGGGGAGAGTAAAAAAAAATTGGGCGGGAGATGGAGAGATTCGGGGTCAAGGAAAATTTTAGGGGTCGGGCCAAATTTTTTTTTTTTTTTTAACTTTAAATATTTCTCAGGGTTGGGGGAGAGTAAAACCATTTTTTTGGCGGTGGTGGTGGAGGGGAAAAAATTAGGGGGCGGGGCGTGGCACGGAGGGGCGGGGAAATCTTTTTTGGGGGGTCCAAATTTTTTTTTATTTTGATTTAAAATATTTCTGAGGGTTGTGGAGAGTAAAAAATTGTTGGGGGCGGTTGGGGGGGGGAGGTTAAACAATTGGGGGGGTCGGGAAAAAATTTTCGGGTGATGGGGCCAAATTTTTTTAGTTTTGAATCTAAAATATTTCTTAGGGTTGAGGGAGAGTAAAATCTTTTTTGGGGGCTGGGGCTGAAGGGTAAAAATTTGGGAGGGGGGGATCTGGAATTTTTTTTTCTTGAACTTAAACAGGGCTTATTAATATGAGTTCTTTTTTATGATAGTGACACTACATGAATGAACTTTATTTTTGTTCTTTGATACGACAGGGGCGCATTAATATGAGTTAGTTTTTTAGGATAGTGATAAAACATGAGCAAACACTATTTTGTTTTTTTTGACATGACAGGGGTGCATTAATATGAGTTCTTAGGTATGCCAACTGGGCTGGAGATAGGTACATATATAGTATGTGCACCCTTGCAGAGATAGGTAAGTATATAGTATGCACACAGGGGCGGCAATAGGTACAATATATTATGCGCACCGGGGCGGCGATAGGTATATATATAGTATGGGCACAGGGGTGGCAATGGGTACGTGTATAGTAGTGCATAGGGGTAGCGATAGGTACGTATATAGCATGTGCACAGGGGCGGCAATAAGTACGTATATAGAATGTGCACCAAGGTGGTGATAGGTCTATATTTAGCATGCGCTCCTGGGCGGCGATCAGTACGTACATAGCACGCGCACCGGGGCGGCATAGGTACGTATATAGTATGCGCACCGGGGTGGCAATAGGTGCATATTTAGCATTCGCACCGGGGCGGCGATAGGTACGTATTTAGCATTCGCACCGGGGCAGCGATAGGTACTTATGTAGTATGCATACCGCGGCAGCAACAGGTACTTATATAGTATGCACACCGGGGTGGCGATAGGTATGCATTTAGTATGAACACTAGGGCGGAGATATGTACCTATATAGTATGCACACCGGAGCAGAGATATGTACCTATATAGAAGGCGCAGACAGCAGTGGTAATTTTATAGAAATATGTCATATTTTTGCTCTAGGCAACGTAAGAGGAATGGTAGGGAAGAAGCAGCTTTCGCAAAAGACAAAATGAGAAAGTAGCGGTGAAATGGGGCGACCAGGGAAGAGAAAGGTAGAAAGGTAAAGAGACGGCTATAGAGAGAGGGAGAGAAATAGAAGTTTGAATATAAAGAAGTTACACACGCGATTTTTCTTCTATTTTATATTTTATGACCCCGAACAAAGCCGGGTAGCCCTGCTAGTAAATAATATAAAACGAATTTTATATATAATTAAGGTAAGATTCGTATAAGAAAGTCTCGTTTTAGGCTAGACGAATCTATTACAAATTTCAATGTGAAAGAAAGCTCAATATATTTGTACACGGAATAGATCTTTAAAACAATAACTTGACATGTAGGGGGAAAGTTTTGAAATTTCTTTCTTTAATCGGCTGAACATTTAAAGGATGGTATTGCTGATTTTCTGCCGATTCATTTAATAAGATTTTCTCTTGAAATGTACGTAAATCATGATCGCAGGAAATTTTCAATCTTGAAATTTGATTTAAATGTTATTTTAGACCTTTGAATGGAAATTATATTAACACACACATATTATATATGTGGTCCTGAGCTTTTGTCTTGTAATTCTAGCCTGAATCTACGAACTGCATTCGATTCCATGCTACCGCCTACAACCGCCACTCCTGCACTGATGAGGGTAAAAAACCCGAAACGATATCGTCTGTAGGTGAAAAAAAAAAAGAAAAAAACACTTTAATATTTAAAAAATATTTATAGTATATAGTATTTATATATATATATATATATATATATATATATATATATATATATATATATATATATATATATATATAGTGCAGTATTAGTGCAGTTCCAACGATAGAAAAGTATATATGTAAAGGAGTAAGGCTACCAATATTTGTAAAAAGTTTTTTTCAACATTTATTTATTATTTTGTTATTTTATAATTTTATATAACGTGTTTCAAGCGGTGGTCCGCTCTCGTCAGATATGTGAATCTGTTTAGTTTTGATCCCCCCCCCCCCCCCCCAAAAAAAAGACAGAAAATTAAAAAAACAAACATTTTCAGACTGTTTTCCAGTAAATATCTCAAGAGTAAACAAGTTTGGTTTGTCTGTTTGGAAAAAAAAATCAAATACTAGTGTCAACAATTAATTGAATATAAATCGCGAATTTAGCAGAGTTGGAGAGAAATTGTAGGTTCATACCTTTTCAAAATTGTGTTAGAGTGTAATTGAATAAAATAGATCCAATAGGATTTGAACTCGGTATAGCCGATTCCACAGTTTGCGATGGTATCCATAGGCTAATCACAACCCTATCATCATCATTGGTTTAACGTCCGTTTTACATGTTGGTATGCATTGGACGGCTTTAAGAAATTGACTTCCAAACTAACCTATCTCTGACCAGGTCTTTATTTATCCCTCTTTCTCTCAAATCCATCTATCACTTACTCCCATGTTTTCCTGGGCCTTCCCATGTCAACTGATCCTGCTACCTCAACAGTTCTACATCTACTAACCCCAAAACTCTCATCGATTCTTTCAATGTGACGAAACCAATAAAGTCTACCCTTCAGCACACATACCCCTATACTGTCCAGATTTTATCTTCCTCTGAGGTCATCGGATTTAAGGCTGTCTTTAAGACATATATTACAATTCCATTTTATCATTCTCATATCGTTTCTCTCCATGCAACGCATCTCCTCAACCCTGACTGTCCAGGTTACACTTCCCCACTCCCCAAAACTAAAATGGCACTCGGCAGAGTACACGTCTTCACCAAGACTGAACAGTAAAAATAAATATTATATAAATTAAAGAAATAAAATAGAATAAAAATCAACAAATAAAAATAAACACGTATATCAATAAATGCAAATTGATATAGTGTATAAGTGATGTAAATGTGATTCTCTACATTTTAATGTTAATATGGATGCGTAACGTCTTGGCCTTTTGGCCAAGATCAAAGTGTAGTATCTGTTCCGATGGATACTACACCCCATAGACTGGTATTGTCTTGGCCTTCGGGGCTTAATTTACGCCGGTCTGTGAGTGTGTCCTGTGCAGTTCTAGGAGGTTCACCCTCCCAGGCTTTGCCTTCTCACCCTTTGAGAAGGGGTTAGTTTATTGCTTATCGCCTGAGGCGCTCCTACCGGGGAATGCCGACGGGGCTGCCCAGGCAATTTTTGTAGGCCAGAGTGCTCAACTTCTTGGGCGCTGGTTTTTCAAATCCCACTTTCCCGACCTTGTGTCACATCTTACCGCTGTGGGAGGTAGATAAATAAAATGGATGCGTAAATATCTAAAAGTTATCTTTCCTTGAATTCGCCTTACTGATTTTCTCTAGCTACGATCCTTCAATGAAACACGTTTTCGTGGCGACATTAACCAAACACTACACACATATAAACACACACACATAAACACACACATAAACACACACATAAACACACACACAAATACACACATAGAAACACACACATAAATACACACATAAATACACACACATAAACACACACATAAATACACACATAAAAACACACATAAATACACACATAAATACACACATAAAAACACACATAAACATACCCATAAAAACACACACATAAACACACACATAAAAACACACACATAAAACACACACACATAAACACACATAAAACACACACATAAACACACACATAAACACACACATAAAAACACACACATAAAACACACACATAAAAACACACACATAAACACACACATAAAAACACACACATAAACACACACATAAACACACACATAAAAACACACACATAAAAACACACACATGAACACACACATAAACACACACATAAAACACACACACATAAAAACACACACATAAACACACACACAAAAACACACACATAAAACACACACATAAACACACACATAAAAACACACATAAAAACACACACATAAACACACACACATAAACACACACATAAAAACACACATAAAAACACACATAAAAACACACACATAAAAACACACACATAAATGCAGAGTTTTATTACGACTGCATGGAATCCTCTGTGTATATTATTTACTGAATCACTCAGAATAATATCTCTGGCCGTAAAAGACTTGAAAATATTTCCTGTACAAAACAAAGCCATTGTATTAATGAAATGAAAGCAAAAGATTGAGAGAGAGAGAGAGAGAGAGAGAGAGTGGGTCTATTAGAAACTTCCAATTTTTGACTTATAATTGACGTGTATTTAGTCTACAGAGAAATTTAACCAGATTTATTTTTTCATCACACTTCTGCAGTGTAGCTTAACATTGATGGATCAGTGATATTCAATGTGTGTTAAAGATTAAAGATAACATTGTTATCTTCTTATATTTAAAGTAAATTCAGAATTTCCCCTATTTCTTTGACCAGGATAGCTTTACTAACAGAAGGTACATAACAGAAATCTGTTTCGTTAGTGCCTTAGGCCACTTATTGATCCATGTTTTAGAAAACAGAGATTTTATTTCCTATTGCTTTCATCTTTTTTAGCATTTAGTCCGGTTTGATATTTTTTTAATTAGTTATACATACAGGGAGTCGGAGGAGTCTTCCACTGTTTCCCATGTACACCGGGAATGTATTTAGGCAAATACATTCCTGGGGAACATTTATTTCTACATTAAATAAAAATTACATCCATCCTTACACCGGGAAGACACATACTTTAGTAGCATATTATTATTATTATTATTATTATTATTATTATCATTATCATTATCATTATCATTATTATTATTATTATTATTATTATTATTATTATTATTATTTCATATTTCATTGTTTCATTTGTCCATTACATACTCTACATTTTAAAACGAAACATGGAACGCTCCCTCTACCAACACTTTTTTCTCAGACGCTTTTTGATTGGCTCATCAATTTTCGCTTACTAGAATTAAAGATTAACAGAATTACACATGTCAAACACTATTGACCTCTAGTCGGTTATTCTCAAATAATCCGCTTTTTGCTTAGCTAATCCATTCTCGCTTGCGAGAATAAAAGATTGATAGAATTACATTTACCAAACAATATTGACCTCTGGTCATTCTAAAACAATCCGTTTTTAGTTTAGCTAATCCATTCTCGCTTGCAAGAATAAAAGATTAACAGAATTGCATTTGCCAAACAATATTGACCTCTGGTCATTCTAAAAAATCCGCTTTTTGCTTAGCTAATCGATTTCGCTTTCAAGAATAAAAGATAAACAGAATGACATTTACCAAATAATATTATTCTATGGTCATTCTAAAATATTTACTAAATGCGAACACTGTGGACACCATAGGTTTTCGCATCGATTTCACTTATACATTTAAAACTGTAAAAAGTAGATTAACACATTTACTATTATCGAACACAATTTTCAAAACAAAATGATTGAAAAGCATGATTTTCTTTATGGCATCAACGATTAAAAAAATTTTTTTTTTGAAGATTAGAAAAATGTAACTTTCTGTTTAGAAAGAGAGAGGCACATATAGAGAGAGGGGAGAGAGAAGGGAGAGAAAGAGAGAGCAAGAAAGAGAGAGCAAGAAAGAGAGAGCAAGAAAGAGAGTTATGTGTTTTCCTTTCAAACAAATAAACTAATCGATTTTACTTTATCATTTTAAAACCATAAATAACTTTCCTTTCCACAATTCGGTTGTTTGCAAATTCATTTGAAATTACAATTAGGGGTCAGAAAGTACGTAATTTTATTTTGTTGTAATAAACGATTCCATAAACTGATTCTTAATCGCTACACCGATGAAAATAAAATTAAGTACTTCTTAACAGCTTAAAAATTGAATTACTAACTGGTTAAGGGGAATAAAAGAAAATAAGACTTTTAAGCGTTAACTGTCTTTGCACGTGGAATTAAAATTATGGTTTTCTTTAAAATCTTCATAGGTGTTTGAAAATAATTCCTTCGAGGCAAAATAGTATTAATAGGCTTTCCTGGCCTTTTGGCCGGGATCAAAGTGTAGTATCTGTTCCGATGGATACTACACCCCATATACCGGTATTGTCTTGGCCTTCGGGGCTTGATTTACACCGTTGTATGGGTTTGTCCTGTGCAGTTCTAAGAGGTCCACCCTCCCAGGCTTTGCCTTCTCACCTTTTGAGAAGGGGTTGGTTTATTGCTAATCGTCTGAGGCGCCCCTACCAGGAAATGCCGACGGGGCTGCCCAGGCAATTTTTGTAGGCCAGAGTGCTCACCTTCTCGGGCGCTGGTTTTTCAAATCCCACTTTCCCGACCTTGTGTCACATCTTACCGCTGTGGGAAGTAGATAAATAACATAGTATTAATAGTAGTAATATTAACTATCCACGGAGGAGGAGGAGGAGGAGAAGGAGGAGAAGGAGGAGGAAGAGGAGGAGGAGGAGGAGGAGTGTGTGTGTTTTGTTGTTTTATTATTATTTATTTACTAAGAGCTTTCACACAAGTCATTATCACTAGTGATAATAACAAGTGGTGTTTCCTGGCGTCCAAGTAACAACAGGTCTTCCCAGCACTCTCCGCCTCTTTTGATAACCATTGCAAATCACTTTGCGTTATTGTAACAGCCGTTTACCATTGATTTTTTGCTAACCACAACCGTTGGTCTTCTCTGAAATTTGAGTGGCAATAATTCTCCCCAAGGTTCCAGTACTCTCTGCACCCTTCCAGTGGCGATATGGTTGGTGCTCTCTCTCTCTTTCTCTCTCTCCTCAGTCTTTTCATTCTCCTTGACTCTTCATGACAGTGTTGTATGGTACCAGCCGAAGCTGGTGTTACCATGTGCTTGTATGTATGTCTGTGAATTTATTTTGTGTATGTGTGTGTAGAGGGTGTGTGCGTACTATTATTGGTCCCCGATTTTATAAATCGGGGGACTTATGTTTTGAGGCATGTCCGTCCGTCCGTCCGTCTGTCCGGATTTTTCTCTGCAACCATCCATTGAATTTCTCTGAAATTTTGCATGAAGTTGTAACTTTGGTCAGGTTAGAAAGTGACATTCTCCGATTTTTGAAAGAAAATCTGGTTAGCCCCCCAGGGGGTCAAAAGGCCCCGCAATGGCAAAAAATGACATTTTTTTGCCCCATAACTTTTCATCCATCCATTCAATTTCTCTGAAACTTGGCCAAAATATGGAGGCAATTGTTCCTAATAGAAAATAAGTATCGCTGACCTTGGAAAAAATCTGGTTCGCGCCCCCAGGGGTCTAAAAGCTCCAAAATGGCAAAAAATGACCCTTTTCTCCCATAACGTTTGATCCATCCATTCAATTTTTCTGAAACTTGGCCAAAATGTAGAGGCAATTGTTCTTGATATAAAATGAGCATCCTTGACCTCAGAAAAATTCTGGTTCGCACCCCCAGAGGGTCAAAGGGGGGTCAAAAATACACCAAATTTATTTTTTGCATTTTACACTCGCTACATCGAGTCACATACAGAGGGGGACCACGCACTCGCGGCTTGTTTGTACTTTAAAATTGTATCTTCATTGTCTTTTAATCTTTATCGTTGAATGCCATGCAACAATTCTGCAATTTCTTCAAAGTTGTATCTTCGCTGTGTTTACATATGTATAGATAATAAAAAAGTTGAAAATGAAAATAAAATTATGCTGCATGTCTCCTGCGACCATATTTCAAGTTCTCGCAGCCCGTCAACTTCAGATCCCAGCAACACTCTGCAGATAACTCCAAGGTCAAAACACTCTCATGTAACCCCAATAAATCAGCCTAATAATCCCCACAAAAAAACACTTCCAAATCAAAAATGTGTGTTTCAACCTGAAAGCCTTAACGAAACTTGACGAGAAGTCTTTCTTGTTGAAAGATTAATTGCCAGCGTTCTTCTAAACGTGACCCTATTTATGCACATTTTTACTTGAAATCTTTTCGCAAACGTTTATCTATGAAAATCAGACTTTTCGAATTATGGATGGACAAATAAATTATAATTTTTCATTTCTTTCGGAATTGAACAGAGGAATTCTTTTATGAGTCCACTCCATGGATTTTCCATATTTCTTCTCTGCAAACATTTATTTATGAAAATCAGACCTTTTAATAGTTATGGATGACCTAAATAACATATAATTTTTCTCCATCTCTGGTGAACAGTAGCCTAGTCTAATAATATTAAACTAGCAATAAAAATGAGGGTAATCATGTAGAACACGAAATATACGTTTGAATAAGTAAAGCTAAGATAAGTGTCTTAAATATATTAGATAACAGAATAGGGGGAAAAAACAACAAAAACAGAAAAACAGTGTAAAAACAGAATAGAATGAAAGTATGTATATATTCTCTTTTCACTATTAGACCGTCTACTGTTAGGAGAGGAGAGAAATATATTTTAGGTTATTAAGACCTTCCATAACTAAAAAAAAAAAATCGGTTTTCATAAATAAATGCTTGTAGGGATTATATTTTTGAAATTCTGCTTTTAGATAGTGAAAGATATCTAAGGTGTTTGTTGCCAAGTACCGTATAAGATAAGACAGAATGTCTTCCCTTATTATACTGCGGCATTTGAACTTTAGTCTTTAACATTCATCACTTAAAATAACATTTTAAAAATAAAAAACACAGGTCTAGAAGCAGATCCCTTATTGCACCAAAATGAAAAGGTCGTCGTCGTCGTCGTCGTCGTCGTCGTCGTCGTCGTCGTCGTCGTCATCATCATCATCATCATCATCATCATCATCATCATCATCATCATCATCATCATCATCACCATCATCACCACCACATATATTTCGAGGAAGACCTCTTGCCATCCACACGTTTTTTTAAATTTGAAACACCTACCTTTTGACAAAGAGGTGTTCCTCGAAATATATTATGGAACACGGTCACACAGATTACATCAGTGTTGAAGTCTTGCCTAATCAAGTAAGATTTGCTATATGAAAAAAAAATTATTAAAAAAGTTTTTGAAAAATATATAATTAAAATCACTTGTTTTTGTCTTACTTCTCAACGCCGACATATTTCTATTTCTTGCATTGTGATAGCCTTTTTATACTCCTCTTACTCTCTCTCTCTCTCTCTCTCTCTCTCTCTCTCTCTCTCTATATATATATATATATATATATATATATATATATATATTAAGTTCGGATCAGCTACACAGTAAATATCTCCATTCATTGTAACCAAATCTAACCAAAATGGTGTGTGTTCTGAATCTGTGTCTCATTGCCTGCTGACAGTTGTAATTGAATCCATAAATTTTATTTCATTCTTTGTAGGCATTGGCAATTCCAGAACTGGATGTTGTTCAGACAATTGTGAAACCAGACCTGAACCAAATCTTAAGACCGCCATCCCCTGTTAAGCAGGCACAGAATTCTAAAGTGACAAGTCTGGCTCAGTGTAAGTCGATTTGTATATGTAAAATAATAATATTTAATATTCTTATTTCATCATTTTTATTATATTAGCTAACCACGTGTTCAGGAATAAGTCATTCTCTGCTCACGTGATCATTATATTTCGTAAATATCATTGTGTCGGAAAAGGAAAGGGCAATCGAGAAGAAAGAGTCGGATTCAATAACATATTGTAGACGAACATGAAAGGGGGTTACAACATATGTAATACGTAAAAATCGACCAAGAAATGACTAAGACATGAGTACTAAACAAGGAATACCATCGTCCCCATTACAATAAAAAAACACACGTATTGAGAGACAAGAAAAAGAAGCATACGTACGACAATACAAATATGTAAATTATACTTATATTTCATTTGTCTCCAGCAACAGCGCACAGGAAGAAGAAAGTGTACGACAATGTTGTTTGGTTCTTTGAATAGTATTTAAGAGTTGATTGACTTGATCGAAAAAAAAATAACCTCACAGGTAAAGTCTGTGAGTATTTGTAAAATAGGCTCTAAATGACAGAAACAAACACAAGTCGTGTCAGAAGGAGAGATATTTACCATGCATGGGCAAAACGAGATTACAAACTTTTGTGTTTTTATGCTTTTGGTAAAGCTATATTTTTTATTTTTTAAATGGGAGGAACTTCATCATTTTTTAACCGAGAAACATATTATATATATATATATATATATATATATATATATATATATATATATATATATATATATATATATAAATTCCCGAAACAGTTTTTCATGGTAAACAACTGATGATCCCTTAAATAATGTTAGACGCAAACTAATATAATAACTGAAAAAGTTAAATTGACTTACATGAGTGATTTTCCACTGAACGACTTGGGACTTTATTTATTAATTTTTTTTATTTTTAATATTGTTTTAATGGTTGAAAAACTTCCAAGACAATATATATATATATATATATATATATATATATATATATATATATATATATATATATATATATATATATATATAAAATAAAATGTAGTAACACGAAATTACATAATCATCGATGCAATAATTTATTTCCACCTTGTGGTATTTTCAAGCATCCAATTTAGACGATTATATTTTTGAAACTGAAAAAAGGGGGAAATTCACACTCGCCAATTCAAATATAATTAGAGAGAGAGAGAGAGGGAGTAACAACCTATTTAATACATTTAGAGAGAGGGGGGAAATTTGAAGCATATTTAATCTATAATTTTATAGTGAGAGGGGAATTACATAATTTATTATTATTCCCCTCTCACTACATAATTATAGATTAAATATGCTTCAAATTTCCCCCTCTCTCTAAATATGTATTACATAGGTTGTTACTCCCTCTCTCTCTAATTATATTTGAATTGGCGAGTGTGAATTTTCCCTTTTTTTTTCAGTTTCAAAACTGTAAACGTCTAAATAGGATGCATGAAAATACCACAAGGTTGAAATAAATTATTGCATCGATTATTATGTAATTTCGTGTTACTATATTTTATTTTATTCTTGCTCTGTTTATTTACATTGAGCTCTCATACCCGGATTTCCACCTGGAATTATTTCATTACAACACACACACACACATATATATATATATATATATATATATATATATATATATATATATATATATATATATATATATATATATATATATATATATATATATATATATATGTATATATATATATATATATATATATATATATATATATATATGTATATATATATATATATATAGGGTGGGCAAAAATAAGGGTCCTATTTTAAAAAATTCATAACTTTTTTATTTATTGATTTAAAAAAATTTTTTTTTTTAGAATAAGTAAAGGACCCCTTCCGAAGCAAGCATGAGCCGTATTAGCCCTAAGGAACGCACCCTCATTTAGAAAACATTATTTTTGCTTAAAAAACTCAAAACAGTGTAAAAAACAATACTTTAGTTTTTGTAAGTTTTAAGAAGTGTTTTTCGGCTAAAATTTGTTTTGTTTATTTCAAAAAATCTCGGAAGGGTCAGTCTACACACACATAAAGTTTTGTGAGTTTAACTTTTATTTTGTGGAAGTTATTCAAATTCAAGTTATTCAAATTTAAAGATAGGACCCTTATTTTGGCCCACCCTGTATATATATATATATATATATCTTTCCATCATTGATTCCGAATGTTATGATTATAATGCTAAGTGTCACTGCAGTCAGTTATAGAAACAAAGAAGCATTCAGATGAAAACAGAAACCAAAAAGAAGACACAACTTGATGTTCTTCTAAAACGGCAGAATAGATGATGGAAAAGCTTTCGAAATGCTTTGATCTTCGCTGTTTTCTACCTTGTTTAATGAACTTGTTAACGTGTAAGTTGTCTTTCACAAGCCAACGAAAGAAAAAAAGACCCATACACCTATTTTTGTCCGCTTGTGTCTTCATCCTCCAACCCACCCACCAGTCTGTGTGTCGGTTTCGTTTTAAAATGAACAAACTGGATAAATGTATTTTTTTTGCACAGAGGGGGGGGGGGGAGGAGAAAAGTGAAACAAAAGCTTTGAATTAGATTTTGAGAAAATAGATTCTTTGACTCGTCAAACCCAATCAACATGTCTCGCCACTCTAATTGCAATTACTGGAAGAATTCAACATTCCGCTCTTTGGCAAGTTGACAGGTGTAGCACAGGTGATCAATCACAGGTAATAGCTTTCTATATACGTGTGTGTTGTTGACTACTTTTAGACGAATGAGAAATTTGTAGGAATGTAAGTATATATGCTTTCGTGTATGAGCACTTTAAGCCATGAAAAAATCGGCCCACAAACATATATTTTTTTTAATTTCGTTCTACAACACAGACAATGTATTTGTGTACGAACACAGATTCGCCATTTCTATCATCTTGCAGAGCATCAGTTGTACTCAGATTTGCATACTGTGAGCATTTTTTGCTGTTGCATTGTTCATGATATGCTGATAAACATATGAATGGTGATTGCATTACTGATCTCACGAAGGAATAGGGTATGCGAAATGTACTTAAAGGACAAAGATCCACTATGTCAATGAAGCAAATGAAGCAAAGCCCTCAATTGTTAGAAGGAGTATTACTGAAAGGGAGTGTAAACGTAGGAGTTTCACACGTCAGCCGGTCATAATTCAGGAAGCGGACATTTTGTATTCAACACCGTCCTCTTCCGAAAGACATGCGCACGGGGTAACTGTCGTGCTTCTACACCGCCTGCTTGCCGAGAGGCGGTCTTTTCGAATCGGTTAACATGGGAGTCAGACGTTTGTTCCGCTTGTGATAGACGTTGTCTCTGGGGCAAATAGCTTGGCAAAAATAGAGGTAAGCAACGCATAGTTCTCTAAACCTATTTGAATTTTTACTCTTTTATAATTTGCTTTGTTTTGTCTTAGAACATGTTTGTAAGACTTGTTTATTTTCATGTATTTCCAGTTTTACGGTGAAAAGATGTTATAGTTCCGCATTGGCCACGTGCGCGCAAATAAATACATATTCATCAGTGTAATTCGTGTCCGAGATCTTTGCTCCAGTTTGCTTGCTGTTACAGACAGTAAGCTTTGGGGCCAGGCGAACGGATTTATGGGCTTTACATTTAATTTTAATTAGAAAATTGTTTGGATTCACAAACAGTTTGGTTCAGAAACATAGTCAATTTTGAAAAGTAAGCGTTTGGAAATTTAACGTGCAAATATTATTGTTATATGTACAATGGAGGATGAATCTTAGAGACTGATCACATCTAGTCCTAATAGACATTCCCTTTGCTTACAAAGGGAGGGACGTTTAAGACGGACGTGGATCGTCTCCAAGATTTTTAGATGGTATAATGAGTGAGCATGACTGAGAATGGTGAAGGAGTCCATGCTAAAATTCCTTGCGCACGACGAGTTTTTAAGTAAATGGTCTGTAATGGAAGACCCGTATGTGGTATTTTGAACGTTCGTTGACCGGAAGGTTCCATTCCTGATCTTACTCGGAATGTGCTGTTGGACTCTACTATCCAATCTTAACGTCGTCCTACCCACGTAGTCAGCACTGCAACTACATTTAAAATGATAAATTACATTATTTTTATGGTGGGTGGGGGGGATAAAACGTCTTTACGAGAGGATGCCAATGAAGGTTTTGTAGAAAACACAACACGCACATTCGAAGAAAAATAGCAATATTCAACTGCTGAGCTGATTTGCTTGGCGAATTTCTCACTTACTGTGCCTAACCAAGGTAAACGAATGAAAATTGGACATTTAGTCACCGTATTTGGTTTTATTTCGGAAAAAGTATTTATTTTCCTTTGGGTGACTGCCTTAATCACATCAAGAGGATAGCCGTTATTGGACAAAGTATTAGTTATAGTTTTCATTTCTTCGTCCATTTTTTGATTTTGAACAAATCATAAGGGCTGTGTGTGTTAATGTCCAAATCAAGTTTACCTTTCGTTTCTTAGGACAAAATGAATCCCAGCGAGTATATAATCCTGTAAACGTAGGTTTACGGTAAATTGATGTAAGGTAACTCGATGGGGTGTTTGTTACCAATACATCGAGGAAAGCTAAAGTGGAATTACGCTCTCCTTCATAGGTATATTTTAATGCGGGATGCATTTTATTGAGTAAGAAGAAGAATGTATTTGCCTCCGTTTTATTATTAAAACGGCAAAATGTATCGTCTACATATCGAAAGTAGACTAAAGGTTTAGTGGGTCCAGATAATAAAACCTTTTCAAAAAACCCCACAAAAATATTCGCCATAGTCGGTCCTAGGTCTGAGCCCATAGATACGCCGTCTATTTGACTATACATTACATCGTTAAAACTAAATTCAACGGATGTAGTTTAAGTACAGGTATAGTGAGAACTCTAGCACATGTGTATAAATGCGACAAAATCGTTGGCTGGGGGTGATCTTTGGAAAGGCACCACTGTGATATGACCGTTCGGGGAGTGTAACTTGGTGATCCATGCCGTGGAGACGTCCTTGGAAGGACTCTTATAGTCCTGGCATGGTACCAAGCTCCCAGAGTGGCAACGATAGGCATATCCCCTTTTAACATAAAGGGGTTCATACCCGGCTGGGTATTTCGTCGGCTTGCTGCTGGACTGGCTGTTTGTTCGAGACCATAGGCTGGAAATCAAGGCTTGTAATAATAAAACAAGGCATTTTACTTTTTATATAACAAAAACATAATTGAATCTCGAAGATTCGACTGCATTCGGTCACACGTCTTCTTTGTCTAGGTTTGAAAAGTACACTGTTATATTTCGCTCCAAACTGAGCCAGAGAAAGGGAGGGGGAGAGAGAGAGAAGACACAATATACAACACATTGTTCTGAGTTTCAATAAATGTTTTGTTATGATTTAACAAACTGTTCTGGTTTTCCAACACGTCTCGGATGACAAGTGCTCTGATCTCTTGAACCCATCACATGAATCTGTCATTGAATTAGTTTGCACTTGTCAACCCCGGGAATTTATTAAAAAAATTCCTAGTGACATTTTGCGAGTTGTCGATTTTTTATTCTCTTTTTGAAATTGCAGCATTAAGTCTGGCATGAGGATTGCAAAATGTAACGGGAGCACCAACTCCCCAGAAAGGGTTACTCATCATTGTGCCACATGAATATTGAATGCAATAGGACTACATCAGAAGCATCGGCTAATGGAAAATTAAAAACCAGATAACACGATGCATCATGTTATCTGGTTTCTAACTGCCGTAAATAGAGACTGTGAGTAAAATAATCCGGTTATGTACTTATTTCCTGTAATGGCTGAACGCAGATTATTTTATTCAGTCATTATTTGCGGCAAATTAAATTACTTTAAACTTCTTTTAAATATTAAATATTACATTTTTTAATGCAAATAGGTCACAAATGAGTCGGTAAAGCAAAATAAATTGTTTTGGAATAATTTCACAACTGTATTTACTTTAAAATAGTTTATGTCAGTAATAGTAATGATTACCGAGAAGTCCTTTAAATCTAACTAGAGATTTACTTTAAGAAAAACGAACAGAAGTTTTGTTCGAATCTGATTGTTCTGTTCCTCAGAAAGTTAATGGCAAAATTTAACATTTTTATTTTTACTCAATTCTAATTTTCTTCAGTTTTACAAAACGTCTATAATGCAAAACAGTATGAAATGTTTTACTGTAGCCAAGGAGAAGCTTTCCCAGCCATGTTCAGTCCCTAACAACATCCCAGGAAGAGACCAGACTGCATCTGTGAGCCAGAGGACTAGAGAATGTCCCTTTTCTAACTTATATGGGAATCATACCTATAAAGCCCTCACTCCTAGCTCAGAATCATTCTGGATTCAGTGGAAGAGACTCAACTGCCTGAGAACGGAAATGGGGTAATCAAAAGCTGCTATCGCCAGATGGGCTACAAAACTGACCCAACCATTTGCGAATGTGGAGAGGTGGACCATACAATGCAGCACTGTCGAATATGGAGGGGTGGACCATACGATGCAGCACTGTCGAATATGGAATGGTGGACCATACGATGCAGCACTGTCGAATATGGAGGGGTGGACCATACAATGCAGCACTGTCGAATATGGAGGGGTGGACCATACGATGCAGCACTGTCGAATATGGAAGGGGTGGACCATACAATACAGCACTGTCGAATATGGAAGGGTGGACCATACGATGCAGCACTGTCGAATATGGTTGGGTGGACCATACAATACAGCACTGTCGAATATGGAAGGGTGGACCATACGATGCAGCACTGTCGAATATGAAGGGGAGGACCATACGATGTAGCACTGTCGAATATGGAGGGGTGGACCATATAATACAGCACTGTCGAATATGGAAGGGTGGACCATACGATGCAGCACTGTCGAATATGGAGGGGTGGACCATACGATGCAGCACTGTCGAATATGGAGGGGTGGACCATACAATACAGCACTGTCGAATATGGAAGGGTGGACCATACGATGCAGCACTGTCGAATATGGAGGGGTGGACCATACAATGCAGCACTGTCGAATATGGAGGGGTGGACCATACGATGCAGCACTGTCGAATATGGAGGGGTGGACCATACGATGCAGCACTGTCGAATATGGAAGGGTGGACCATACGATGCAGCACTGTCGAATATGGAGGGGTGGACCATACGATGCAGCACTGTCGAATATGGAAGGGTGGACCATACGATGCAGCACTGTCGAATATGGAGGGGTGGACCATACAATACAGCACTGTCGAATATGGAAGGGTGGACCATACGATGCAGCACTGTCGAATATGGAGGGGAGGACCATACGATGTAGCACTGTCGAATATGGAGGGGTGGACCATATAATACAGCACTGTCGAATATGGAAGGGTGGACCATACGATGCAGCACTGTCGAATATGGAGGGGTGGACCATACGATGCAGCACTGTCGAATATAGAGGGGTGGACCATACAATACAGCACTGTCGAATATGGAAGGGTGGACCATACGATGCAGCACTGTCGAATATGGAGGGGTGGACCATACAATGCAGCACTCTCGAATATGGAAGGGTGGACCATACGATGCAGCACTGTCGAATATGGAGGGGAGGACCATACGATGCAGCACTGCTTTTTTCTGCTCTCTATTACCCAACCAGTGCAGCTTGAAAGATCTTGCAGAGTGGCAAAACTGTCACATGACCACATGCTTCAAAGATATGCAAAGAAGAAGAAGAAAAAAAAGAAGAATTGTAATAAAAGCACAAAATGTTGACCCAATTCACAGGTCCATTGCCTTCCTCAACTGTTTCAAGTCAATTTGATAAACAAGATTGTTTACTGTTTTATTCAGGTCAAATAAGTCTTCATTTTAAAATAATAAACATTTGGATATTCCTTCTTTTTTTTTTTTCTTTCTCCATCTTTTTTACAAATATTGTCTTTACTTCGTTATCTTCCTTTGGCGTCTGCTGATTCTGCTCGTCATCAAAAACCAAGTTTTCATTTCAGAATAAATAAATGATCTCCCCTTTTACTGTTTTCTTGTTAAATAGCTTTGAAAGCCGCCTTCGATGAAAAGACTCTCTTCTCAAAATATATCATAGAAAGCGAACAGAGGGTGAAGCAGTTCCACCAAGAGTTGCTGAAAGAAGATGCTTTGCAAGTAAGTAAATATCTTCAACCCATTGATTGATTCCAATCAAAAACTTAGTATGAGTGTATTGTGGGAGGTGGCTGCGATGATGGGGATACAGACGCAGTCTAACGTCTGGGCATGCCATGTTCGAGTCCTGTCGGGTTCCTAGTACCAGTTTCGTTAGGAATGTTCACAACCGTTACGTGGCCCGACCTGTGAGTACCTGATTTATCAGGGAAACCAAGTAAGTCCAAATATTGTAACTTGTTGATTCATAGGCGTTGCAAATCTGTAGCATTAACCATCATCTTATAATCTAACTCAACGAGTATTCGTCTCTCGATATGCTAATTTGAATGCTTATTTACATTTTATCAAATAAATAATTAAATACTATTAATAAATTGTTGACATAAAGTAAATTTATTCAATAAATACATAATTCAAATGAATATTAGATTTAAATTTAAAAGTTTCTGAAAGTCTTTTTCACCCAACAAAAGTTTCATCAGATGTCCTGCTGACTTAGCAGGCCAAGAGCAGGCTCGAGGCATTCCCTTGAATAATGAAAATGGAAAGCCGTTCCGTTGATATTATGTTGTTAAATATAGAAAGTAAGAAATAGTTTATTCCTCTGAAAACACACACTCCTCCACTCTATAATAAAGACCAGTGTGGATTTATTTGTATATAAATAAATATAAATCCTTTCCGTCACACAAAAAGTACCCTCTTCTAGATCCCGGACCAAAAAATTCCAAGAAGTAAGAGGAAGCAAGAAAGCAAACAGTCAATCAGATAATCCCCACAACCTGAAATAAATTTGTAAAGAAATCTTTCACTTTAAATAAAAAGTTAACGGTGGGCGTTTTTTTTTCTCTATAGAATTTATCTATGAAAGCGTCTTTGGCCCAAGCATAAACAAAATCCTACCCCTGAGATCAACTGCTGGTAACATAATATTAGACTGCAGCAGACAGATGGAGAGTTGGGCTGAACACTACCAGGAACTTTATTCGGTAGAAAACGCTGTCACGGATGCAGCCGCTGAGAGCACCATCAGCCTACGTGTTAAAGAATATCTAAACATTGCCCCCCCCCATCTGTAGCAGAATTAAACAAGGCTATCTGCTCCCTTATCTGCAGCAAAGTTCCAATAAAAGATATCATCTCACGTGAAATCATCAAAGTGGGAAAGAAGACAGCCCTTTTCTACCATCTGCAGCAATGCTGGGGAGAAGAAACAGTGCACCAGGAAATGCATGATGCAAGCATCATCATTCTGTACAGGAATAAGGGTGATCATGGCGACTGCAATAACTACTGTAGAATATCCCTTCTTAATGTTGTCGGGAAGGTCTTCGCCTTGGTTGCCCTCAACATGCTGCAGTTGCTTGCAGAGAGTGTATACTCCGAAGCACAGTGTAGGTTTAGAGTAAGAAGATCAACCGTCGACATGATCTTCTCCCTACGACAGCTCCAGGAAAAATGCAACATACATCACCTTCATCGACTTTTGACTTTGTCAGCAGAAAGGGACTTTTCACTCTCCGGCAGAAGATTGGATGTCCCCTCCAGGTTCCTTAAAATAATCATATCCTTTCATGATGGGTATGCAGGGCACCGTACAGTATGACGGCTCTTCCTCTGATCCTTTTCCAATCAAGAGTGAAACAGGAATGCGTACTCACCTTGACACATTTTGTCTTTTTCTTCTCTCTGTTGTTGTCCTACATCTTCAACAAGTCGGAGGATGGAGTGTGCCTTCATGCCAGAAACAGTGGCAGCCTCTTCAACCTTGCCCACCTTCAAGTTAAGATCAAAGTGTGGAAGGTACTTATACATGAGATGCTCTTCACTGATTAACAGGACAAAGAAGCATTACAGCACCTCATAAGCTGCTTCGTGCACGTATGCAGAAAATTTAGCCGAACCATCAACCTAGAAAAGACTAACATCATCGGTCAAGATGGAAGCAGTTAGCTTGACCATCAACGGTCAAGCAGTACCCTAAACATCCTCGGTCAAGCAGTACCCCAAACAAAACCATTGACGACTACACCCTCGAGGTTGTCAAGAACTTCACATACCCTGGTTCCACCATCTCCAGCAATCTCTCCCTGGACAAAAAACTCCACAAATGTATCGGCAAGGTGGCAACAACTATGGCTCGCTTGGCGAAGAGACTCTGAAACAACAAGATGCTGACCACTAATACCAAAATATAGGTGTACTAAGTCTGTGTGGTCAGCATACTCCTCTATAGAAGTGAATCATGAACCCTAACCCTACTCCCGCCAAGAGAATACCCTGGAAGGACTATGTCTAAAGCAAAAGTGTCCTTGATCAAGTGGATATTCCAAGCATATTCGCTCTGGAACGATGACACCAGTGGCTTGGCAATGCCAGGCGAATAGACTATGGGAGGATTCCAAACGATATTCTATACGACGATCTCGCAACCGGCTTCAGACCAGCAAGGAAGACCTTTCCTACACTACAAGCATGTCTGCTAGCGAGACATGAGGGCAGGTGGCATCGACTCAACAAAAACGTTTTCAAATATGAGGTAGACCCTTAAAGAAAAGGTCTTGGGGTTATTTTGGAGTTCCTGGGCAATATTATTTCAAACACACCAGAATCAGTCTTCGTTGGAGTGTAAAATTCACTCCTGTCCTAATGCAGATTTTCAAAATAATGGAAGGCAGAATAGTATTAGAACTAGCGTTTCTGGTGGCATATTGACTTCTAACAGAGGGAGGCTAATCAGAGTTTCACTAATGTCCCTATTAGGCTTTTATTGGAGGGGGAGGAGGAGGGGGTGTAAACCCATGCAGAAAACTTAGTCCAACGGCCACAGACACACGGACTGTAATTTATCCTCTTTGGTACAGTGACTAAGGCATCGAATTTCACTACATCAAACTCAGATACTGAGGTCAGCCAATACTCGCCAGAATAAGGCTGCCTCTTGGTGATTAGAGAAAGATGTGTATACATTTCTTCATATATATATATATATATATATATATATATATATATATATATATATATATATATATATATATATAGAGAGAGAGAGAGAGAGAGAGAGAGAGAGAGGGAGATTCCACTTACAAAAGTTTTTTTCTTTGACAAGTTACATATTATTAAGTACTTGTAAGTGAACAGATTTTGAATGACATTTGCAATTTTGGTATTTGTAACAATTTCATTGTCTAATGATCATAGATATTTAACCATTGATAACTTCGGTGTATATAGGGAAGTGCTTCTTACTAAACAAAATTTCAGGGCGGATATAGTATGTAATTGATGAAATCGATTGTAATTTCAATCTTTAATTGTAAAAAACAAAGATGAAACAAAGATGAAGAATTGCCATAATTGATTGGCTAGTTAAAATCAAATATTTATTTTTCTGGATGAAAGCTATCGATGACAAAAGTCAATAAATATACCTGTGTCACTTTATTATATAAATAATATATATATATATATATATATATATATTATATAAATAATATATATATATATATATTATATAAATAATATATATATATATATATATATATATATATATATATATATATATATATATATAAATATATATATATATATATATATATATATAATGTTAATATTATGTTAGCAAGCAAATACTTGAAACTGTTTTCTTTTCATCTTTTGCTTTTGAAAAAATCTTGAAAAACAAAAGACAAAAATGGTTGGAAAATTCCAGAAAATGCCTCCACCTTCCATTTCTTCCACTAGATCCAATTTTTCACCAAGATTTGACATCCAGTTTTATCACCAAGGCAACCAGCGTTACTGATTTCTAAAGCGAATGACCCGGGTCAATTAAGTTGCCCAAAGCCTCATTCCTATAAAAGTAACACTTGCGTGTGTTTCCTATACACACCTATCATCATATGATTGAGTGGCAAACATCAAAAGAGAACATACTTAAATCACCGCATTGCCAAATATGTGGAAGAATTCTTTTGAGGTAGCAAAGAATGCAGGTCCATGAAAACGAAGAGTAAGCAAATATCTTAAAGCAACAGGAATTCAAGAACATTCCATAGATTTATTCCTTTATCAAGTTCTTTCGCAATTATTATTCTATCATTCTTATTCTATCATTCTTATTCTTTTATTCTATTGCTATTCTTATTCTATTTTATTCGTACACAATGTGTTGAATATCTCTTATGTGAACATTTTCTGTTTTCCTTTCTCTTATTCCATTATTCTTATTCGATTTCTTTTAATCTTCTTCACATCATTCTATTCTATGTTTATGAAGTGGTGCTGTGTAGTAGTTGCAGGCATGGACTGTGTGCTTGGCATGTCAAGTTCAAGTTCTGTCGAGGCTACTGCATAAATTGCAATAATACACTTGGGAAGGTATGAATCCATATATCTTTCTCCCAACTATGTATCAAATAGTAGGGTAAACTATAGACCCTCAAGTCTCGGTTGCACAACCAATCTAGAAGAAGGAAAACTCTGAAATAACACCAGTCTTTCTCTGCATATCCCAGCATTGTTTCCAGTCGTTCTGGATTTATCTTTGCCACTGGACAAGCAATGCCGATTCAAGAGAGGTGTGTTTGAGATTGTGCAATTCTTGCTTCACTATAACCTCCATATGCAGGTAACCTTACAGGGGGTATCCATTGTCTCTAGAGTCTGAAAGACGGCCTTTCTATATGTTTACACTTTTTTAGTCTAGGTTAAAAAACATAAACTACTTTCATTATTTCATTCCCTAATTCTTATTCTCTTATTCTTATTCTCTTATTCCTATTATCATTAATTTCTATTCTTATTCTATTTCATCCATATATTTTAGATTAAATAGTCTTATATGAAACACTTTCACTGTTTTATTCCTTTATTCTTATTCTATTAGTCTTATTATTTATTACGGAAGTGAAGCGCTCCCACTATTTATATTCTCTTATTCTTATTCTCTCATTCTTATAATCGTTCTGATATATTCTCACATTATCAAAGGAATATGTTTTGCAGGTAAAGAAAACGAATAAATACTCAATTGGAGCAACACATTTAAGTTGATTTTTGGAATGGCATGAAAATAAAAAAACTAAGAACAAATTGATACAACAAATTAAATTACGAACAAACAATAAATTTGAATTAATGATATTTTTGTACTTGCTTTCGTTTTTCTTTATGATTTTGTCAAAATGTGGCACCTTTTGCTGATGGTGATCCACATGTCTGATGGTTGATTGAGAAAATTTCTCGATTTTGTTTTGATCAAATTCTGACTTCCTACAGCTGCAAAGAAAAGTTTGGCCTGAAGAGGTCTGGCTATTTAGAACTCTGACAGAAACATGTCTGCAAATGTGTAGCCAAATATTCTTTGTCTAAATGGAAAATGTTATACCTAATACGTTTATATACCTCACACCTGACATTATCCTGTATCTCTAAAAAGCCACCATCCGCCCATGCATGGAGTATTGTTGCCACATCTGGGCTGGTGCTTCATCTACTAGTCTCTCCCTCCTTGACAAGGTCCAAAAAAGAGTCGCCAACCTAATAGGTCCCTCATTGTCAACCACGCTCCAGTCCCTGTCCCATCGCCACAATGTTGTATCCTTGTGCTTGTTTTACAAATACTTCAATGGATTATGCTCCGATGAATTGGCTACTCTGGTGCCCCTTCGACGTAAATTCACTAGACCAACTCGACAATCAACTAAATCCCATCCATTCACTTTGGAGGTCCGGAGAGCTTCTTTCCTCGTGCTGCTGGCCTCTGGAACTCCATCCCGGCCCCTGTTTCCCCGACAGTACTGACATGCAGAAATTTAAAACTAATGTAAACAGACATCGTGCTGCGCAGATCCCAATTTAGGTTGACCCCCCCCCCCCAACCTTCTCCCTTTTCTTTTTTCTCAGTAGCCCCTTACGTCTACAGTGGCAGCCTGCCTTGTTTGGGGTTAACTATGTTATATATATATATATATATATATATATACCGTTTTTCTTCCCCTCGGTTTTTCTTTCTTCACTGTATAAAATGTCGGGTTCTGTGCAATAAAGCTCATTTTACCAAACGAATATGGTCGAACCAATCGACTGAAATATCTTGGTCCTGCTTTAATAATGTGTTTGTGTCCTAGCATGTTACCTTGCTTATCCATATTTTCATACTAATTTTTCATATATATATATATATATATATATATATATATATATATATATATATATATATATATATATATATAGGGTGTTAGAGTGAAATAAATTCCAGAAAGAAATCCGGGTATGATAGCTCAATGTAATAAACAGAGCAAGAATAAAATAAAATAAATGGAATCACATAACAGTGCGATAATTTATTTCGATATCATGAGTTTGTAGACAACACCATCAAGTCATACAAGAACTAATATTAATTATTTTTTTAAAATACTATACAATCTGGAGATGCCCGAGTTTCGTCCCTTTCGTTATCCTGAAATGAAGAAAAATTCTGGCTTGCTATTTCTTCAGATAGATTCGTATGTTTTGTTTAGTGTGGAAGGCTGATTAAAATGCCTAAACCGGAAGTCAAATGGCTAATGTTGTTCATATATATATATATATATATATATATATATATATATATATATATATATATTACATATTGAGAATAAAAGCCCTTTACAATGCAAGACAAATTTCTTTCTTTTTTTTTTTTTTACTTTTATCTTATTAATTTCGGAGACACTCTCTATCTTCAGAGATTTTTTCCTCTTTTTTTTTTTTATAAAAATAAACAAACTTTGCTTATAAAAAAAATACGACCAATATTTAAAATAAAATACCAGCGTTCCCACGCACTTCCGTTCTACTTAAGAACCGCGACCTACATCCGAGGCGGACAGTACGTCAAATCCACACAAGGATGTCTTATTGGTAAACAAAACTAAAAAGGTTGTTTATTTTTATTTTAAAAAAAGAGGAAAAAAATCTATGAATATGGAGAGTGTCTCCGAAATTAATAAGATAAAAGTTAAAAACAAAAATTTGTCTTGCATTGTAAAGGGCTTTTATTCTCAATTTGTAATACTTATCATTCAATGCTTATAAAAATAAAAAGAACGACCAATATATATATATATATATATATATATATATATATATATATATATATATATATATATATATATATATATATATATATATATTTGTTCCAGGGGATGGGTATGTAATATGTATAGCATTTTGAGCTACACATTTTTATACTTAGAGATATATAAGAGATAAAGAGATACATGTGTACTCTATCCATCCCATAATTTATTCGGTAGGAAATTTTATCTCGCTTATTTTGATTGAGTGGGGGCGGGGTGTGAATGCGTTTTAGAGCCCCCTCCCCCTCAAATGATAAAGTTTACAAAAAAATAATGTGCTCATGTTACTCGCCGTGTTTCCTTGAATATATATTCTATAATTCATAATAATCGGATTACTTTAGGAGTGAAACTTATACATAGAAATATATACATATATATATATATATACATATATAAATGGTGTTACAGAAAATCAAGTCTAAACATGACACCATCGGTTTAAAGTTCTGTTTGGACTTCCCAATTATAACTGAGGATAGTTGACGAAATTTTAACACTTGCTGACTTGAAACCGACAGTATCATGTTGTTTTGACTTGATCTTATGTATCACCATATATATAATAAAGTAAAGTCGATTTTTCCTCTGCCACGTTGGCTATTAGACTGCAAACCGAAAATTTCACATGCTAGCCACTTACAGCACTTCCTAATGCGTATTTTAAGAAAATATGCATACATTTCGTTCCTTACAAATATCATTACATTTATTCCGATCTAGCTGCTTCTCCCAAATACGTCTTCCGCATAGAATCATTTAATTATTTATTTTTTGCGAGTCTGTTAGCGACTACTTTTTGATATTTATATTTTTATATTTTTGAAAAAAAAAACGTGATGTAATTATTTCTATTTTTTATTATTTGATTTTTTCGTTTGTTAGCGACCTTTTACAGATGCTGCTACGTGTCATTTTGGGTCAATCTGACCTGTAAGTAAATAAATAAAACTTATTTTGCTAATTAGATCGTATTAGAGGGGATGATATGTCTGTGATACTGTGTGTGTTTATATTATTTCATTGTTTTAATTTAAAAAACGTTTTACAGTATTGGTTTGTGTAATTTGTGTTATGTATAGCTCCCATTTTCACTGTGGTTTACTTATAGGTTATACTTATAGTATGTATTTGATTAATGATTTTATTGTTGTCGGTTGTGGAAGTATTTGTAGGGGTTTAGGTCACCTAGTTCTGTGGTGAATTTGTGAGTCAATTTGATTTCTTTTTGTTTGTGTATTTTGGTTAAAGGGGAATTCAACATCTATTAGGAGGCACAATATTGTCTAGTGTGTGTTCTAGTAGGTTGAATTATCCTGCGAATGGTGCGATAGGAGATTTTTGTCAGATGGATGTTTTGTGGTTGTTAAGTCGAACTAGGAATAGTGTTTTGGTTTTGTCGATATAATCTCCGTTATTACAAATAGAACAGTCAATATAATATATAATGTTGGGGCTGTAGCATGTCAGGTGTGAAGGTTGAAGTTGGATGTTGGTGTTTATGTCAAAAAGAGGTATTTATATGTGTGCATATGAGACATCTTGGTTTGTTTCATTTGTAATTACTGTGTTGTAGGCTGTTCCGTGTGTGAGCGGGTGAGTGAGTATGGCTTCCAAATTAGGTGGTTGCCTAATTGCATTGATTGGACTTCATGACAGGATTTGTTTGTTGGCTGTTGAAATTTTTGGTGAGGTTTGCTGTGAGTTTGTGCATGTGTTGGCCATGGTGGAAGACCATCGGGAGGCGGTTGTTGTTGTTTTTTGTCTCTATTTTAGGAGTTGTTGTATATATATTCTAGTTTTGTTTATGGCTTTATTGATGTATTTGATAGGGTATTGACTGGTGAGGAATTCTTGTGTAAGATTGATTATGTGATGCATGTAATCTATGAAGTCTGTTTAATGCGTATTCAGGAACTATATATAATGTATTTTTTAGGTTTAATGGGTGGATTCTGTTGAAATTTAGGAATTTGTGGTTATCTGTGGGTTTCGTGTAGAGGGATGTTGATATTTTTTGTTGTGGGATTTGACTGAGCTGTCCAGACATGAAATGGAGTCATGTAAATGTTCTATGGTAAACTTGGCAGTGTTATGGTAAGTGTTGGTGTGTTGGTGGAAGTCTATTATGTTGATAAGATCGTGTGGCCAAATGAAAAGATATTTTGTCGATATAGTGGCAGTAGTGGGGGAGTAGTGGGAATTTAATGAGTAGCTGGGTCTCTAATCTGTGGATGAATATGTTGGCATAACTAGGGTTCAGTTAGTATGGATAAGGAAAGTGTGAAGCTAAAGCTTGTGTGACGGTTGTGAGTTTATGAAATTAGTGAGTGGTTGCATTTCTGCTTCTTATATTGATTTAGTGGTGTCCATGATGGTGATATCAGCTTATTTGATTGGTTATTTCTTAGGGTGTGAATAGCTGTTCGTTCTTCTAGGGAAATATTGTAGTATTTGTTGAGGTATTCTTTGTTGTGTAGTCTGGATTTTTTAGCATATTAGTCCAAGTCTGTTTTTCATTCACATATTATTGTCGATGAGTTT